>JARJIL010000002.1:79080697-79435697 GCA_038502395.1 Dittrichia graveolens
GTAAGGATGGTTTCTTTGGGAGCACCCCTACGGGGGTTTCGGGTTTCTCTAAAAAAATATCACATCGGGTCCGCCAACCCGATGAACCTGCAGCCTTTTTGTTTTTTTTTTCTTTTTGATTATTTAGTGAGAGTGAAGAGAGAGAAAAATATTTAGGTTGATTTGAAAAGAGTTATATTTAGATTTTAGGTTGATTTGAGTTGGAAAAAAAAAATAAAAAAAGCTGATATAACATTTGAGTTGGTTTATATATCTGGGAATCTATACCGAAAGCCTACAAAATTGTGGCCGGCTAAAGCTGCGCCTATCATCGTCCATACATGAGATTTGCTAACCTGCGCCGTAGACTTATTAATATCTATATTGTCATATTTTAAATGAATGTTACCTTCAGCTTGGGTAGTTAAGCCATGCCCCTACATCTTTGAGAGTAGAGGTTCGAATCTCTGTTTTGTTATTTTGTTTTCCCTTCTTGTTCTTTTATCATGTTCATTTTTACCAATACCTATTATTTATTATTTTATTATTGTATCCAAGTTTTTTAAAGTTAACATAATATTTTTTAATATTTATTTCATAACATTGTATATTTGAACGTCATATGTTATAATTTCTATAAACGTGAGCTCATGTAATAAAGATAGTTACTTGTTTAAAAAGTAAAAGTTAAAACTCTTAAAAGTTTCTAAAAACTTCAAGCCAAACACATCCTAAATAATAAAAAGTTAAAAACCGCAACAAAGTAATTTAATTCTCTTGAAAAAATGTCTCATACGTAATTGATTCTAGACTTTTGTTAAAAATATGTGACTGACAATTCTTTATTCTTTTTACTTTAATTCTCTTTTTAGTGTATCTCTCCTCTATATATATGTGTATATATAAATATATATACACATATTATCTTATAAAGAATTTAGGTTATTTGTAATCTCTTAATTTTAAGTAATTTAAAATTATTAATTTACCCTTAATATTAAACTAAATAAAAACTATTAAATAAAATAGTAATTTGATAAAGTCAATGACAATCTTATATAGCATTTTAATAAATAAATATTTCAAAATAAAAAAAAATTAAAAAGTCAAATTAATACAAATTAACTTAATTTGAGTTAAATTAAGCACACAAACTCACATAAGCCCGCCCATTACTCCATCCCTTTAAATCAAATTAAAATTAAATTAAGTCGTCCGTTCAGTTCCGTGATTCAGCCGTGAACAACGGCGGCAGCAATCCAACCTTACACAGCTGCGATTCCGAACGAATTCCAATTCCTCAGCCACACCCTCACCCTGACGGCTCAGAGATTCTAAACCTTTAGGTAAATAAACTCTAACCCTAAAACCTAATTTGGTTGAAATTAAAACCAAGTATATGCTTATCGCTAGTTTGTTCAATCATGATTTTTATTAAAATTTAATGTTTAATTTGTGAATCTCGTTGTTCTTTGGTGGAGTACTAGTTCTAAGATATAGTTCATCATAAAACCAAGGTAATTACGGGATTTGTTGGGTGGTTTATATTAATTTGTATGTAATGTGTGTATGAGCTAGGGTTTCATCAGATGACTTGATTGATGTTGTATCAGAAATGAGGTTTAAGCATGATACTTATTGTATCAACCTCAACCTGCTGAGTTTTAATTTATGCTCTTGAAGACTCACTTCATTTCTGCCTTTTAGGCCTTGAGTTGTTAATTAAACCAACATAGTTACATAGATGAGGCCATTAGACGAAGCCGAGACTACTCAAGTGTTCGAAAAGCTCTTCAAATTCACAGGCAACAATCTCAAGAACATCGTCGAAGCCCCATCACTTGAAGGTACCGATCAAAACCCAGGTCGCTACTGCTTCCGTCTCCACAAAAACAGAGTCTATTATGTTTCCGAATCATTAGTTAAACGAGCCACCAACATCAAGCGTGAAAACCTCGTTGCCCTTGGCACAAACATTGGCAAATTCACGAAAAGCGGCAAGTTCCATCTCACAATTCAAGCCTTGACTTTGCTTGCTGCTAATGCCAAGCATAAAGTATGGCTAAAACCCACTTCAGAGATGTCCTTCTTGTATGGAAACGATGTCGTTAAAGGTGGGTTAGGGAGGATTACTGATAATATCAATGCTTACTATGGTGTTGTTGTGTTTTCAATGGCGGATGTTCCTTTGGGATTCGGAATTGCTGCCAAATCGACTCAGGATTGTAGAAAGATGGACCCGAATGGGTTTGTGGTTATTCGCCAGGCTGATACCGGTGAGTATTTGAGGAATCAAGAGGATCTTTGAAGAAAGATATTCATTAAGATTCATGGTATGTTTGTTACCATCTTTTAGAGGTGATTTGTTTACTGCTCACAGAATCTTTTAGACTTTATCTTATGAAGCTGATAACAAATGTTACCATCTTTATTTAGGCTATGTAAGTTGATTGCTTCTTGGTTTTTGGTTATCAAACGTGTTGTCTTATGATCTTATATTTCAACATAATTATCAGTTTTACATAATTATGGAATCTTAATGCTGCTTCTTTTGCTGCAAGCCTGCAACATGATTTGGTAATATTTGATTCTGGTGAAATGCTATTTCTTTGATTCTGGTTTAGGAATTGGGAATTAATATCCCATATAATTATTCAAGTTTGCATATTGATCCATTAGTGACTTGAATGCTTTGCATTTTTCAGCTGTATTCTACTGTTTATCATTCAGTTAAACTAAATGTTTGAATCTGAAAGTTAGATAGCTTCACACGAACGGAATCCATTGTAACTCGAGAGCTCATAATTGAATCTAGATCAACCTCAATCGTGACCATTTACATATTTCTATCTTAGCATTACCTATCACCAAGGTTGTTAATATCACGATTTCAATCATAGAATTGTACGATCTTACTAGCCATAACCTTGTTAGCTTGACATAGGATCGTTTTTAGGTAAGATTATAGTAGGATTTGCTCGTAGGATTACTTGTCAATCCTATCTTGCAAATGAGGTTAAATTTTTAGTTTGACTCTTTGAATTAGGGTAGGATGGATGGTAGGATCATAAGATCGTTTGACATATTGATCTTGCAAATGAGCTTGAACTTATGCTTTCTACTCTTAAAAATGAGCTTCAACTTCTAGGGTTGACTTCTTCAAATGTTTGTTTGGATCTATGAATAGCATTGTACTATTGGTATTATGTTTGAATTTTGAACCTCTAGAAGGTTTATAGTTAATGTATGATCTCTAGAAGGTTTATAGTTAATGTTTTATAGGAATTGCAATATATCCGAAGACTCTTGACATATTATAGTAGGATCTTAAGACCCCAATTGAATCTTACAGTCTTGATCTTGTGATAACAAACACGATTTAATGTATGATCTCGATCTTGACAATCTTTTATATTTTTTTGTGGTTATGGTGCACCAATGTTATCTACTGTTGGTTTGTTAAAGTTGTGTAGGTTTATAAGTTATTTATACACAGAAAGATTAATGTTACATGATGTGTTTTTGCTAGGAGTAACAAAGTAATGCTAACAAAGAAGCCTAAACTGAAGCATAAATAAATCCATTCCACTAAAGTTTAAACTTATTAAAATGGAAAAAAGGAAAAAGGAAATGATAACACAATTATCTGTCATTAGATGACTGAAAATACTAACCTAGTCAATAAAATCTTCTCATTTACTTTTAATACTTGCTTAATATCCCATATATAAATATAGGGATGATTAATTGTAAATTTTAAATATTTACAGTGTGAGATACTATTAATGAGTATAGTAAAACAGTTGTAAACGGTTCATAGTGATATGAAATTGCTTAAAAGAAATGATAAATTCATTGGAAATCAAAAATTCATAAATAAGATCATTATTATATTTTTTTTGTAAAACTTCTAACATTCATCCTTTTATTTGTAAGCTTACCTTTTTCATCACAAATAAGAACTTTTAAACCATTCTTACTTTTTACTCCAGAAATCACAACATGTAACTAGCTATAAGAAAAGACATAACCTCTTATAAATAATCCAATATTTGATAACGATTGATCTTGACTTTTGTTTATCGTTATTGGAAAACAAACCAATAGAGGAAACTATTTTTATGGTTCTATTCCACATGGTTTTCCTAACAAGATATTAAACATTTTGAAATATTTATGTCCTCCTTTTTCATTCACTAGATTTTTTCCCATTGGATTTAGCCTTTTAAAATTTTAACGAGATATAATACTTTTGATGGACATCTAGGGAGTGTAATGGGTAATTATGTATAACTGTCCTTATTCCCCTAATATTATATAAATAAGTATCATTAGAGATTTATATAATATATATATATATATAATATATATATACACATTAGCATGGTACCCGCGCAATGTTGCGACGGCAAATAATTTCTATTTTACATCATGTTGCTTTTAAAAATGTAATAATATGTTGTTCGTGCAATTTAATGTCACGAAAAAGTATCGTACAATGTCAGTTTTTTATTTTTTTTATTTGTATAAACTATTTTTTTAATTTTAAAAATAAATTCTAAAAGACATTAAAATAAGAAAAATATTTATATTTATGAAATAAGGAGGGAGAAGTTAATAAAATTTCAAAAATTATGTTGATGTGGTGGATAATTATGTTTGTGTGAGAGGGTGTTTTAGTGTTAGAGAGATATTTTAAATAGATAAAAAGTTAAAGTAAATTAGGAGAGAGAATGAAAATATTAAAAGAGGTATTTTAAAAGTAAAATTAATTAGGAGAGAGAATGAAATTGTTAAGAATGGTTATTTTAGTACATTCAAGTTACTTAAAATTAAAAATTTTTAATGTTGTAAATGTATTATAAAGGAGTAAGATATATATATAGTAAAAAGTTTATTTGAGAACCGTTTTTATTGCGAGAACCGCGAGAACCAATTTTAGCCATCCAATTCCCCCTCCTTCAATTGGATTGTCCACCCACGAATTCCTTATATTCACTCTGCCACACTCAATCCCTCCACGCTTTTCATCCATGAATTCCATTATCCAAAATGAACGGCTAAGATTGGTTCTTGCGGTTCTTATAATAAAAACGGTTCTCAAATGAAAATTCACTTATATATATAGGGGAGGGTTCATACGAGAATTACGAGAACCAATCTTGCCCATTCAAGTGGTAAGTGGAATTCATGGATGAAGAGCGTGGGGGGATTGAGTATGGCAAGGTGCATGTAAGGAATTCATGGTTGGACAATCCAATTGAAGGAGGGAGAATTGAACGGCTAAGATTGGTTCTCGCAATAAAAACGATTCTCAAATGAACTTTCCCATATATATATATATATATATATATATATATATATATATATATATAACATAGATAAAAGATTTGTTTCTTGAAGACTTTTCCATTGTATAGCTATAAATCAAGGATGACCTAGGTGGTATTTGATTTTGACTTAATAAAATAAATTGAGAAGAGATTTAAATGAGTAAGTTATAATCATATTATTTATTTTTATTTAATCCAAAACATGACTTAAAAGAATAAGTTACGAGGTTGATACTTTACATATTAAGTCAATGATATTATTCATTTTTTTTATTTAGACGGTTTATTCTACACATAACTACTTTTCCATACATATGTTATTTATCCGCACAATACTTAATAAGAAAAAGAAATAAACAAACCTCTAACGCATAATACTAATTACTTCTCCCTCTAAATATACACAACATGTTATCAGTACGAAAGCTCTATCATGAGAAGCAAAGGTCGACAACTAGGAAGGGTGCGAAAGCTCTATAATGAGATATTGAGGTCAATAGCTATGAAGGGTAAAACCGATTATTTTTTTTGTTAAAGTACATAATAGAGAACAATGTATATAGGATATAATATTTTGTCTTGCTTTGGTGGCTCTATTACATTCCCAAAAATAATAATCGATGTAAATTAAGACCATGTTTATAGACCTATGTGAGGTCATTATCTTGTTATCTATAATACCCTAATTTCGAAAACATTTTTTCTTTCAAAATACTATTTAATCCCTTGACAGAAAAAAGTATATCATTTAATATCATAGGAGCTTCTGTAACATTCTAACAACCAATCTTTTGAAAAGAAACTAAGGTTTCAAACACTATTTAATAAAAGTCTATTTCTAAAGCTACTGCCAGGGCTATCAACCCCATGCCAGAGCCTTCCCCATTACTAAAAGTAACTGATAAACTAACAACCATAAGCAACGCTTAGTTAATTCTACTCACTTACATATACTATATGGCATGTACAAACGTATGCTACGCTAATAGCACAATCTAAACCGAGCTAAACACATATATGAGCATAACTGCATACATACTACTAAATGCATATAGCTAAGCGTATTTGCATACATACTACTAACCACATACATTAAAGCATATATGCATACACACTATTAAACACACAAATCTAAGCTCTGGAACCTAATCGAGTGTAACTTGTCCAGTGCTCTACTAGGACCCTAGATCCGTGTCAATGGGCTTTGCACCCTCTAAACCCCGTTATCGGGTTAAACTATAACCAACTGCCTACGCAGTCCATACATGCTATCTCAACACATAGACATCCGGCTACACAATACTACATATAATATATGTAAGAATAGTATACTTACTGGCTAGCTAATCACCCAAATATCTGAGATGTTGTATAACTGAAGGGCTATGGGTATTTGGAACAACCTACAAATAGGTTACAACTAATTAAGCATTACTAGTCATTTATACACATTCTATGAAGTCTCTGCAACACCTTAAGCCTTAACAATATATAACTAATAGAAACGAGTACTACAACACATTATTTCTATTTTGCCTAGAGGCCAACACATCACGTTTATCATCTAAAGCCTAAGAACTATTGGGGTTGAGGCACTCAACGTCTTGCGTCTATACGAAATACAAAACCCTCATACATGCGACTTCCATGCAACCGAGCCCCTCCCCAACCTTTCTATAGGGCCTAAACACACATCATGATCAGGGTGTGGTGGCTAAGGTCATAAAATCCACTTTGATTGTCAAAAACACTACCAAACGCTAATCATTAATCATAATCCTCTACCAAAAGCCCTAATGGCCATAAAATAGTAACTAAGGTTCATGAAATATAATGTTTTCCTCTGGAAATGTGATCACTATTGAAGAGAATGAAGAGAAGGCTCCTCCTAGTCTTCTCCAACCTTGATTCTTTCAAAAACCTCAAAAGCATCGTTAAAAATTAGTGATTGTTCTTCCACATGATTCTCGACCTATAGGCCTCCAAATTGAAAACCCTCCGGACAAAACCTTCGTATATGTGTTAGAAAGCCTCTGTCCAAAAATCACGATGATCAAACGGTTCAATCTTCAGGGATCAGCCGTCATTGAAGCCATGTTCTCAAAAACAGGAATTCCAAATTTTCTCTCTTACCTCCCTCTTTTCTAGGTTTAAAAGATAACTCTCTCTTAATATAACCTTAGATGAAAGGGTATTTATACTTACTTCTATACGGTCCTAATTGTCGGGCTTCAAATCAACTGGACTCGATATAAGAATTATCTTTTGTCACTTTTCACCCTAAGCTCTACTTTGAATTTCAACCCTGTCTTTTTCTAACTTGTAATTTAATCTTTAAGCCAACTCAAGAATAAATATATACTAATCAGGCTTCATAAAATCGACATTATTTTATTTGCAATGAAAATTGGGCCATTACATAACGGTTTTCCATTAGAAATAGCAAGATAATGGATGTGTATATAATAAGGGAAGAGAATGTGTGCAACTAGAAGCACATATCTTAGATATTTTTTCACTCACAAACACTTAAATGATGAAATGACAAACATACCTCTCATTTTAATTGTTTGAGTGTGAAAACATTTAAGATATGTGCTACTATAATCATATATCCTATCCCCATATAATAGTACTAGCATAGTACCCGCACGGTGGCGGTTGTTTGAAAGGGGACGACGGCGGCGGTTGTTCGGAAGGGGATACAAGAAACCCTAATCACAAGGCAACAACGACGGCGACGACGGTTGTTTGAAGGCGACGCAACTGAACCGTGAACAATCAAGACGCCGATGGTGCTTTAAAGAGGAGACGCCGGTGGTGCTTTAAAGGGGAGACGCTTTGAAGAGGAGACGCTTTGAAGAGGATCCATCGGTGGTGGTTTTGAAGGTGAAGGCGGCGGTGATGCTTTGAAGAGGAGACATGGTGGTGGTTGTTGGAAAGAAACATAAAGTTAATCGGGATTAGGTACTGTGTTTAAAGGTTTGGTTGAATCAAAGGAGATGAAGAGAAAGGGCTTGTACAGATCTTCAACGCAACATCATACACATGAATAAAAAATTAGAAAAAAAAATAAAAAAAGAAATAACCGGTTGGTTACTGGTTTTTAAAGGTAATTTGCATACAATGGGAGATATAAGAGGGTAGGTTGTATTTTTTTAAAAATTTTAAAGTTAATTGTATACAATGGCAGCTTAGCTAAAGTTCGTTGTATTTTGAAGCAGTTTGCCCTAATTATTAATATGGTATATAAGGATTTAATTAATTCTATATTTCTATTTAGTTGTTTCATTTTATTTTTTGAGGGCTACATTAATAATTTTAAACTACTTAAAATTAATAGTTCAAAAACAACAAAGTATCGCATCATAACTTTATTTTATTTATGAGTCATCTAAAAAATTCAAAAATATTAGCTAATTCAAGCTATAGGTTATTTACATTACAAGTTATAGTTATACGTATTTTCTAATAATTAATCTAGAATATTCAAAATGAAATATTTAGCTATAAAAATATATTTTTTTTAATAATTAAGTTAATTTGCGTTGACTTGGTTTTTTGAAGTTATTATGAAATTTTGTGTTATTAAAGATACATAATATCTAATAGTTACTAATTTATTTAATAGTTTTCGCTTGATATTGCTTATTCAAATATCAGGGTATGCTTTTTACTGGGTTTACCATGAATTTATCATATTAATTGTTGTTGCTTTTTTTTATAAATATACGAATGTTCATAAATCTTACGATTATTATCACTTAAGAAATCTAAAATATCTCATCCATAAAGTTTATATATTTTAGCAATAGTATGAAATCTTGAAACTTTCAACAAGTTTGAAAGTGAGAAAATGTAATATCTTTATTTTTACTTTATATGAGAAGAATATGTAAGTTAATACAAAAGATTGTACATAGAAAACTCGTGAAAAATAAATGTTAAAAACAAATAAAAATTCTCTTATTCTTCATCACTTCCATGCATAAGATTGTAGCTTGAATTAATTTTGCTATTTATATGCAATTTAAACTATGAAAAATATAACATTGATTTTGTTAATTATGTGTATGCATATAGATGAAAATATTGACTTTCCTTTAAGAAAAATTAATTTGTTACACTATTATGACCGGAAATATTGAGTTTCCTTTTATTGTGATTTTATACTGCTAAAAAGGAAAGAATTACATTAGATATGGAGAGGGGTGAAAAGTAGTTTGGTAACTTCAAAACACTTAAAATTTAAGAGTTTAAGCAAAAAGATGTAAATGCTTTATAATACAGTATAGATATAGATACACATGCTTTAATACTATAGTGGTATTCACTAGTCGGCAGTTCGTTCATTGGTTTAAAGTAGAAAAACCAGTAAATCAAAACTAAAATACTGTAGTGAACAATAATATTGACATTGATAAAATATTATTTAAGAGCGTGATAAAACGCGACAAAAACGGCATAGAAAGAAAAAAATATATAACCATAATAGGGATGCACAAAACAGAAAGTGAATCACAAATCGCTGGAAATAAATGAAGAGATGATGGTTTGTATAACTTAATGGGAATTCTTTCAAAGGGAGATTACTGAGAATGCACAAAAAATGTAGAACATGATGAACATACCTTATGAGTAATAATAAACACTAACTCACTTTTTTTTCTTTTTCAAAGGCAACACTAACTTCACATACTTAGTTTTTTAGAGAGTACTTCTTCCCTGTAAACGCTTGGAATTTGGGTTCTTCCTTCTTTAATGATTCCTGCTTTACTTCTTTCAATGCCTGAAATTCATGATACCATATTCAAACAACCATGCCCCAAAAATAAAAATGAACACACACACACACACACAACTCTTTCGAGAGAAAATGATCATACTTTGGATGGTCCGTTTGGATTTTTATCTGCATTTGACCCAAAAACAAGCTTCCCAGAACATTTTCTGGAACCAGAGCTTGATGGTGTTGAGCCATTACCATCAATGGTCTTCTGTGGTTGAACCATAGGTGCAACCACAGGCTCTGCTAGTTTCCCATCTAACCGTCTTCCTGAACCACTGAATGGATTGAACTTGGGAATTTTCTTAGCCGGTTCTTCTTCAACTGCCATTCAGTATCAGCTTTAGAACCATTTCATGAAAGGTAAAAATACTAACTTAAAAGAAAACATCTAAAAGAAGAGAAAACCGACCTTCTGGAGGTACCTTAGATTTCAAAGGTCTTTCAGGTTCTTTATAGTCAAGTGGTGGTGCAAACTCAACTTCACAATCAGTTTCAATTATGCTAATTGCAGCTGATGGTTTAGTTTCAACAATGTCGATATAAAACTTCTTGTTGTTATATGCCACCATGATTGTATCACCAGTGGTTAAACAAGAGTAGTTTCTTAATGATGTTTCTAAACTGTCGGTTCAATTCAAACACATATTAAGCAAAATTAGATAAAGTCTGCATATTGGAGATGGTAATTCTGTTCTCTCTTTCAAGCAGTACAAAGATAATAAAAATTGATTTAAAAATAATTTCTATAAGCAGAATGGATAAAATAGGTCAAACGGGTTGAAAGTTACTGAAAATTTGATTTTATTGCATACAACCTGTAAATCTTTTTATTCAAAGAATTTAGATTATTACTGCAATAACATTAGATTTCACTTTTTGTAATAACAATGTATGCATTAGTTATTTATTAAAAAATATATAAGAAGATGAAAAGAGAAAAGAAGTGTTTGCAGGTCAACCAATTCCATACTCGAAAAGACCTGTTTAAACCCTAACCAATTACCCAACTCACCCGACCTGCCAATCTTGCCACCTCAATTGAATATTATACAGAAAAAGGAAATACAATATCATAACACTAACATGGCTTTTGGGTTCGATATATCAAGAAAATCCATGGTGTGAGGCTGAAGTTTCACATAAGTTCCCTTTGATAAACTTGCATTCTTGACATTGACAATATCTCCTTCTTGTAACAGCATGTTCTCCATCATCTAAAGATAGAATTATCAAAATGAAGAGTTGAAAATTAAGTATCTCTCAAGCTATATATACTATTAGTTGCAATTTCAACCAAATTACAAAAGAACATGACGATTTGGGTTATATTTGTCTCAATGGGGTCAAGTATGTAAAAAGAGAATAAAAGGGGACAGATAAAATGAGTTGAAAGGGTCAAAAGTCGTCAATGGTGTATTTCTAATGCACAAAACCTACATTATATGATTATAAGATTTAATAATAAATTGACATTCATAATCATAGTTAACACACAAATTATTATAAACAAATTTAAAACTATGGACAAAAAGTGTTTTTGCGTCATCCCAACATTATGTTCCTTGTTTTGTGCCGTGCAAAAATTACCCGTTTTCCCATTACACAACCTGCCCATTTTGCCACCACTATTATGTACACAAACGATCCATACCCAGTATGGAATGTATATCAATCCCTCATCTGCAATGAACTCAAGCACACCACAATGAGAAACTTTACTAGTTGAAGGATTTCTGAGTTCAAATAACATTGGATAATCGATCTGCAAATAGGCTGCATAATTGAGATAACATAAAGATTCAGTGCGCTGTTGTTAGTCAACCAATTTGAAGTTCTTTGATAAATTATAGACGGAAAGGAACACACTAACCGAGGCGATCAAGTGCAGATGGAGGCATTATAACTGAGAGGCAGAGGGGAAAAAGTATTTAGTTCATATAAACCAAAATCAACTCTTCTATAAGAAAAGTGATATCACAGAAGAAACTCACTTTTATCACCCTTCTCCAAATGAGACTGCATTAGATACAAGCAAAAACAAAAGTGAAAAGACAAGCATCAAGATATAGAAGTAAAAGGGTTTTGATCATGTTAATAGCTATATTGAAATAAGCGCCGATTTACTAGAGTTGTAGAGAGAATGTGTGTTGCATGTACTAAATAGCATTCATGAATCATGATGCAAATTGTTAATGCATATCTATAGTTTCGTTAAGAGGTATTTTGGTATTTTTGAGTAGTTTGGGGATCATGGAAATATGAATATAAAAAATTAAAACCTTTTCAATGAAAGAAACAGGGTAACAGCGGTAATTCTGTTCAAACGTTGAAGAAGGGTCACCGTAAACTTCTTCCTCCTGGCAGAAAACAAATCAAAGAGAGTAAGTTTAAATTCAACTAATGAACCTAAAAATGATTCTTGACAGGAAGGTATGCTAAATTGGTCAAGTAGATTTGTGATACATCAAGATAATCTTATGTGTGCAAGAACCAAGTGTTATACCATTTTAATCCGACGTCAAGCCGCCTTAAATTTCCACCCTTTTCTTTTCAGAAACATGAAACTCTTAAGATGATAAATTGCAATGAATGAAATAGCTAAAAGGAAAACTAGTTGAATCTCAACTGTCCTAAGATATCTTCCCTATGATAATTTCTAATTTTGAAGGCTATTGGAAGAAACAAGACAAAGGAAGACACAAAATCTTAACCAAATGGCTTGAACATGAAAACCATTTGCCACTACAGCTCACTTGGAAATTATAACAAACACTTTGTGTGCCTATATCAATTGCCTCCATAGTACCAAAACTGGAGCTCAGAACCACATTTTACAAGCATCTATATACCCCAAAATCAGGCAAACAGTGTATCCTCAATAGAAAACTTGAATTCATAAACGCGATAACGATGCATTATACAGTGAGCATTCGATTAAGATTACATCCTTTATATAAATAAACTTCGAATTCAAACTGGGTAGGATCTACTTGTACTAGATTTCCGACATGAAAAGCAAATTCCATCAAACAATCACAGTAATTCAATTCGAAAAACCATTAATGAGTATGTAAAGTAGAATCATACCAATGCCATGATGGATTTCACCCAAATCGTTGAAGAGATTACTGAAAATCTGTATGAATTCAACACCAGTAAGTTCAATCAATGAAGTTTTAAAGAAGATCAACGCTAAAACAAATTCGATTATCGAAGATGAAGACTTTAATTTATGGAACCCATATGTATAAATTCAACACCAAGAGAACAAAGAAACGATTAGGATATTATAACAAAAGACATCATCTGGATGTTGCTGAAATAACAATGAAGAATCGAAGACCTTTGCTTTTTCAATTCTTCGTTTCGTAAATCAGTGCGAAGAACACCGTAAACCCTGTGCTGTTTCGTCTACTGAAGGAATCAACTTTACAATATATAGGGTGATCGTATTGCAAGCTGTGCTTATATTGGGGGTGGTTTCTGTCTATTTGTTATTTTCTTGTATCTTCTAAGTAAATACCGATGTCTTTAGGGATCAGTTTGAAAAATTATATTACACCTTCGAACTTCACTCATATCAAAAGAGTGAATTACAATTTTTGGTTGGTTTACATTAAATCACATATTTACAATATCGATCTTTATAGTATTTCTTTTGTTTAAATTTTAGTGTTAGTATAAAAACATTTAAAATGTACAAATGTTCTTATCTCTTATAAATGGTTTATAGTTCAACGAGATCTGATATGTGTGTTTGTCATTCAAAAATAATTAAAAAATGTCCTTCTCTTTCTTTTATTATTATTCCTTAAATATAAATCATTTTAAAAGTAGAATATCTTTATAATATAAAAAAAATATCTTATATATACATACACCAAATCAATCCTCCTAACACACATATAGTCACCGTCGAACTGCACCACTGAAAACCGCTCACCATCGTTGCTTCTTTGTGATCTCCCACCAATGCCACTGCTTTTCAACCACATCGTCATCGACAATTCTCTAAGTCTCTTCTATCGCTGATTCATCTTTTCCTATTGAATTTTTATGGTTTTTACTCTTCTTGATTTGGAAACAATTATGGTTACGGTGAGTGTGTGCATGTGTATTACAGGGTCGATGTGGGTTTTGAGGTTATAGATCTAGGGTTGGGGTGGGGGTTTGTAGCTTACGTAGGGTACAATGGTGGTTTGGAGGTTACACGTCTAGAGTTTGGTGGGTTGTGACGTTGGTAGCGTTAGGGGTAGTATCGGTGGCTTGGTAGCGATGGTTTTAGAGAAGGGAGGCAGTGACCTCGGTGACTTAGATGGTGGCGATGGTTTCAAAGGAGTGAAGGTGGCAATGGTTCTAAAGTAAGGAGGGAGGCAGTGAAAATGGTGGTGGTTTCAGTGGAGGGAGGCAGTGTGCCGGTGGTTTCGATGGAGGGAGGCGATAGTAAAGCAATCCAAGATGGTAGTAACGATGGTCGATGAAGACAAAGGGGCTGGAGAGACAGACTATTAGGATGAGGAGGATATTTGTATGTGTTAATAATAATAATAATAATAATAATAATAATAATAATAATAATAATAACAACAACAACAACAACAACAATACATGGCTTATACAAAATTAAAAATTAGGATAAGGTTTCTTCTTATTAGATGCGACTTCTAAAAATTGCGATTAGGTTTCTTCTAATTTAGGGCTCAAACATGGGCAGATTTCGCAATTTGGTTCGATTTTCGAGAATCAATTCACAAAACCTATTCATATCGTGATTAGGGATTAGGGATTCAAAGTTCATAAATCGCAACTATAAATTCTTCCAAAAATATTTCGATTCAAGGATTTCGATGGTCTTCAGAAATCACGTTAGGTTTTGCAATGTTTACCTTTTGTTTATATATGAACCGCAATTAGAATATGTTCTTCCAGATGTCAAGTTTTGTTCATATGAATCGTGATTTTAAGTTTTGTTCATATGAATCACGACTAGAGTTTGCAATGTTCACCTTCTATATTTGATTAATCATCACCAGATTATTTGGTTTTGCAATTAGGTTTCAGATTTGTTGAATATTTGATTTCTTGTAAATGGATTGTGTTAACGATTTTCTTTTAGATTCCTTGTTATTTTACATATTGCCTTTTTGATTTTGTGTCGATTTTGAAGATTTCTCAAGGAACATGAACATTCAAAAATAAAGAACAGTTTAATCAAAAAAAGAAAAAAAGTTAAAGATGAATGGAATGTTTGAGGAGGTAAAGAGTTGAATACATGTAACAAATATGTAGTAGTTAATTGCATTATCAGGGAAAATTAAAGTTAACTGTATTTAGAAATATTTTGTCTATTATAATTAATACTAGATTAAATGTTCATGTCATTACATAGGTTGGATTAAAATATAATAAATATTAAGCATTAATAAAAACGATATCAAATAATTATAAAATGTTAATGACATGAGAATTTAAAAAACTAACAACAAATAGCGTCAACACTCAGACCAACGGTGGAAATGTCAATGTGAAAGAGAGTGTAGATGTGATGGCAGAAACGTAGTATCATGATACAAAGATACATGATTGTATTTTTTTTTATAAGTCATTGATTATTACTATTACTATTAGAGGCAATAAGGTTATTGGTTATAAGTAAAAAAAGAATTTAAATTGATTATATAATATTCTAAATGATAAAACTAAGAATTTGATTAAATATGATATATAAAATATTAAGAATAAATATGGTACTTGTAAGTTAAGGTGGGTAATACGATCTTTTGGAATTTAAGAAGGGCATATATAAAATTATCTCTAATAATTTTGGTTTAAATTAAAGTCAAAACTGAATCCAATTTTGATCGAGAAAAGTCAAAATTGAATTTTAATTTTTATCAAAATGGATGGTTAAGATTTGATAATTAAATTTTTTATCTAAATCTAATGAATATGATTATCTAATAGATTTTATTAAAGTTATATTTTATTTAGGGTTTAGTTCATAAATATGTATCCAACTTGTCACCTTTTGCTATTGTGTGTATCGAACTTTCAAAGTTACCATTTAATGTACTGGACTCTCAAAAGTTACCATTTTGTGTATCATACCTGCTATGGTAGGTCATAATATGACGTGACGCCGGTTTAGATGACATGGCATTGACATGATGCTTATGTGGATGCTGATGTGTTTTTCTTTTTTTATATTTCAAAATAATAATAATAATAATAATAATAATAATAATAATAATAATAATAATAATAAATACATAGATGTTCTAATCCAAACTCATTTTAAACCGATTAAATGGCTTGAATTTAAAAAGAAGACTCGACTCGTGCTGAATTACTTTGACTCTAATGGCTTCAACCCGATTCGATAAATGATTGTTTCAATCTCTCTAACCTTTTGACTCATTATTCTGTCACATCCAACAATATAATAGGAAATCATCCGCAAAATCAAACAAATTAATATTAATTACAAATTAAATGTTATGTTAACTAGTATTACATATGTGAAGAGTCTTTGAATTACTTTAGATAAGTTATTTTGAATGGCACTTTAGATATTTTTAATAATACAATTTTCATTTCTCCATTTCTTATCCACCATTGTCATGATGCTACAATAATTTAATGTTTTCAATGCAAAGACACATTAAACTAAATCAAGGTATTCTTTGTTATTTGAAGTTGTTATTGTAACCTTGTCATTTATAGCTATCGGTCAAAACATTTATGTAACTATATAAGATGTAGATAAACCTGAACCCGAACCTGAGTTCTTAACAAAAGGTTTGGTTTTTGGTTCATGTTTCGGGTAGGTCTGGTTCATCCATAGTGTGCCGGTCCATCCTAGTTTTAACCTATGACATGTTTTTCGTGCTTTTGACTTCTAAAATGTTTGACTGACATTATTAACCAACAAAAGATGATGTATCCTTTGTTAATGAAAGTTGATGATTTAAGGTAACGTAACGAATTATGATGTCAATCTGAAAGTATAATTACATGTAACCTACTACGTAAGTCATTGGATTCCTTTTTTAAGGATTTTAATTAATAAAAAAATTCTAATTATTATCATGAAGGTAAGTACTAATAATTAAATCTCTAGCAAATTTGACAGCCCAACTTACCCTCTCGAATCATGGATTGAATAGATTCACTTGTGATAATGTGAGGAAGGCAAGAGAAAATTGTCAATAGTAAAAGAATATGCCCCATTTGTTCATCTTATTTTTCTAAATGCTTAAATAAAGAGGTAACAACCAACTTAATTTCATTGAACTTTTGATTTACTTGTCAAAAAGCAAAAAAGATAAATAAAAAGGAAAAAAAGAATTCACTTCGTGCAAATGATGACAACTGATATGGATCATATTGCATTGATATTTTGTCAATTTTGATAGTAAAGTACACCTTTATAATTGCTCCACTACAATATATAAAGACGGGATATGTAAAAGGTTAGGAATATACGTTGAGTATGAATCACAATCAATAATTACATACTTAGAGACATTAATAACCGGAAAGTAAATTTAATTAGAATAAATCATCATTATCTCATATTTGCAAACCAATTCATATTCAGTTATTCGTAGACCAAAGAGAATGACAAAGCCACATATACCAAGTGCATGTTCTGGTTAAAAATGATGTCCCAACACGGCAAGAGTGCAAGATTGTGTAGACAACGAGTCTGAAGTACAAGCAAATTTGAAGCATGGTAGACCTACAGGTTACAAAGATAAAAATATTCTTGAAAGAAAAACAAGCTAATAATTAAGATGACCACATCGGAGTAATTAAGAGAAAGGACAAAATAGTCTCCTAAAGAGATTCTAGAAACCACAGTTTCATAAGAGCTTCGTATACCTGAAAACAAAAGAGATCTCGATAAATACAACAAGTCTAGAAATGATACGTTTGCATATAATGTAACGCTAGTTGCTAGAAGTAATGCAAAATGATTTAAGAACCAAAGTTTGTCGATGAATGCATGCATGCATAGAAATGATCTGTCAAATGGAAAAACACAAATCATGTAGAACTACATTCACTAAAGAAATGAGAAATTTTCGGTCCGTTCACTAGAATGTGTAAAATCTGTTGGATACAAATGAGTATTTGTATGAGAGCGTAATGAGAGCGTAATGAGAAAAATGAAGTTTTGAGATATAAAGCGTGATTTATGGCACAAGGATTTTCACAAAGATCTAGAATTAGTTATCATGAGATCTACTCTCTCACGGTAGATGCAACAATTTGTCAGACCTTATTAGTTTGCTAGGCTGGTAGTACAAGAAGGAACTGATATGCGTCTCATAGATGCGCCAGCCCATTAGTATGGTGAACTTGATAGTTGATACCGACAATTATGCACAACTTCCCGAGGATTTATACCGCCTGGATCATGTAAAGTAAGTACCGGAGAATCGGAGATCATTATTTGATTGAATTGGCTAAATCATTTTATGGGTTAAGACATATATGCATATGTGGTATAATCGTCTTAGCGAGTATTTTTTTTGAAAAAAAAAGACTATCAAAAAATGATTCTATTTGCCCATGTATTTTCATAAAAGGATCTAGATTTGAATATATTATTGTTGTATACATTGATGATTTGATTATAAATGAAACTTGTTACGAGCTTCCTAAGGAATGAATACTGAAAAAATGAATTTGAAATAAAATATCTTGGAAAGATAAGATTTTATCTTGAGTTACAAATTGAACAACTTAAAAATGGAATCCTTATACACCAAGAAACATAAACAGAAAAGGTGTTTGAGAAGATTCTAGACGGATAATAACATCGAGTCAGCACACCGATGATTGTAAGGTCACTTGACATTGATAAAGACACATTTTGACCTTCAAAGAATGACGAAGAGATACTTCTTCTAAGAATATCATATTTATGTGTCATTAAAACATTGATGTTTCTCTTTGGTCATAACATGATATATTATATTCGTTAAATTTATTAGCAATATATAGTTCGAGTTCTACAAAGAGACATTGAAATAGAAGAAAAACAAATATTTTGATATCTTCAAGGTACCAATACATGGGTTTATATTTTACTAACCTATTAAAAACGAGTTTAGTTAGTTTTGCAAATGATGAATACATGTCAGATCCACATACCCATCTAAGATGATGCATTCGTTCGAAAAACATTCATTGCTCATATCAATTTCGCTCTTCTATTTTTTATTTTTTTTTTCTTCTTAGCAATTCAAAAGGTTATGTGTTGGTTCTGTTGAGTAATGTTCCATATTGGACGAAAATTAACTTTGTAATATGTTTAATAAGGGTTCCGGACTACTCTTTTCATAACCAATTGGTTTTGAGTTGGAAACTTATAAACATACATGGTATCAAATAAACATTTACATGTGGTTGGTTAAAGGCCATACAAACTCCACGTAACCCGAAAGTATCCACATGTTAGACACACAAAAAAGAACGCCACACATGAGGTGCATGCTAAGTAATGTCTCATAACGGATGAAAATTGATTTTATAATATGCTTAATAGGAATTCTGAGCTACTCCACTCATAACCAATTGGTTATGAGTTGGAACCCCACAAACTTACAAGTTCAGGTATACTCAGAAGACATGTGACAAATAACCATTTGATAAACACCATCTATTCCCCCTATCATCAATGTTTTAAAAATCAGGTTGATCAGGTTGGTTGAACCACAACCCACTCTAACGAACGGTTCAACAATGATTGGATTTTTGCTAATTTCTGACTCGTTTTAAAACAGCCGGTTTTACAATTAAACTGGTTAGACCATTAACTCGTGATTTGCTATTGACTCGGCTTTGTTTTATTCTCGGCAAACCATACCTAGTGACGTGACTCGCTATTATGTGATATTAAATTTCTTATAGCATGGGGTGACATCAGTACCACATCAGCATAACGCACTCCATGCTTCAAGCATGCTTAAACCCAGGTACTACACAAGCTTCATATTCATTAAAATAAAAGATTACATAGAAAAAAATACAACTAATAAAATAGCATTGGCGACTTATTTTTTTAACCCGTATTTTTTCCTAATCGCGTCTTTTCCCCTCTTCACAATCTCGAGATCCTCGTCTTCAAAACCTTCGTCAGGCTGTTTTAGAAATTGTGACGTCTTGCGGAATTCTTTTTCTTCTTGTAAATGAAGCTTGCGTTCATTCTGCTCAAAAGCTTCGCGTTATACTCGTCTATTGAACTTCAGAAGCCGTCAAGATCTTTGAGTAGTTGGTTAAATTCTTCCGATGAAACCACGGATGAAGTCGAAGAAATTGTTCTTTTTCCTTTCTTTTTTCTAATCGGGCGTGACGGTTCTACAAATTCCACCTCGTTTTCACATTCGGTGAACTCTTCGTTGAGGTCGAGCGGTTGTGATTGTGCGTCCAAGAAAGAGTTCTGTGTCCAAGAAAGTGTTTGCTAGAACCATACGAATGTGGTGGTGAAACGAGGGCCCATTTTGGAGAAACTTGAAGTATCTCCCATGCATTACAAAGTTTGTGTTGTAAACCTCCCTATATTGCATGTCCACTTTTGCGGCTCGTGAACAAGTTGTTGTATATCGCGTTGAAGGCCACTAATTGCTTGTTCAACGTTTTCCATTTTGAGTTGAGTTGGTGGTTGGTATAGCTAGTTTTCCCCGTTTCTTTATGGAAGTAATCCACAACACGGTTCCAGAAAGAAATATTTGTTTACAAGTTTCCAAATTGATTGTCTTCGGAAACATCGACCCACCCATTTGCCAAAGTCACCTCCTCCTTGGGAGTCCATTTGGTGTTCGGTTCTCGGACTTTTTCCTGTTTCTTTGTGTCGTGATTCGGATGCGAGTTGGGTATCGGGAATGGAAATAGGCTCGTCTTGGGTCTCCGGTATGGCGTCGAGACCGTGTTGGATCTCGGGTAGGTTTCAGGACGGATGTCATTAGCACCAAACCCAAAAGTAGGAGGAAGGGTTGGATTAGTATACCTAAAGTCGTTATAGACAACTTGGGTAGGAAAGTTGAGATTTGAAGTGAGAGGTTGATTGTAACCCATATTGTATTGAGGACTAGAGAGGTTGTAGAGTTGCGGCAGAGCAAACATAGTGTTGGGTACGTACATAGGTGGTGACGATCAAGTCAGAAGACGTTAAAACTCGGATTCGGTAAAAATGTAAATAATATATGTATTTTATAAAGTTTTTAGAGAGAATGGGTAGAAAATGTAGTGTGAAAATAGTTAAAAATGGGAATGTTATATATATAGTGGGTAAATTTAAAAAGTCCATCATATGATCGTTTGTTCCTCTCGCCCCTTGGTACCAAGCTCTCTCTCTCTCTCTCTCTCTCATTCACTCGGTGTAGAATTTGAATTTCATCGGTACTAAGCATAGGGGTGGTGCCAATGGTATACATTGGCATACCGATCTCATGCTTTGGGTATACCCCATACTCTTATTTGAAATTTGAATAAAAAAGTAGTCATGTTCTTATTGACGGGGATGGAGATGAAGATTGTAGCAGATTTCATTTACTAAATCCTTTAATTTGGTTTGATCATAATGTGTTTTAACTGATCGTTAACTTATGGACAATTGTTGTATTCACTTCCTTATGTATTTGGATTGATTATGAACTTGTGGACATCAACGTTTGTGACATGGTTACGTTTATTTATGTTTGAGCTATAAATTTCCCACGTTTTGAAGTGTATTTATTTCCCGGTATATATAAAAAGTTTGCAGGTTTTATTTGGTATACGTATACAGGTATATATAAAAGTAAAAAATTTCTAAAAACATGTTAACCTAGAGGTTAAACAGGTTGAACCGTAAGGTTCAACAATGACAGGTTTTTTTACTAATTTATGACACGTTAAACCGACCGGCTTCACAGTTCAACTGATGAAACAATTGACCCCGCCATTTGGTTTTTTTTTTCCAGTAAATCATACCTAGTAACCTTTTTTTTGTTTTTCCCAATAGATCATACCTAGTAACCTTTGACCCGCTATTATGTGATACTAAAATTTCTTATTTGATATTGTAAAAATGTAGTAATGTTCTTGTTGACGCGGATGGAGATGAAGATGATGGTTGACTTCATTAACTAAGCCATTGTTGGATTTTGTTAACTAAGCGATTGCAAGTTTGCTGCACATAAAACTCCAATGTTTTGGTATCCTTAATTTGGTTTGATCATAATGTGCTTTGATTGATCGTGAACTTATGGACAGTTTTGTATTCACTTCATGTCCATCAAGTGTTTGTGTTTTTATGTTTGAACTATAACTATCCCATGTTTGATATGTGTTCTTTTTCCAGGTATATATAAAAAGCTCCCAGGTTTGATATCAACTTTTGCATGTATACATAAAAAGTTTGAAAAGTTCTGAAAACGTGTTGACCCAGAGGTTAAATGGGTTGAACCGTGACCCCCCGCTCCTGGCGCTCCACTCTGGGTCATCTAAAAACCCGGATTTTAGAATATTGCTTATCATTAATTGTGTTTGTACTGAAATAAATTTTCTACCAAATGACCTAGAATAATTGAATTAAAATGATGAAACAGTTAACCTTCTGCTACAACTTCCCCAATACTTTGAACAGAATCCAGTCAACAACCTGTAAAGACATTGTGCTCAGTATAACTAGCAAAATCATACTATACTTCGAATAATACTCCGCTAAAAACATCTAAAGCAACTCCAAATCAAGAGAACTTGCTAACAAAACTTTGGTTACAGTTTCTTGTTCAGCAACAAAAATTCTAGTACATTAGCAAGTCTTTCTACAAGGGATAATATATGCAATAGACCATAATATATTTGATCAAACCATAATTTACGTTAACTACTCCTCAAACAACTACTTAATGGTAAGATATGAAGATGCATGCATGACTTACAAGTAGCTCCACGATTTCAGTCCTTATATGTAGTCATCCTTCTTATCCAATAAGATTCCAGGGTAACCAGCAAAACACCATCTGACAACATGAAAAGCCCCATTTAGTCAAATCTCCGATCAAACATTTCAATCCAAATACTACCAAAATGCTAGTTGTAACAAAGGGGCAGGTTAGGCGGGTTGGGTAGAAGGTGGAAACAACTTTGGGTAAGCATAACAAAATTCTAAAATCTAAATGGGCCGAATCGCGGTCCTTGAACAGTAAACAATATTTTGTCCCTTTTTTTTATCCATATAAAAAATTTAAGTATTGAATATGGCTACAGAAACTATATTTTAAAGTATGGAATATGGTTATGGAAACTATGTTATGAAAATACTAAACTGATTTTTTCGAATAAAGTGATTTATACAGTTTCAATGGGAAAAAAGCCTTACCTAACCATGCACTTAGTTCGGGACTAAGGGATTAGTGCCTAAGCAGAATATTCAATATTCACCTACGGAGATGCATCTTGACTTTCAGAAGCCACAACTTATATGCAACTATGATAGACAAGCATAGTGAGCTTTTTAGACAGTTGATAAGGCAAATAGAGGTACTGATAAGGTTGAGAAAAACAAAAAAAAAAAAATAGAAAATAAATATATAAATAAAAGTTTACCTTTTGTCAAGTTCCAAAACATCCACACACAGAAGAGATCCATGAAAAGAATTCCCCTGGCTTTCATGTATGTTCGACAATAAAAGACTTTAGGCTGGCACCCAACATGAACTAGCACGCAAAATCCGACCCTTCCATCCCTGTAACACCCATTTACCATCTTCATCAAACACAAAATCTTTATGATACCCTGCTTTCACTTTGGCCCTCAGTTTTGATGCAAGCTCTCTGTTCAAGGGTTTTATCTTGAATCCAGCTTTCGAGAGTCTCGCTTGCCACTGCTTGTAGGTTTCAGGCCTCTCCACTCTCTCACCACCTTCACAAGCAATCACATTCATGATCTCACGCCCACAAAACTCCTTCTCGAAATTCAACCGTTGCTCATCATCACGGTCTAAAGTAGCATCAAACATATCAAACATAGAAGAAAAATGGAAAAGGGCTTCCTTGAAACGAGTGACAAAAAAAGGAGAGCTGTAAGATCCATTGACTACAGTTTGAACAAAAATATCAGGTTTCATATCCCTAATCAACTTCAGAACACCATCTCGCGGACTGTCCACCACAGCTGTGTCATCAAGCAAGTTCTTGAATCGAATCAGAGTGTTAACAGCAAGACACTCGTTTCTCTGGAGCTTGAGATCTTCAACTTTGATCAACTCCCAGTTTTGAGTTGCTATAGAATTGTACTCAAATGGAACTTTATACTTAGCACAATAATTGGCCAAACGACGCATTGTCTCCTCTACACCCTCAGCTGGCCTAAAACCAGGTTTTGGGAGCTCTATTCCAGTAATCCTTAACTTAGGTGGCCCACCAGGTCTCTCTGAAAGGTGCTTAATAAGAACGGGCCACTGGAAACCATACGCAATACCAAAATCTACAATATGAAGGGTAGACGATGTTGAAGCTGCGTCATATATCACTTTATTAGCGAAGAAAATGGCTATCTTCTTGAAAGGACAGGCTGAAAGATAAACCTGATAAGCTTTTAACTTTTCAGCAGCTGAAATTGTCAAGGCACTTCTAGTAGCATAAAGCTGAGAACCAGTACCAGCTAATCGTGCCTCAAGGCCAGTGGCAAAGATATGAGCTAACCTCTGTGGAGCATCACCTGTAGGAGAAGCATGCTGTCTTATCTGTTTCAATTGTTCATTTGCAGCCACACGATCATCAGCTGCAACCGACTGTGCACAGTTGACCAACAATGTCCTAACATCCATAAGTTCACCTGAACTCCCACCCCAAGAACGTGTAATCCAGCCGCTACTATAACCATATCCTTGTCCATTTTTCTGCAACTTTTTTGTTGCATGCTTAGGAGGTTCTTCACAAGCAGACATTGACGGACCACCGGGATCAGTACAGAGAACAACTCTATCGAACATCTCAGACAAAACATCCTCTTCAACATAAACAGCAGACTGCTTGCTACTTCTTTCTTCCTCATAACCATCATCCTCTATTTGGTAATGTTTCCTACCCCTGAACCCGGTTGATGAGTTATCCATCTCGACAATCTCCTCCTTCACAACAACCTCTGAACGAGTATCCCGTGAATTTGAAGGCAAGTTGTATTTATCCAAATCAATAACTAGAGGTTTACTAGGAGGAAGGAATTTACTTGCTTCCTCCATCCCTTTATTGAATTGCAAGATAGACTCGCTATCGGTGAATATATTTTCAACAAGGTGTGAGTTTATCATCGAGTCCAATGTGCCGTAATGATCATTAGTAACACTAGTGGTAGAGCTAAATGACGACAACAAAGGGTATTCAAGAGAAGGAGTTTGTACAGGCGATGATTTGGCCTCAAGTGAATCACCACCAGACCAGTGAGACTGAGAATCGGTGGTGTTGCTACCACTCGTGCTACTGTTTGTACTGTAGTCACTTAAGCTGCTGAAAAAGTTCTCTTCGGGTGACTGAAAATTTGGAGGAGGAGGAGGAGCGTATCTCTCACCAAGGGCTTCATAGAACGATCTCTCAGTTGCTTGTAGAGCTAATGGATCATGGAACATACTCTGTTTAGCCTCCATATCTTCATCTACAAGAATCTGGTTTATGAACTTGAGAACACAATCAGCAAACTCGTCTGGGGAGTCTGACTGCGTGGATATGCATGAAGAAAGACCTGAAGTGGAGAGACTAGAATTAGGTGCTGAGTTAGGAATTTCTAAAAAACTGAGATCTAAAGGTTCGTCTCTGAATCTGTATCCACTGGTAAGGCCAGCCGACTGACCAAAGACCGGAATGATATGCTCGTCATCCAAAGAGAAACCATTGAGGTAATCAGAATATTCATCATCTCTCGGTTCCATAACCATCTAAGCTCGATCTCCGGGAAACACGAATCAATTTTTAACCTCAACAAGCATGAAGAAACCTGAATTAACAGCAAGAAAAAAAATTCAGCTTTTAGAATCCTCTCCTACTAGATCGAAGAAATGAAACGTTGCTGAAAACTTTTCAACTAGAATATCTAGAAAAACAGTACAGAAGTAATCAAAACAGAATCGCCATCAGAATTCCGATCCTCTTCCCAACTTCCATGAATTCAACAAAGTAACTCATGAATAAATCCGTGGACAAAGTAGTTCATAAAAATCCAAAAATTAAAAAAAAATCAATTAACAGAAAGCTGCAACCAAATACAACAAGACCAAGCAGAATAATAGAACCGTAGGAACTCAAAAGGCACGAGAAGCTTGTTCTCCAAACAAAAATTGGAGGTTCATACATAAACTACGATTAATGGATCTAACTAGTAACGATCTGCCAAAATTAGTAAGAAAATAATACGTCGATAAATTAAGACCTATTTATCGCGAAATCGGTAATAAATTGTTGATCACATACCTTGAAACAGCTGATTTGACGAACGGCGTTTAGCAATACTTTTGCACGATTGAAAATTATGGTCGCTTGCAGCTGGTTTTACATTTTATAAAGCGAGGGTTTGGTGTAGGAACGAAGAATCGAGAGAGCAGCTGAGTTGACTCGGGCGTCGGCTGACACCGGCTATAGGCGGTCCGCAGTGGGATCTGTTGGACCTCTTGTTTTCTAAGTTGACGAGAATACTGTGAGAAAACGATAAAGAAAACAAGCGGCATTATCATACCAACCTAGATTTATTTATTTTATCTTTTTGTATATATGATTTTTTGTAGTAGTATCTCTTGTTAAAATTGAGGTGGCAATTATCGACACGATATGAACCCGATATATAAATAAACGAGTTTAAGTTGAGCATAAACGAGTTTGGGTTGAGTATAAACAGGTTCGGGTTGGCCCGCCAACCCGTATAAATAAACAATTTGGGATGGCTTGCGGGTTCGCCGGTCGACCTGTCAACCCGTATATATTTTTTATATTCTTTATTTTCTATTTATCCTTACATTGTTCATGTTTCTTATTTAGCTATTGGGCTTTTATCTTATTACTTAGTTATCGTAAACCTAATTAGAAAAAAATTTACCACCTCTCTTTTATTCCTTCTTCGTTTTGAAACTACTAAAAGTAGACATAATCACTTGTAACTTAATTGTTCTTAGAATCATCAAGTTTATGTATTTCGATTAAACTATCTAGATAGGGTTAAACTTTATTTTAGTATTTTGCATTAGAATTGTGTATTTTGACAATCAAGGGACAAAATTAGTATAACTAGACCCGCCAACTCACCAACCCATTAATGACCCGCCAACCTGTTTATGACCCGCTATCCCATATATGTAAATGAGTTACGCGGATCGTGTCGTGTTTCAACTTATACGGGTTCGTGTCACAGACCTTGAAACGAATAATTATACGGGTCGTGTTCATGTCACAACCCGCCAACTCGAACGCGACACGATTGTCACCCGTGTGTGTCTTATTAAAAAAACATTTATTTATTGTAATTCTATTTTGGCAAAATACATAAAACAAAAGAAGCTTTACATTTATTTAAAATTTTAACAACCAGAAAACCCTTCCGTTGTTAATTTATCATTTTAATATAACTGTGAAAGAAATTAATGTTAAATTTGTAACTTCTTATAGAGTTATTTACATTTTTGCTCCTTGTGTGCAAGTAGTTTTTACGATTTTAGTCTCTCAACTTTTCAGTTTTACTTATTTATTTTTAAAAGGGATATGATCAATATACAACAGTTTTTAGTCATACACAACAAGGTACAAGTAGTTAATACACATGGTATAAATTAATGATGCATAAAGTTGTAAGGATCACCTCTCTTTTCAAAATGATTAAACCTTTTACGTTTTTCATTCCTGATCAAAATAAAAGATCAAATTGTCCCGTCTTCATTTTTATTTAGTTTCTTAATTTTTATTTATTTTTAAAATAAAAAAATTAAAAACAAAAACACAAGATATCTCTCTCCCCTCTCACATTTAATCACCTACATCTCTCTCTCTCCACCGCCATCACCCACCTCCACCTACCGCCACCAGATCATCACCCATCACCACCTCCGGCGCCCATTCTTTTGCAAACTCTCTTATCTTCTATTCTTACTGATCTCAACCATGTTGTCCATAAACAAGTAGATCTGTAACCAAAATGTTAACCAAGAATAATGAAATTGCACCATAAACTTAACAAAGAATAAGCAGATCGGATAACCTGTCAAGAAATCAAAGAACACATGTTTGTAGTTTTGAAACCTTCATTCAATCAAGGTTCAAGAACATAAATCTAGAAATATATCTGTAAATCAAGAAACCCAAACCCAAAACATACCCAAAATTGTTTGTGTTGTAAACCAAATACCATTGAGATTGAAAAATGTTACAAAGAAAAAACACTTATTTGATCTTTGAGTTGTAAACCAAACAAGTCCGTGAGACATAAGATTACACTACTCATCATAAATTAATTGCTTTTTCATTCATCCTTCCATAAGTAACTCACGTGGTCGCTGGATTTGTTAACCAATACTGCTACTCCATGAACTTCTTGTGACTACGTAAGGAGATCCATTTGTATGCATGGCATTGAACGTCATAGAACAAATGGGATATGTTTCTCTTCTCCTCTTTGTAAATGACCCCATTTTTGTGTCTCCAAATGAACTAGAGTGTTGCCCGGAAAGTTACTTCCCACGCTTCTTTGTTCTTCGACTTCTTCCACGAAGAGCTTATATCCTCGAATAAGCCTTCAACGGAGTGCAACTAAGACGTATCCGCCTGCTCCTTGTTGACATCAGAATTACTGATTAGCGCGTGATTAATCGTTTCCAAAGATTGTAGGCATGTAGGACAAAAGACGGAATCTAGGTCGATTCTCAAAATATTGCTACAACGGTGTTACTATTATTAATTTATTATACCCTTGTAATATGCTTTTTTTTTATAGATAAGAGTGTTACATCCAACAAGAGGATGGTGTTGTAGGTAAGTGTAGAGAAACATAAGTTTATTCTACGATAGCTTTAATACTACGTACTAGAGAAAACTATTTTATTAAATGTGTCTGGATAACATCCTTTTTCGATTGGATATGGCTCTCACTATTTTGGGAGCTTGCCAATTAATTAACCATACGTAATTCTACTCGATGGTTGTATAGTATATATATCTAGTTAAGTTCAACAACTCAAGCAAAGGTTATAGTCTTCCTGAGCACGTGAATAACCTTTTTTATTTTAATTGCATAGTATCCCTTTGTAATATCTTTGCTGATATTGTTTTATCCTACCCCTTGTGGTCTATCGATAGGGATGTAAATGAGCCGAGCCTAATTCAAACTTGGTGCTTAATTATCAATACAGGCACGTTTAGGATATTTAAGCTTGAGCTCAGATTGTTTAGATCTCGTGATATTAAACTTGAGCTTGAGCTCGGCTTTGGTTTGACTTGTTTAGGCTCCAGTGTTATTTTGAAATATTTATTAAAATTATATATAGATGTGTGTGTCTATATATATATATATATAATATATATATTGAAAAGTTTATTTAAAAACTGTTTTTATTGCAAGAACCGCGAGAACTAATCTTACCCGTCCAATTCCTCCTCCCCTCCTTCAATTGGATTGTCCACCCATGAAATTCCTTACATGCACCCTGCCTGTAACACCGCCTTTGTAAAACAGCAAATTAGCAAAAATTTGTGTTTTTCATAAACGTGAACTCATTCACGATTAATTATCATTAAATTACGCAACAGAAATTTTAACTGAAAAGTTATACATCAGATATTCACAACCAAAATTCTGTATCAAATTGTTTGGTGTTACTCTAACACATCAACCGACCATAACGACAAATATTTACATCATACAAAGTGTTCCTTCCCAAAATATTCATATCCAACAACATGCAACCCCGCTCACCAGGCCACCTAATCTTTATCTGCAAAAAGGGTAAATGCAACAACATTAGTTATACAACATAGCTAGTGAGTACAAACTTATCACAAACATCAATAAAACAAGTCACATATCACAGGAATAAGCAATCAATGCTATCCTATCACATAGTGGTGTGCTGACATGATCGGTAAAAGTTATATCTTGGTATCACATACAATCAATCAACAAGCAAGTATCCCTCTATTGAGACTTATGAAAGCCGGTGCTTACCTAAGGAGCTTAGAAATAACAGATCACTTTAGCTCCGGTTCAGCTAACTCAACAAGTTCACCTAAAAACATTGTTATTCGCATTAAGCGTTTGCGCACACGAGGTTCTATTAGTAGAACACATACAAGAACCATCTAAAGTTCATAAACACCTTAGAATAATCTCACATGAATCAGCACAATATGTGCCTTCAAAACACTTAGCATCAACAATGAACTTTCCTGATTTTCACCCGACGCGTCACGTCCAGGCACCGGACACGTCGCGTCGCGCTCCCATGCGAAAGTCGGATCACCCAAAGGTCGGATCAACAATTGATCCGAAGGTCGGACCAAAGGGTCGGATCACGAAAGTCGGATGAAACACAAAGGTCACACGAATTAATGGGAACGCGTCGCCTCCCCTGGTTTGACACGTCGTGTCGCGTGTAGACCTGCACTTCATCTTCTTCTTGTTCATCATCCAGCCGACTTATTTCTTAAACATTCTTAATTCCAGATTCATAAACATGTCTTTTTCACTTTCAAAACACCTTTAGACTTCATATAACATCTATACAAACTTTATAAACTCATCAAATCCCATTAAAATCATCAAACATACAAAACCCACTTGTCAAGTAAGCTTTGTATGCTTAACAATGGAATTCTTCACTCCAACATGGATTTCCAGCAACAAAACACACACACAACTATCACCAATCATGCTTAAACTTTAAAACAAACATCATGCTAACCTTTGTTTGATTTAACAACCTCAAATCTTCAAACTTCTTGCTTTCAAGAACTCACGAGAGAGAGCTAATGTGTGTTTGTGTGTGTTTCTTCTTTTGACCATCTTAGTCAACTTAACACATATACACATATATATAATGCATTCTTATCTAGAGGCAAACCGTCTCTAGATTTCTTTTCTAAATATTTTAATTAACTTTTCTAATGCATACATACATACATATATATATATATATTCAACTTAAGCAACTAATACACAAATATATATATATATATATATATATATATATATATATATATATTTCATTAAACACATTCAATCATCTTAATACATACATATATATATGTATATGTAGATTGTCCATCCATGAATTCCTTACATGCACCTTGCCACACCCAATCCCTCACGCTCTTCATCCATGAATTTCATTATACAAAATGAACGGCTAGGATTGGTTCTCGTGGTTCTCGCAATAAAAAACACGTTCAATTGGATTGCTCAACTATGAATTCCTTATATATAATTATATTAATATATAAAGCTCGTTCAAGCTCGCAAGCTTAAACGTACCCACTCTTTGAAGCTCGAGCTTGGACTTGTTTACTTAATGAGCTTCCGTTCGTTAAGGTTTCACTACAAAATTTATGCCATTTAGTGACGGCAAAAATGGGTCAGTAAAAGTATAAATTCCGTCAGTAAAGGTATTTTGGCTCCCTCTCACGGAATAAAAAACGGTCACTAACACAGCAATAGCTAAATGTCTATTTTGACATAAAAAATCCGTCACAAAAAGTGTAAAACCTTTAATGACTTAATATTTCCGTCAGTAAAGGGTGTCCATTGTTAGCCAAACTCATTACCTTTACTTACACTTTATCTATGTACATTTCTGTCAGCAAATGTATTTAGGACTGATTAAATCTCTTAGAATCAATTTTGTATTGTTTTTTGATTTATTTAAGTTACGATAAGAAATGAGTTTTATGTTGGAAACATAAAATAATCACCTTTGTATGATCACATCAAAATAAAAACAAGTATGATAAAAGACTAAACAAATATGATAAAAGACAAAACAAGTATCACATAAACTTATATGTTAATGAGTAAAAACAACATAATTGTAATAAAAACTCTCAATTCATAATACAAAAATAATTTCTACTAGTTCTAAATTAATTATGTAGTCGACTCATCAACAAATAACTTGGCTTGAGTATATGTTCCTGAAATAGAAAAAAAATAGCCTTTAGCTATATCAACAAAGTACAAAAGCATAATTTAGTTATAACAACCTAAAGTTATATAAATTTTGTTATCACATCTCACACCCTAATCATTTAATATAAAAAAGTTTAAAACTTGGATGACGGGCCAACCCAATCCGTCTTGACCCGCAACCAAACCGGTTCAATTTGGCTTAGAACACCAGGTTAGGCAGCAACAAGGGATGGTAGAATTCATTTTCCACCATATTACTTTTACTTCTAATACTATGATAATTAATTATAGCTGTAGATGTGATAGACAAACTTTTATTAATGTACCTTGTAAGTGCTTTGTGCTGCTAAAATAAATCTCCTGAAGCTAAAAAATGCATACCATGTATTAGAAAGTTGAGTGTTTGGATGAATATTTATGGAAGAGTGGTAGTGGAATCTTACCGAATTAACTTTTCTATAGTTGGTATGGAGAGATCAAAGCTCAACACTTTAAGGAACTTAACACTCCTTGTCCAGTACCTGATATGTAACCTTTAGATATATATATATATATATATATATGTATATATATATATAATCTGAACACATTTAATTCACTTCAAGTTAACCATCATCTAATGTAATCACATAATTTGCCTCATAACTAAGTTTTGATTATATGAATTAAAAAAAATCAAATATCTCATATTTATTTATTTACTTACTGCATAATCCTAAATAGTCAATAGTACCAAGAGGCTTTTCACAAAGTTCTTCCATCTGCACCCAATGGTACCTACTCTTCCAACATAATAAGTATAAATTACCCAACCTTCAACTCCACTTGGACAGAAAAAATAACCATTGAGACTTTAAGAAATACTACGAAAGCTAGCTCAGTTAACAGTTACCACCAAATCCAACAATACAAAAAAAAACTTTTTCTTTAAATTGCTTTGATGGTCATGGTGATGAAAATGATGACATATAACTGAGAAAGAAAAGGCATGCACATGTAATGGAGAACATGCTAATGTTACAAGTGCATTTGAGCCAAAATCGACTAGGATTGTTATACCTTGAGAGTTGAGAGTATAAGATGTAAAGATTCGCACAAAAAAGGGCTGCTATACCCTGATTGATTCATAGGGATCACAAAAGGAATCAAATTTACACAACATTTCTTTGGTTCATATAAACACAAAAGAGAAACATGAATATAGCCATACCTGCAAGGTCTCAATGGCTGCTGACACAACATTTACACATCTAGTAAAGCCCTGTAACAAAGCGAAGAACAAAAAAAACCAAGAAAATACACACAACTTGAAACAGAACATGACAAAAAACATGAATGTAGTTTAAAACTAAACCATTTTAGTCCACAAAAACAAAAAAGATTGAACTTACTATAACAAATTCAAAATCCAACTTACCCATCATACATAGTCTCCATCTATATAGGTTAACCTGCATCAAATATTTTAAAAAATAATTTTATGTAATTGTACCAAGATATATTTTGTCTAAGATAAAAACTCCAAAATAGAGGAAAAATCCAACCCAAACCGCAATAATTTTGAGACCGATAAGTAAGAACTAGTAAACTAAACAACACTGTAGGTTGGAATTCGATTTGTAGCCAGATTGATGCCCCAAGTTATAAAAGAAAGCAAATTAAAGACTATATAATTTAGATTCAATTGATCAATCTCACTTAAACAACACACAGGGTGCACCAATATTCAATTACACCCTTGATCACAAAGCTCATTTTCCAATCTAGTAGTTGGTTTAGGTGCCCAAAATTGTGAATAACATCATTCTTTGAAAACTAATTTAGTAAAACTCAAATGAATACAACATTAAACATCACACAACCCTAAGAAACACATTAAGTCGGTAACAAACAATATTTAGCATGAAACTATTAATCTAGCAGGTGGTGGAACAAATACGTTGTAATCAAACATTGACCGGAGCTTAAGGTTCTGAAATTGAGTAAATTGCTAAGTAAGATTCAAATTTAGGGCAAACAAGACCTAAATGAGACTTACGATGAGTCCAAATATGAAGAAGCTTATGGTGCGATAGCCATGGCAGATAGCACGACACTGATACTGTATGTGTCTGTGGGAGAGGGAGAAGGAGAGAGAGTGACAAAATACGTACATCGTGATGACGATGTTACCAAATCACAAACCCTAGTAGATCTGAAATGCAGCGGGAGAGGGCAGCCGAAGATGATGACGGTGCTGATGACGAGGATCTAGCCAGTGGTAATGACGGTGTGTGCTTGCACCGGCGATGTGTGCTGGCACCGGCGAGGTAGATGTTAGGGAGAAAGCAGAGTGTGAGATCTGGTTTGTGCAAATGTGTTTAGGGAAGTTTATAGACTTTCCCAATTTCATTGCCTGCATACCCCTTTTCCGTCATAATAGGTATGATAAATGGATTTACCTACGGTCTTCCTTTTCCGTAAGAAAAACCTAAGTCACTAAATGTCACTTAATTTGTAGTGTTTGGCTTATTTCGAAATTTTAACGATTATAACTTGGTTTGCTCACGAGTAATGCAGCTTGTTACGTCCCTATTTATCGCTAAAAACAACATTTTTGGCATTATATATGGTTGAATTATCCTATGGCCTATTTTCGGGTGCACTTGAGTCTTTGGAAACTAATATATGAGATATGATCAGTAAGAGTGTAAGACTATGATCATCAAAACACTAACCCTCCAGCCACAGGGATCACGATGTTGGGTTCTTTTTTTAACTTGAAATCAAATAATCTTTTTAATCAAACTTTCACTCGCCTTTTGCTTCCGTTTTCTAGATCCCTCGACACTTGACAGAAGTCCTAAAGGGAAAACCCTCTCCCAGTTGCCCCTCCCCCCTTGGACCTCGACAATCAATTTATCGACATCATTAGCAAACTAGGAGTAGTTAGAAATGAAGATATTAAAACCACTATGAATTAACGAAAGGTATTGAAGTCGCCAGACCTAGACAGAGTAAAAGATTTATGTAGAAAATGTTTTGAATCGAAACATTGAGTTTGTTATTTGAATCAAAGCGTATCTTAAAGTATTAGAGTAGGGGTGAGCATGGTACCGGTACCAGTTTTATCGAATACCGAATTTGGTTTAAAGACGGTACCAAATACCGTACCGAGTATTCATACTACGGTACCGGTACCGGTACCTATTTTACCTAGTTTTTTCGGTACTAGTCCCGAATACCGAATCCTGAATACCGATTTAGCAATATTTCAAGTATCGAGTACCGGACCGAAAGCTCTAACTCGGTACCGGTTCCAATACGGTTCGGTATTTTCGATACTTATGCTCACCCCTATATTAGAGTAAGAGATTTTCAGTTTTGTGAAAAAGTTTCTACATTTACATAAAATTAAATCTTTGTTTTCATTATTGAATTCATGTAGAATCAATTATAAAAATTTATGGACAAGAAGGTTGTTTAAATAGTATTTTAAATAGTTATGATATTATCCGGTTTTTACCAACAGTTGAACTGACTGCTGAGACATATCAGTAGAAGAACATATTCACTGACCATTCTGATTTTTAAAACCATAGCGGGGAGTAAAAAATTTGATAGCAACTTTGAAGTTATAATCCAATACAAAAAAATATGTACATTAAATAACCTACTACTCACGTAGGTTTTTTTTATCTAATAATATTTTATAACTTTAATTAATATCTAAATGAACCAAAACAAATTAAGAATCCAAACCTACGTGTTAATAGTGTTTCCAATAGAGGGGTTTTGGGTTGTGTGGTTGTTGATTGACTCCATGGTGGTCACCTATTCCCCTTCATCTCGCTTCTATTTTAAAAGGTAGCAATTCGGGTGATGTTTTAAAATGATTATGAGATTAAATAGTCAAAGTTATATGCCCAAATATTAAATATCATTTGCAAAATATTTTCAATTTGAACCTTTTTGAATATGTAATAATCAAATAGATATTTGTTTGGAGTATTACATAGATTTTGACTAGTTAACTAATTAATAAATAAAATAACCAAAATCTGTATATAGTGAATTTATCTCAATCTCAAATTATTATAAAAGAAAAGACAAAGATTTAAAATTTGTTTATCTTTGATATCAATAATAACAAGTATAAAATAATCATTATAACTTGATCACCTAATGTAACACCCGAAATTGGAATTTCATGATTTAATAAATTAAACCAGTGTTACAGTTTTAGTGATTTTCTAATTGAGATTATGAGGTGTTTAGAAACTTGGGGGGGTTAAATTGTCATTTTTTGAAACTAGAGAAGTGTAGGGACTGAAAGTGCCAACTTTCAAAGATTTATATGTATATGCAGATTTGACTTTTAGCTAGTCAAACCTTGCATTTCTTCACCTGCATCCATCGAGAGAGAAAGAGAGTTGTGTTTCTTTGAGGTTTTTGAGCAAGATAAACATAGAACAAGTGATCTCCATCTGGTTCTAGTAGGCACAAGTTGAGGTATGATTCCTTGTTTGTTGTTCTTTATATTTTAGTGGGTTTTAAGGTTTGATTCATGGTGAATCATGGTTCTAGCTTATCTTTAATGTTTAGTTCAGTTTATCTGTTGTATGAGGTGTAGGAAAACACCCCTAATATGCTTCTTATGAGTTTAGTTGGGTTTTTGGTCAAAAACACCGACTGTTATGAAGAACAGTCGGCTGGTCTGGAGAGTACACGGCCCGTGTAGCGGTACACGGCCGTGTAGTGTAGAAGGCGGTCACAGGGCCATGTTGGTATACATGGTCGTGTAGAGATATAGGTACACGGCCCGTGTGGGGCTACACGGCCCGTGTAGGTGAGTTGTCAACACCGTCCATGTAGCTGAGACATGGTGGTGTAGCATGTAGTGTACACGGCCCGTGTACTTAACACGGCCTGTGTGGGTGACGTGTCAATACTGGCCATGTAGCCAGGTCAGGTCGTGTGGGCTGAAAGGGGGACACGGCCCGTGTAGGTGCCCTGTTCAGTTTGTTTTATGATGAGTTTGGGTATGTGATTAACATCATGATTATATGTATACATGTAGGAAATACTGTTTGAAGTATTCTGAGTATATCTGGCATAACATTGTGTGGTAGTAATTGCAGAGGTGAGTTTTCTGAACTCTAATTCATATCTGTGATATGTGTGTGGTACATTGCAATGTGATATATTATTGATCAGAGGATCACCAGAGAGAGAGCTGTAGCACGCTGCTTTGTGCAGTAGTTGCTACGGGCAGCATTTTAGCCTTCTTGGCGGATGCTAAGATGGTGCAGTACTGTATCCATAAGACCTGTTGTGGCATTCGTATATGTGTATGCGCATGCTTATATGATTTACAGTTTAGCATTTCTCACTAAGCTCGTGTAGCTTAGCAGATACTGCTTGTTGCTGTTTTGCAGGTTATGTTGGTACCGCGGCCAAGCTCCAGTTTGACTAGTGGTGGTTGATTTCTTAAAATGTGATTTGAAACATTAACGCTCCCGTTTGTGTAACAGAAAGTACTTTTGATGTAAATGCGCGCATACTTCTTTTATTACAAACCTGAGGGTTTAAATGAAATGTTTTGTTGGCTTCCGCTGACGGTAAGCTTATTGGAAACTGTTTTTGACATGACTTGAGGTGGTATCCCTTTTTGTACGAACCAGAGGGTTCAGAAATACTTAGTTGGTTTCTATCAGCTTATCAAATTCTGATTTTAAACAAATACCTTTTATTTCAAGCTTTATTGTAAATTTTGGAAATCGGGGCGTTACACCTAATGAAAGTGATAACACATAGATAGACTAAGAGAATAACAAGGATTAAGATTACATAAGCAAATTTGATAAGGTGGTTGTTTTAATTGGTTTTCTAATTGTATTAAAGCATTAATTAGTACATATTTTATCTTTGTATAATGTTGTGATTGGTAAGTTTTTTTATTTAAAGAGATCATCATTTACTAATATATAATCTTTGAGGTATGAATGATATAATTTAAATCTTATTTTTATGTTTCTCTAAGAAAGAAAAAACATAATATTTACAATGTGTTATTATCATTAGATTAAGATAAGATATGGTTGGTTGGTTTGGTTAAAGAAAAAGATTAGATGTGAAATTGGTTACCGGCTATTGCCGGTGAGTCATATTTTATGTCAAATGCTTGGAGAATAAGCCAGAATTGCGCATAATAATAATAATAATAATAATTCATATAATACAACTTGATTTTAGTATTTAAGTAGATTTCCAAAAGGAATTGACGCACTGACCGGCCAATAGGAATCTTCGTACTACGTTGCTCGAAACGCGCTTCTACATTTGCTTTTTAATCATCAACATGAAGCAACGCTCTTCTTTTCCCGGAAGAGGTTTTAGGTTCGAGTCTTTTTGGAGGGTTTTTTTTAGGAGTAGCTGAATGTCATTCCTTTATTGGTGAAGCAGCCCTATCGAATTAATTAGAGGGGTGTAGATGGAGTGGATCGAAACCGGGACCCTGATCAGTTCAACCGTGTTTCGATCTTGTGCCTCTACCGCTGAGGTGAAGCTGTTCAAAAAAAAAAATAACGCGCTTCTACATTTACTTTTAATCATCCACATGAATCCGGTTTTATAATTCTTTAACTTTTTTCTTTGCTTATTTTTCTACTTATAAGAATAATACAAATGTCAAATTTAATAGAAAATGTGAATAAAGAGAATTAATAGACTTCACATCTTATAACGATTAAGAGGATGAAGTAGAAATAAATAGTAGAATGATATATCATTTTTTGAGTTTTATTCTTTTTAAATATATTTTTCGGGTAATGATCCATACATACTACTTTAGATATCTTGAACACATTAGTCTATATTCTTATCATTTCTGATTGATTATGTGATCTATTTTTTATGTTTCCAAGTGATTTTAATATTATTAAATTATAAAAACAAGTATTTAAAATCATATTTGAGGGTGTATGTCTAATCACTTATATTTATCTTGTTAATGTTCTTCAAAGCAAAGTGGAGAATGAGTTTGGTGCTTAAATTACGTAAATACCCTTTATTTAAATGAGTTATAGGTACATCAGCATCTAAGTTAGGTGTCGTTAGTTACATTAATCCTTTACCCTTTTAATTATAAAGAAAAGAAAACCCAAACGAGAAGCCTAAACACTTTGAGGTATAAACAGAATTACATTGATTAAATAACCCATTACACTTATCTTTAACTTAATGATAATAACCATTTAAGGTTAGAGAATTGCTTATGTTGATTCTCTCTAATAATTATGAAGGTGGTTTTGGGAGCCTCTACCAACTTTGGATTTTCTTCCATAATCGATCAATTTTTGTAAGTTTGTGAAAGATACGGCTTAAAACCAATTAGTAATGAATGGAGTAACTTATTACTATTATTAAGCATATTACAAAGTTATATTCGTTCGATGTGAGATAATACCTAACACGTTCTCTCACGTGTGACGTTCTTTGCGTCTAGCACATGAATACTTACATGTTACCTAGTTGTGATATCATGTAATTTTTTAAGGTTTCAACTTAAAACCAATTAATAATAAGTGAAGTAACTTATGTTTATTATTAAAACATATTATAAAATCACACTCATCCGATGTTTCGCAACACTCAACAAATTAGATAGAAAGTCAAACAAAACATAGGAAGATTGATGATACGTACATCTTCCAAAGCACTATAAATTAGGTGCATTCTTTCCTTCTTTACCCTTTATTATTGTTATTCCGTATACTTGTTTGATTGTATAACTTTTACAAGAACTATAAGTGTTGAAGATTTTTCAAAAGAAAGTTAATCCATTTAGCAAACAACTAAAAACTAATTCACCCAGTTCCTACACACACGATCGATCTCCTCGCTCAAGTAATGCATCTGAGTAATCAACGAGAAACCCCCTAATTAAACTAGTTACCCAAAAAAATAATAAAATAAACCGCCGCCTAGCCGCCACCACCCCGAAACCGCCGGTAACCGCCACTATTACAAAGGTCATTCGGCCTTGGTGTTTTGATCACGGAAAACGAAACACGAACGATATACGAGAAAAGAATATACGATTACAAGTCGATATTCTGACGAAATAGTCTCTGATAAACGAAAGAAAAGGCAAAGATATTCTGTGTTTGGATTTGAATAAAGCATGTAATTCAAATCGAGCTTCTTGTTTTATTCTATATCTGAATTCGTGATACCCCAAGCAAAAGGGTCCACGGAAAGTGTCGAATTACAGATTACAGAAAATGTATTGAACAGGATCCACGGAATTACTCAAGTTATATATTGTTATTCTTTTACCTTATATCAAACCCTTTCCTCCAACAAATAACGGCTTGGAACAAACTTGTATGGAAGAAGATTTCCGTCGTTATTTGGCGAGTGTGCTTCGGAAGAATTCCAGTAAGATTGACATTGGATGAAATGAGGATCGACCTACATTCGAGCTTATGCACACGGTGTCACAAGAGGGAAGCAAAAGAACGGTTGGAGGCGACGAGATGGTTGGTTTTGTACGACATTCGGAGTAACAGAAACAAAATTATTTACGAGGATTACAAACAGAATATTATATTCTAGATGAGTTGCAATGCCGAATCTTCGTCTCGATCGATCTCACTGAGAGTTAGGAAGGACAAAATGGTGTAGCAACAATGGATAGCGAAAATAGCGGAGGTTATCTTGATCTAGATCGCTTGTTATACATAACTTTTGGTTGGGTATTTAATGACTTTTCATTAAAAAAAATAACAAAACTTTTTCTTTAATTTCTTAAAACTAAATATAATTAAAAGATATATAAATAACTAATAACGTAACCATTTAAAAGATTGATAAAACTTATACATCAATCACTATATTAATTTGTGTATTCTTGACTTTCTGAATCTTTACGTTTAGATTTCTTTTTATACAAATTATTATGTTGTATATATATTAAAGTAATCATCATCATTTCATTGGACGTAAAAACCACAAACACTACTATTTTCCATTATTTAATTAAAAGTGTATGCTAACTTTTAAGAGGATATGACATAAGTTTTCAGTAGCTAATATACCAGATGTTTTTATACTCGTAAACATTTTAAATGGAGTTATATTAATTATTTCATCAATTAATCATTTAAGTGTTTTTAAATATGAAAACATATATTATAAGTGATTCTAGTTGTACACATCCTTTTTCAAAAATGCTGATTTGGAAAAGAAAATATATTAATTTGATGTCGAAAATTATTTACTTTGTCCACACATAGATTTTGACACGCAATCAAATTAAACATAAATTCGTACAAATTAAATGTTAAAAAAATGTAACGATAAGTATATATAATAGATATATAGTAAAGTAATGTTGTACATTTAGATTTTTTTTCAAAAATTTAATCGGAAAGCGGAAATTATAAAAGTAAAAGCACTTTATATTTATTTCAAAAAAGGGAAAGGGATAGTTTGATGGTGTGTTGGCTTATTACGTCACCTAATACCAGTATACTAGAGTTAATTACTAGTTGCCCCTTTTATATGTAGTGTTTTAGAATACAGAAGATATTTTTTTCATGAGTTAATTACAATTTTAGTTTTTGTGGTATAGTTTTACGATTTTGATTTCTAACTTTTTAATTTACGATTTGTTTCTAAACTATAAAACCTCTTACGAACTTGGTTCGAGTTTAGTTTGATCAAAGTTAAATGACCAAACTACCCCTACCTTATTTTTTACATTATTAATTAATTCCTAAATTGTTTTTTAAAAATAAGATAAAAACACATACATCTCTTTAAATCTATCTCTCAATCTTATTCACCTCTCTGTCTCTCCATCTCTCTCTCTTTCAACTATAAAACACCACCATCACTCACCATCATCTCCACCAATTTCGGCCACCCCTCCAATACAACTAGGAGTGAGATCGGTTCAAAAACTAGACCGGACCGGACCGAAACCCGAAATCTATAAAAAACTAGGATCGAAGACCGGACCGACTAGTCCCGGTCCGGACCAGTCTCGGTCTGGTTGGTCGGTTTTTTTGGCTATTGGTTGTTGTATACACTATATTAAACAAAACCGGATTGGCCCGGCCCGGACCGAAACCGGAAATCTATAAAAAAACAAGGACCGAAGACCGGACCGACCAGTCCCGATCCGGACCGGTCTCAGTCTGGTTCGGTCCGGTTCGTCGGTTTTTTCGGTCTATCGGGCCACATGCTCACCCCTAAATACAACCGCCAGTCCATCACCCACCATCACATTTACCAACTATAGCCACCCCTCCACCACCGTCAACACCACCACCATCTCCAACACCACCGCCACACCAAAGCCCTAATTTTGGAGAAACACCCACCATCACCTCCACTAACTCCTGGCAACCCTCAAAAACCACCCTTCTCTAGACTACTCTCTCTATCCTAATTAAAGCCCTAATATTGGAGGAACATACAAACATCTATCTTCACCCCTTGTCATCGTCATCTTCATAAATAGACCCTCTTTTCATCTTCACACAAAAAAATAAATAAGCACTATAAAAATAAAAGATATTTTACGGATATCCAAAACTTCAAAAAATTACCATCTGAATCCGAATCCGAAAATTTAGATATCCAAATTTCGGGTATTAGAATTTTTGGATAATTTTGGATCGGATTTTCGGATATTCGAATTCGGATTATTTTGAACACCCCTTCTAGTCTATATATATGTGTCGTTAACAAAGAAGACTATTTGGAAACCCGTGATTGACAAGATCTCACGTAAACTTTATGAGCGAAAAGAAAATCATCTATCAACGGATAAAAGATCCTTCTTAATTAAAGCTTTACTAGGTTCTCTGCCTCTCTATTTTCCCCCTTCATAGCTCCTTGATGCATTATAAACAAGGGATGGAAAATCCTCTTTAATTAAATTAAGGGCTTAATCATGCGTCAACTACTTCAACCAAACTTTTTGATTAAAAAATCAAAATGCTAGATTTTGTTAGAATGAACAATTCAAGTAAGATAAGGTTTTCATAAATACTAGTGGAAATAAAGACTCGGTTTATAAATGATGGTAGACCCGAATATATAATTATAGATAAATAATTATGTGGAAACTAATAATGTTATGAGAAAATTGTTTAATAGAGATAAAAAAATATATTAGGTAAATCCAAACATTGTACAGTTTTTTAATCAAATAATAAAGGAGTATGTTGCTTGAAGCTTAAAACATAGTTAATAGTCACATTTATTTTAAATTTATATAAAAGATTTTGATAACTGATATAGTATATTAAGGGGAAACTTCACATAATAGTAACTAAGTTTCAAAACCGTTCTATTCATCAAGATCACTCATCGCTTTGTTTCATATTATGAAATAACTCATGGGCAATATTTGTGAAAGAAACAATTTTTTAAACTTTATTACTATTCTCTGAAATAAACACATATATCAAAGAGCTTGTAGTTTAGATGTATCAAGATGTTAAAAATATTATTTAATAGTGTCTCTTGAATCACTTTTCAATAAATCAAAAATTACAACCGAAAGAAAATTGATGCAGATACATGTTCAGCTATATTTTAATCTTTAAATAGAAAACATGACCACAATTCGCAAGAAAATTGATGCCAACTAGAACTTGGGACCTTTTTTTATAGGAGATATGTACTTTAACCGCTAAGCAATCAAATAATAGTTAAGTTAATTGAATAAAAAAAATCAACTTAGCAAAAGGAAAAAGAAAACATAAAAGCAGCAATAATATTAAAAAGGAAAATGAAGAAAGGTGAATATAAATAAAATCTAATTAATTTATAAACCATTAAAGAACATGATGAAAAACATAAAGTATACTACACACAAATTTATAATCTACTCATTACTTTCATAGTAAATGTAACACCGATTATGAAAACAGTTGCTTTAATGACAAAACAGATTTTAGCAGCGGAAATTTTTATTTTTAAAACAACCAAACAGTTAATTTACATTAATTACTTCTCAAAATATCGTAGGTGTTACCGAGTACAGGAACTGACCATAGTATCATATTACATCATAAAACATAAGTATAAGTGTTCCACCCACAAGGGGCAATACATTCCCCAAAAAGCAACCCGCCTCGCAGGCCATCTAGTCTTTACCTGAAAAGGAAAACATAGTATCATTAGCTACACTAGCTAATGAGTACATACTTAGCATAAGCATCAATAAAGTAATTCATGCATCATACACATCGTACATAAGCACACATTGCTAGTTTAACACATAGCGGTGTGCTGACAAGATCAGTAAGAGTCATGTCTTGCAGGGGAGTCTGTCTTGCTCAACAACTCAGACCGGGGAATCAGTCACAACCATCCGCGCTGGTGGGGGAGCACATGGCAGTCCACCAAGCATCGTTTACGGAACCCAAGGTTCCCTAGTAATCACGGCCAGATCCTGGATGATTACAGTCTCATGTTAAGGCACGGCGGTTCTGCAGAACCTCGATCCGGGATGCACCCCGAATCACCGTTAAATCCAGAAATGACCGAAGTCCTGTTAGGATCCAGCTAACCGGCTGACCTTAACCATGCGTCAGATAGTCTGCAGACAGTTCACATACACATATACGTACATTCGATCCCACAGGGATCCATCATCATCATCATATTATATATCGTACATAGGATCCCATAGGGATCCATCATTCATTCATTCATACTTTCACATGCATCATCATACAATTCATCATTCATGCACATCATCAGGCATTAACAAAGCGGTTCCAATCTGAACCCGCTGGCATGCACCTATTATACATCTTACAAACAATCGTAACATCATTCAAAAACTTACACTCATCTTCTCAAGCGTACCTGCACAAACAGGTTAGTCATACATACATACATATTCACACGTTTACACATTCATCTTAGCTTGCAAGACTGTAACATCCTCAAATATGGCCTATTCGCTTGCTCCATTTGGTATGTCAATTTAAATAAATTAATTAAATAATAAATATATTTGTAAGAATTAATAGAAATTAGTTATTGGCCAGTTAAATATGAATTTAAAAATAGTAATAAAAATAGAAAAGAATTATGAAATAATAATTGGTTTCAAACGAGGTTTCCAAAAATATCCTCGTTAGTTGAAAAGGTTATTCGGGTGTCGTGTTGTATGTTGAAAAGGGGAACAAAATACCTCGTTATGGATAATTAAGAAGCATGAGTCGGTTCTTAATTCAACATCTCAGATAACACACACATACACCACGACTTACACACACACACACCTCTCACTCTCTACTTCCTTTGTGTTCTTGAAGAGGATTCAAGAGAAGATCAAGATCAAGCTTGGAATTAATCCAGTTTAGGACTGAAATCTGCTCCACACATCATCATCACCATCTTTCTCTAGCTTGTAAGCTCTACATCCTCTTGTTCTTCATTTTTAGGATTTATGTCAAAAATGGGTAAAACGAATTTAGCCATTAAAGCTTGAATTTCTTTGCACAAATTAGTTCTAATATCATGTATGAGTAGTTTGGAATTGGTTTTGTGAATTAAAAATGATAACTTGATAGAATTTCTTGAAATTGACCAAGTGGGTCAAATATGGTGATTTGAAGAATCAAACTAGAATCTGATGTTAAAAGCATGATGTTTATATGTTTATGAACTCCCTTTGATGTCCTAAAACTAGTGCAAAGGCTGGAATTAATTAAGAACATGTTAAAGATGGGTTGGAATGGAAAACAGCAGCTGCAGGGGTTCAAAATCGCAGCACTGAAGCTGCGTCGCGACGCGACCCTTAAGGGTGTCGCGGCGCGACCGTGTGTGCAGCAAATCAATACTTGTTTTTCAATGGTTAATGTTATTTGGGATGGTTTATGGTATTTTTAATAAGTTAAACACGTATTTGGGGTTAAAACTAGAATATTGAGTGTATGTACATGTGGTATGATTTTTAAGTAAACTTGTAATATGCAATAGATAATGGTTAAATCACTTTTGACCATTTTAGAGGTATTTAGTATGGTTTAAACATTTTTACTCAATTAAACACATAAGTAGGAATATAACACTAGTAATAGTATATGTGTTTATGTGTGATAATTTAAGTGGACTTATATGTGTACAATAGGTACTTAAACATCCAAGGAAGACCAAATCTATATTCGAGTTATAATTGAGCACCAAGGTGAGTATTGACTCTTATGACTTCAATTTAGGAAGTTTTGAATGCAAGAACAGTTATATGATTATGACATGCCACAACTTGTATTATGAAAGCCATATGTATGCTAGTATGATAAAGAATCCATGATATGCCTTGTTAATTGATGTGCAAGACATGTATTTAAGTACATGTGCACACTTGATGAATAATATGTTATATGAATAAAGCATGCATGCACTTGTCCCTGCAAAGGGTGATTGATGAAACTATCTGTATGTCCGGACTTGTATGTAATTAAGGTCGGCTTCGGCTGGGTCCTGAGCCTACGAGCATAATGTTCTGGACTAACGGTACTCGAGTACCGTTCCTTTCAGCAATTGAGGTGAGTGCCTTAAATGGCTAAGCCTAATGAGCTTTGGCTCCTTAACGAGCATGGTGATTCACTTAGGTGATGAAACCCGCACGGCTGGTAGTGTCTGATTCCCCCGGTGGTAGTGGTTTGAGTTGGTTTTGCAACCCGGCAATATAATACACTCGCTGGACATGTCAACACTCCGCTATATGTTAGGATAGCACTGATTGCTGGTTCTGCTATATGACTTGTTATATTGCTAAAGACTTGCCTAATTGTTATGCATGATTGTTAGTATTCACTAGCTATATTTATATAGCTAATGTTGTTGATGTTTAACCTTTTACAGATAAGGAATAGACGGCTTGGTGAGTTGGGGACACTCATGGCTGTTATAGAAGCCTTTTTGAAGGAACACTGCTTTTGGTATAAAAGTATTATGGTTGGTTTAGATTATGTAACACCGGTAGGCATGTTTGGCAGTTTTTGGTATTGTATATTTGTATATACGCCAAACATGTGTTTTTAAAATGTAATAACTGCTTGGGTTGTTTGTTTGTTATTTAAAATTCCGCTGCATAGTTTTTGAAATTCAGTTAAGTTAACAAACAGGTAAAAGTTCAAATTACAAACGTACCCATGCAGTTTGAAAACTCAAATTTATACTGATTTTAAAATAGCAAAGGCGCTGTTACAAAGACTTACTCTACTGAGTCTCATGAAAGTAGGCACTCACCTGACTAACTTACAGCGTTCGTTCACTTAGTGCTGATTCAGCTGACACGTTCACCTTAAACATCGGCAATCGCGTTAAGCGTTTGCATACCGTAGATCCTACTATCAGGACCTTACAACATCTTTCTAACGCTCACAATTCATTTATTAAACTTACTTAAAAAACTACATAACCTAATCAAGAAGAACATGTAATAAAACACATTCTTGCTGAAAAGGCTGTGTCACGCCGTGACCACCTTAAGTGTCGCACCGCGACACCCGAAAGTCGGACCAAATATCATTTGACCCATGCGAAGGTCGGATCAAATAACCACATGCCCTATCCGACAGTCAGATCACTAGGTCGGATGGGTCATCTGACTGTTGGACCTAAAAGTCAAATGGTTGGTTTGAAGGTTGGATATGAAAGTCGCATAGTGCAAATTTTGCGGGGTCGCGCCGCGATCTCGCTTTTCACAGTTTTATCATCTTTTTCACATATCATGCATGCGACTTTCATTTCAATATTACAAAAACCCAGATTTCAAATATGATAGTTTTCACTTCTTAAACACTTTAGAGCTTCATATATCACCTATATGAACCTCATGAACACTTTAACACCATTTAAAAAATCAAACATGAGAAACCCACTTGTCAAGTAAGCTCTCATGTTCTTACATGGAGTTTTCAACTCCAACTTAACTTCCAGCCTCTAAACACACACATATATAACATAATACATGTAAGGTTTATACTACAAACACCTTACTAACCTTGCTTTATGTTTAAAATTCTATATCTTTCAACTTTAAGAACTTCTTCTCCAAGATCCTTACGAGAGCAGAGAGTATGTGTGTTTGCTTTGTGTTTTCTTTGCAACTTTTGCAGTATTTGACTTTGAGAGTCAACATTACATTTTCACACACACACACACACATATATATATATATATATATATGCAAATCTTATCCAGAGGCAAACCGCCTCTGGATAAATATATATATTTTCTTTCTTTTTCTTTCTTCTTTTCCTTTTCCTTTCTTTAATTACATATATATATCTAACATACATGCATACAAATAACACACACATACATAAATATACAAAATACATATTTTCATTTAATTATCTGTCTATTATACTAATCACGTACTAATTACAACTAGACTTAAATCGAGGATGTTACAATAAAGAAATTAAATAAGTGGTGGAAAGATATATTTTGTAGAGGGATATATATAAAATAAAATATATGTGCAATATCCATCCATCCATATATATATATATATATATATGGTGAGGATCCTGTAAAAAGAAAATTAAGATAAAAGGGTAAGAGAAATCTCAGTCATTAGATTCATCAAATATGATATTTGATAACTAACTTTTTTTAAATTAATTAATTAAAATCGGTATTTGAGGGTATATTAGTCTTTTTATTATTTAACCACCTCCTAAAATCATGTAAACATATTTCACACTAAAAACACTGAATCAAATAAAAAACGATGGATCAATATATTTGATGCACAACACGAATAATCAATTATAAAATTGATGCACTTCTAGAAATCATCAAGTATAAATTAGTGCACATCCCTCTAAACTCAGTTTATACACTCAACCAGTTACAAGTTTAGGTGAACACGAAAATTTGATGAATGATATTCATAAAGAAAAATGATTCACAACAAGGAATTTCATACTCGTGCGTTGCGCTAGGTTGATATTTAAAAAATCACATTCATATTAATTTAATTTATATATAGTATTATATATAAGATGGTTGTTCGAATATAGTATATATACTTATTATTTATTTTGATAATCGCCCTTTGAGAAGATAAAAAATATAGTTGTTTAACAAGCTGTAGTTTATCAAATTGTTAACTAAACTAACATTAGTTACTGTAACTTGTTGGGGTGAGACTATTTTCTAAAAAAGATCAAATCTTGTAATAAAATATACTTAAGAAGTATGTACTTTTAAGATTATATATCTAATTTAATTTATCAATTTTTTAACATTGGATTATTACTCTTTTGATTGCTTTTAAAGTTGAAAACCACTACATTTGACATATCAACATGTCCACATTTTTCAATGACTTGCTTGTCTATTATATCATCCGTTATGATAATACAAAGTTACTATTAATATTGTAAAAAACTAATATTTAATTCATTTTAAAAACCATGTAAGATGCATGCTAGAAACTATAAAGTTTAAATATAATTCATTTAAATATTTATAAATAGTTTTATTACAAATGCTAAATATGAAATATAAATAAAAATTTATTGAATTATAATTGATAATGTTCACCTTATTATTGACAAAGAATCATTTTGGATGAGTTAGAAAACTTCTATATCATCTATACAAATAAAGAAGCTGGTTATAACATTTGATGATATTAAAATGGTCCTCAAGATTCCAAAAAGATGTAAATAGAAGTAACGAATAACTTTAGGAGGAACATAGATATATTATGTTTATAGATGCTATAATTTAAATAAATATGTTTATATATGATTATATGTATCATAGGAAAAATCTTATTTTTTGTTGTACTAAACTTTTAGAAATTATATTTAAGTTTACTTACATATAAATATACAATAGAAAAGTGATATTTAAGAGTTTATTACATAAAAAGTATATCTTCAAGTAATATACATAAAAGTAAAACAAGTATGGAAAATATTAGGTGATGCTAGCACCATGTAACTTAAATATCTTAGGCCCTTCGTAAGGCATCACCCGAAGGACTCGGGTTCCCTTCGGGTTCCTCGGGTGCCTTCGGGAACACCCCTACGGGTGGGGCATCGGGTGTCGCGGTTGGGTCCTCGAAACCGAACAATGAACCTTTTTTTTATTCGATGCAACGACTACTTTAAAAAAAAAACTCTCCAACGGACATATATACGTTAGACATATATATATATATATATAATTTTTTTTAATTCTCCTATAAATACTCAAACCAACCCTTTAACATTTCATTTAAACTTTCAAACTCTAAACTTCCAACTTCTCTTCCAACTTCAAACTTTCAACTTTCAACTCCAAACTTCCAATCTTTCATCCAAATAAACCAACATGGATCCTAGGCGCAACCGTGGTCAAAACCCGGATTCAACCACACCAACGTCTACCGGTTTCCCGCTCGGGTTTTCACAATACTCGGAATCACCCGGCTTCCATCCTGGCTTCCAACCCGTGTTCCAACCTGGCTTTCAACCTTACATCCCTCATCAACTGACGTACCAAGGGATGTTAAAAGCGGGTTTCGTTCCGGCAACCTTCAATCCTCCAAACCCGACATATCAACAAACCCAAGGTGAAGACGACAGTGACGATATAGAGTTTGTCCCGGAAATTCAACTACCGGAGACGCCCCAATCTTTGCCAACCCAACAATCGAACCCAGCCCAAGACGAAATCCTGACAACTCGAACGGGAAAGAAAAAATTCGATGGCCGAGCAAAAACGATTAAATGGACGCTCGTTGAAGAGGTGGCGTTGGTTCAAGCTTGGGTTAACGTTTCCGAGGACTCCGTTATCGGCAACGCGCAATCGGGAAGTATAATATTATTATTACTGTATATATATATTATTATTATTACTATATATATTATTACGTATATATATATTATTATTACATATATATATTATTATTACTATATATATTTACTATATATATTATTACGTGTATATATATATATATTTATTACTATATATATATATATTGTGGAAGGATCGTATGCGAACGGAGGAAATGGTTCGCATGGTTGCAAACCACCACAAAAGTCAATAAAAGTTGCTTTATATTATTATTATTATTTTTATTATTATTATTATTATTATTATTTATGTGTGTAAAGATGAGATGCAGTGTTTTTAGACAAGATGCAGTAATTTTATACTAGATGCGGTGATTTTATGCTAGATGCGGTGGTTTTTAAAACAAGATGTATTGGTTCTTAAATGAGAATCTATCGATTAATTCGTGCACGATGAACTAGTTTTAAGAGAATTCCATGTTTTTTAGATATTATGCAATGATTTTAAGTTGGATGCAATGATTTTATAGACTAGATGCAGTGGTTCCTAGAGTTCTCATTTTAAGGGGTGTTCTCATTGGATTCTCACCCTATATATATTATTACATATATATATATATTATTACTGTATATATATATATATCTTACTCCTATATAATGCATTTACCACATAAAAAACTCTTAATTTTAAGAAGAGTAAATTTACTAAAATACCCCTCCTTTATACCTCTCCTTTATGCCTCTCATTTACCCCTTCTTTAAGTCCATAATTAATGAATTTTAAAAAATAAATATTGAAAACATAACCGACAATTAATGAATTTAAACCAATACTTATAACTAAATTATTTCTAACCATATATTTTTAATATTAATTTTTGATTCATTAGATCACCATACTTATAACTGAATTAAGTCTAATCATATATTTTCAATATTAACTTTTAATTCATGAGATCACCTAAATTTTTGTTTTCAATAAATCAAGTTCAAGAGATTTCACAAACACCAAACAAATGAAAGAGTCAAAGAGTTGAAATTTATAAAAATTGCATCCTAACTCAATTACATAATAATTGGAACTATGAAACATTACACACACATATACATACATATATATAATCAGCAACTTTATGATTCAGCCATGCGACAAAACTCTTCCAACAAACTGAAAGACAAATAACTCAGAGTTAGCAATTTAATTCTTAATTTCAAAGTGGCTCTCGCAAAGAATCTTTCTTACTCCTATATAATGCATCTACCACTTAAAAAACTCTTAATTTTAAGAAGAGTAAATTTACTAAAATACCCCTCATTTATACCTCTCATTTACCCCTCTTTTAAGTCCACAATTAATGAATATAAACAAATAAATATTGAAAACATAACCGATAATTAATGAATTTAAACCAATACTTATAATTGAATTATTTCTAACTATATATTTTTAATATTAACTTTTGATTCATGAGATCACCATACTTATAACTGAATTAAGTCTAATCATATATTTTTAATATTAACTTTTGATTCATGATATCACCTAAATTCCTGTTTTCAATAGAACAAGTTCAAGAGATTTCACAAACACCAAACAAATGAAAGAGTCAAAGAGTTGAAATTTATAAACATTGCATTCTAACTCAATTACATAATAATTGAAACTATGAAACATTACACACACATATACATACATATATATAATCAGCAACTTCATGATTCAGCCATACGACAAAACTCTTCCAACAAACTGAAAAACAAATAACTCAGAGTTAGCAATTTAATTCTTAATTTCAAAGTGGCTCTCGCAAAGAATCTTCATAAACTCATATTATCTTCATCTCGCAAAGAATTTTCACAAACTCATATTAGCTCTTTGTAATTATTCTGCACAAAACTCATCACAACCTCCTCTTTATTCACCGTCGTGGCATTGCGCGGGTACCCCACTAGTTATTATATATATATATTATTGTTACTATATATATTTACTATATATATAAATATATATATATATATATTATTACATATATATATATATTATTACTAATATATTTTATTATTCTTAATATATATGTGCAGATAGCTTTTGGAAGAGGGTAGAAATCTCGTTTCACAATCAAATGCAACATGGAGAATATAGAAACGTACATCAATTATCGTTCAAATATAAGGACATAAGTCGAAAAATAACGGCTTTCGCGGGCATCTACAACAATATTATAAATACAAGACGTAGCGGTCAAAGCGAAGCCGATATCATGACTTTGGCCCACCAACGTTATCGAGATGATAACCACGGGGCTGCTTTCACGCACGAAAATGCGTGGAACGTCCTAAAAAATCTCCAAAATGGTGCGCGGTGGAACCGATGCCCTCTTTTGCTTCCCGGCCCACCAAACGTAGTAAAACGTCTTCGACCAATAAACCGCCGACGCCATCATCCGATGCACACGTTGGGTTAACCTCAACGACGAAGACGATGATATCCAAATCGAGGAGCCTCAACGGCCGTCGGGAGAAACAAGGGAAAGAGGCAATCAACGAGCACGACAAATACCGCTGTACCACCGGGAGAAAAATATCACTCGTTGGTGGACAAATTATCTACTTTCGACCAGCGGATGGAACAAAACGTAGAATATAAAATGAAAAAACTTGATTTCGATCGAGAAGCGTTGTCGCTTAAAAAAGACGAGCTCGAAGTACAAAAACAACTTATACTTGAAAGAGACTTCGAGTTTTATATTTTCCCGTATGATCACCTTACGGGTGCCATTTTAAAGGCAACTTTAGCGAGAAAAAAAGTAATTAGTGAAAAATACGGTTGGGATTAATGTATTATTATTATTAGTATTAATGAAATTTTTATTTATATTATTTTGTTATTTTTTATTTTTTATAGAATTGTTTTAAATATTTGAATTTGTTAAATATATAAATGTGTAATTAAATAAATTAAAAAAAGTGGAAAAAAGTTTGGGTTGAAAGAGAGAGGCTATACTAGAGTTTGGGGTTGATTTAGGTTGGGAAGGGAAAAGTAAAAAAGCTGATGTGACGCTGATGTAGCATTGGGGTTGGAAAGGAAAGAGAGGTTGCTATACTGATGGACTTATCTTCACATAAATTATATATTGATAAGTAAAATGTAAAATTACATTACTAATTTTACCTTCAATTAAGCTAGGTTTCACTTATATTACTTAACATTTCTTCAACATATGTAGTTGTATACTTCAATACTTTATAATGTCATTTACAATATTATTTTATTTATATATTGTACAAAACTAAATGTATTATTTTAGTATCCATATCACTTTATTAAATTACCTTAAGAAATTTTCAATTGTTAATTTACCTTCCCATCTCATATTGAGTTTATCAATTAGATAATCGATCTTACGTACATAACACATTCATCTATACTCTTAGTTTTTAGAGTTTTATACCATCTAGTTCGACCCATAAACATATTTAATAGTTGTAATAACAAAAGAGAATAATAATGATAATAAAACTATAAATTATGTTATGAGGTAAAATGTAATCTTATATAAATTAAAAGTCAAAAATAAAAATCTATTTGCGAGTAAAAATTAAAAATTGAAGATTAAATATAATTTATATAAATTAAAGGGTGGAAAATAAAAAATTATTAGAAAGTAAAATAAAATTTGAAATAAATAGTATTTTTCTTTTGTAAATCGATTATTAGGGGAAATAAGACTGCATCTCCACATGATAATGATGCACAGTAAAAGTCAAACTCAAATCACGTACGTGTTGAGAAGTTAATTCAATTTTAATGCACATCACATGATTGAATAAATACACTTATATTGATACACTAAAAGTAAAAAAAATTATATACTATATAATATTGTTTATTTATTGTCAAACCTACTACTACTAATAATAATAATAATAATATTTCTAACAACAAATTTTATGTGTAACTACCAAAGATTCCACCAGGTACACGAATATATAACTCACCAAGTAGAAAACTGCGTGTGGAAAAGTATTTTATACATCATCAAGCAATATGTGATTTTTTTTCGGTTAAACAAATCATACAACTACTATATAATATGGTTAAAATAATAATAATTATTATTATAAATATTACAGGATCTATTGTGTGTCACATCTTTTTAAGTCCGAGTTTTTTTAGAAAGCAATATCTCAATTTAGATATGTATGACCGTCAATAACTTACCTCCTGAATATCTTACTTTTTACAAGATTGATTATTGTTATTGTTGGTTAATCAAGTATTCATAATTATTGTTTTAGAATGAAAAATATATTCAACTTCAAACATCTTGGATGCTTAAAAAAATCTAAACGGTTCTTTTTAAAAATAATACACTAATAAAGTTTCTACACAAAAATCTAATAATATGGATTGCTTTTCGAAAAAAATATTCAAATAATTTTAGTTTATGAAAAAGAATAGTGAAAGATTTTAATTAATTTAATAAGAGAATACGATAAATCAAACTTATTATTGCAAAAGAAATCTTACTCGTAGCCTTAATAAGAGAATACGTTTTTAAAAAATAATTTGGAATTTTCAATTTTTTTAAAGTAAGATTAAATTTATAATTCTTTTTCGACACAAAAAGTTACATGTTACCTGTATTAATTAACATTCATGTTATCTCATCATTATCTTGTTGAACATCAAAATCAAACCTTTATCTTTGGGTTCATAAAGATGCCTAACTAAACACATGACTAGTGCCCAATATGTCTCATAATGCATCACTTGCCAACACAAAAAAAAGGCACAATTACATGAAAACTCCCAAAATTTGGCCATCTTATTCAACAACATAAACCAAATAAACCTACCATTAATCCTAAAGTTACACCAAAAAGGAAGAAGAATATTAAGTAATAGATAAGAGAAACCGAACTCGAAAACATTAACAAGAAAACACCCATACAACAACAGGCGTTTTCGTAAAGAAACTGTTAGCTACATCACCCCTTATTCGGTCGACCCATTTACAAGAATCGCGCCAACCCGGAAAAATAAAGAAGAAAAGCAGAACCTTTACTGTTCTTCCTCCCTCTTTCTGTTATATTTTTACATGATGATTTTAATAGTTATAGTTATAACAACAATAGATAAAATACGGATATTTCTGTATTTAGGATTATATTAAGGGAGGACGAACGACGAAAAAGAAAGATAAAACAACGCGTCTAGTTAATTTTTTTCCTTTTTAAAGATTTCTGAGGCTAATTTTAGTTGTATTTATTTAAAGAAGTCGATAAGTTTCGGGTTGTGGTGGTTGTTTGAACTGCTGCTTGGCTTGGTGATGTGACCAGTAGGCGTGTGCGGCTAACACCCGATCTAAGAGTTGCTGAGGCACGGGCTCCCCTCTTCTTTGCTGTGGTGATATTCTTGCTGTGTGCACCAGTGTTTTCCACTTGTCCTGTATAAGTGGACCAATCAAAACAAGCCACGTCTCACTTTAGACCAATGAAAACAAGTCGTTTGCGCAAAATGTATATAAAGCTATGATTTTACTACCCTTGAATAATCAAATATTTATAAACATTATCTGTTTATCCAAACACTAAAAGGCAATCAGTTTCAATAGGCAACACCAAACGCCTCCTAATCCCGTCATCAAGTGAAACCGTAAGCATAACTTACCTATAAGGAATGAAGCTCATTACAACTATATCTGTAATGTAAATAGATCACGTACCTTCAAGTCAACGTAAGTGCGGTGCTTTGCGTTATCAAAAGCTCGTAATTTGACATCACGCCATCTAAAGAATAAAACACTTCAAATCAAATTAAAAGTCACATGAAACACAATCTTTCTAGGTTTTCCTTCAAATAGAACTTATAATACAAAAAATTTAAATAAAACACAAGCACACACATACCTTCCAGTTCCAAGCTTCTCAACGGCTTGAACCAACGCTTCCACCTCAGAAACCGAGAAAGGTCGACGAATCCTTCTTTGAGCAACCTCGGACCGCTTGCATTTCCTCAAGGGAACCGCAGCCAAGGCCCGTGGGTTCATAGCCGGAACCATGACCAAAGCCCGCGAGTCTGAACCACTTTTGTTATCCATAGACATGTTGGGTGGTGATGGTGCAGAGTCATGGTCACTTTCGACAGAACCACCAAAACTTTTCATGAGAGTATCTGGTGAGGATTGGGATGCCTCTGGTTGAACCAACTGGTTAGTCACATTTGGAGAAGGTGTATACCTAATACCATAACAAAAACAATAGACAAGTTGTGAGGCATATTACCACACATAATACAACTATTTCATGCAAGATTTAAATAATTTCTGCTAGAGGTGGTAATTTCATGAAAGGGTTCATTAAAATTAGCCTAAAAGGTAACGGGTCAGAGACTGCCGAAAGTGCTTTCTTTCTATATGCATAAAACCCTCCTAACTAAGTTTATTTAAAACATCAGAATTACTTAAAATAAAACTATAATTATAATCACATTTGACACACTCATCATTTATAACAAAATGCAAAATTGTAAAAACTAGGTAAGAAGGTGTTTTGCATCAACCTTACACAACCAGATGCGTTTTGACCCTCACAAAATTACCCATATTGACCATAACCGGTTTGAATAAACGATTACCTTATTAAGGGCTTAGGCATATTAGGAGTTAGTGGATAGGATTGATCTTCGGGCGATAAAGATGATGGATTTTGCACATGGTTAGGCTCCAAGGTGAAACCTAATGCATCTAGCTTGTTATGTATGCCGGTTTGTTGCAAAGTTTTGTCATCATCTCTAATCCTTTTCCCCTGAAGCATCACACCAACATGTAGCTCGCCACCAAGTATGGAAGTCACAGCCTCCATAACGGTCCTCTGTAGCAAAAGATAGTCACATAGGTCAACCCAAAACTAACACCTCACTTTTCAGCATTTTGAACAACTGATTATTTTATTCTAAGTATTTACAAGATTTCATAATTACATTCAAATCACACCTCTAAAGACCCCCAATAAATAAGGAAACACGACGAAGAAAGAAGATTGGATACAATACCTTCAAAGAACCAACAGTAGCGGTTTTTGGCAACTCAAAGAAAAGCTCAGGTACCCGAAAAGATTTGATCTTGAGCTTCACTGAGTAAAAGCAAAAAGATCTTTCACGTGAGACCTCTGACTAGATATCGATAAACTCAACTGAAAGGCGATCAATTACCATGTGAATCCCGAGGCTGAAGAGCTGGATTTTGTTTTGCTAGAAATCCTGATGCTTTCACGCCTGTTACATACGTCATTCAACACTCAGGGATTACACAAACAACGACAACATAAAGGGTGTTTAGATGTATGTTTTTTAAGTGATCATGTGATTGTGAATCATTATAATCATATAATATAATCAACTGTAAAAGGAGACAAACCTCCTTCAGATTTGACACCCAAATTAGGGCCATTCTCGATCGAGTCCTTTTGATGTGGGCTAGCTCTATCTTCACTATTAACCACATCATCGGAGTTTGAAAAATCATTGAGTTCATAGAGTCTTCTCTTTTTGAAAGGATAATCCTTCAACGACCTTTGTCGTTTGTAGGAAGTTTTCCTATTATGGTAAACATCTGAAACAACACATTTACATGATTCCCAATTAATAAAAACAAACAAATTCTTCAAAATCCACAATTTCAAGAACGAAAAGAGATCAAGAAATCAAAATCACTCACCAGCAACATAACTCACTTCATCAGTCAATTTTGGAGCCGTTTTCCAGTATTTAGATGCCAACAACCGCCTAATTCTTCGATCTCCGATACGTGGTGGTTGTTTAAATGTTTTATTAGGATCCCGAGCGATCCCATAAGAGTTTTCATCATCATCTCTAACTAAATTTACATCATCTTTGCAAAATGCAACCTTCACATTATTATTATTATTATCTATATTATGAACTACTGGAGGAGGCTTTGGTGCCTCGTTTGTTATCAGTTTACTATTCTTTTCTTCTACTTTACAACTAAACGGGGCTTTCACTTTGACTCTGTCAACAGAAAGAACCTTTGACTTCTCGGAGCAATCAGAAACGGTAATACCTGATGAAGGCCCTGAATTAGAATCCTGAACAACTGGAGCTTGTGAGATTATCTCAGAAACAAAGAAGCTCCTATTGCAGCTTCCTTGATCACAAATATTAACATTTGCAGGCTCGTTTTCAACTGTTTGTTGTTCCGTCTTTATATTGAAGTTCTTAAAGATTTCAGGTTCTTCTAGACTCGATTTTTCACCGCCCTCCTGCAATAACTTTCCAGCTACAGTGGCCAGTAAGTCGAATGCACACATTTGCTTGTTATTAGCATTGTTGTTGTCCTCAGTCTTTTTCCAAGACGGAACCCTCCTCTGGAATATGTAAAAGAAAAGACAAATATAATTCAAGATTATGAAGATAATTGAAATAAAATAGGTAATTTAGTGAGCCATTTACAGTGGCTGATCTGGCAGCACGGGGCGTTGGAGGCACTTGATAGCCATTAAATCCATATTCTAACCTCTTTTGCAACACCATATCTTAGTGATCATATCAAGAAAACCTACTTAAACGCCATGAAAATGTTCTTTGGATCTTTAGAAAAGAGAACACCTGAAAATCAAGTGTAACATATCAGATTGATCGTTGGAGACAAATTGGAAGTTGATAAAGGAAAAATTCACAACACCTAAATTCCTTGAATTATCATAATCTATGAGTTGTAAAGATGCTAACTTTGATCTACTTAGAATTAGCAAACTTAAATCAAGATCTTTAGACCAGAAAAGGTAACAAATAATTATGAACCCTGTAAATATATGAAGATTCTTTAACCAGAAAGGGAACCCTAAAGAATACTAGCGAATCAATTCAAAATCCCTTGGATCCAGATGAGAAGTAATTGATTGAAAGTCACAATCAAAAGCACTTTTAGCAGATAAATTTAAAGAATTAAATATTTAAAATTATCAAACAGAACACATAGATCATACATTAAGAAATAAATTAGTGAATAGATCAATATAAATTCAAAAAAATCAAATCTTTGATATAATTAAAATTGGTATGAATGGCACTTTATATCCATAAAAAGCTCTAAAAACCCTTTCTGTAAAATTCGAAATCTAAAAAGACTTTTTTTGTTAGAGAATAATAAAAAAAATTAAATAAAAAATGAACTTGAAGAAGAAAAAGGATATGAAGACATTCAAAACCCTTACAAAACCCTGATAGGAAAAATAAAGGAAAGAAAACTCCAAGAGACATTTATGCAAACACATAGATGACAGTTTTACTATACATAGAGATCATCTAAAACTCAGAAAAATAGATCAATCTTGGAAAATACACCATGATCAGTAAAGAAGAAGAACATCCATCGTACCGAATAACCCAAAATTACAACAGAAACTTGAACTTTTTACACACAACAGGTCAGATCGCACACACGAAAATTTTAAAAATCCCACCCGAAGACTCTATTTAAGCCCCAGACCGAAATCGAGTGAAATTCAAGTTCGATTTTAATAATAGTTCGGTATATCGCCCACCTTTTATAATACCTCCAGGATTTTGCCAAGAATTCACCCAACATTTCCTTCAGATTCTCGAAGATCGGAAAATTTTCCGAGGATTCACAGAGTAAAACCCAAATCCACAACCTTTACATCGATTAGACAGAACCCATTACAAAAAAAGGAAGAATTTTTCATCTTTTTCCTCTTTCCTTTCTCTCGATCGATCATCCTCGTTAACCCCACATGATGTTTGATACGTTGGAAACGCAATCTCTTCGATCACCTTCTCTCTCTCTTCGATCACTTTCTCTCTCTACAATTTCTTGAATTCACGACGACGTTGATGATGATGAATTGATGATGATGATGATGTGATGATAAACAACGAATCAAAAACCCTCTGAAAACCACCCACCCATGGGCTTAAACCCCCCAGCTGTTTATACTCATTGACCCTTGTTACCGAATGGATCGGTAAAAGGCCCCCAAGTAGTGACCGGCGATAGCAGGTTACTCACACCCTACAAGACCGGTTCTACGCAACAAGGTGGCCCACACAACCATCCGACATACTCCCAGATCAGTCCACGTGTCAGATGTCAGAGGATCCTATGGTTGTGAGGGCATTAGTGGGATCGAGAAAAACGTTGGGTCACAAAAAGACAAGGGGCAGTTAGGTAATTTCAGGTGGGTTTAGTTTCCCTTACAGACAACCATTTGAAATTGGGTTTCTATGTTTAGATACAAAGCCTTAACCACAATCCACTCTTACCCAATTTTATTTCTAAAAATAGAAAGTAAACTGTTCAACTCGTGTTGACCCAATTTGCTTAAATTTATGACCATAATATTCTATGGATCTCATTTTTTTTTAATTTTCAGTTAAAAAACATGAATTTTTAATTTTTTTTTAATTTTCAGTTAAAAAAACATGAATTTTTAATTTTTTTTAAATTTTAGTTCGATCGAAGGTTTTTACTTTTTAGGTCTCTTGCTTCGTTAGGTAAACAATATGATTTTTTTTTTCGGAATTTTGGTGCGCATATGTAGATTTAACTTAAATTTAAGAAAAAAAATATTATACAATAACTAATAACAATTTTGTTTAAGGCAAGACTATTTGAACTATCAAAGGGTTTGTAGTTTAACGTTATTTGGTATTGTGGAGTGATGTTCTCTTTTAAAAGTTTGTGGATTCAAGTCGTATTGTGGATAATGGAGTAGATTTAAAGGTAGGTTTAATGGGTGTGTGTTTGTAGTTTAAAAAAAACTATTTAAACTCTCTTGATAGTCTAATTTAACTTATGTGATGTGATATATATGAGTAATTGTATTAAAAACTATAATTGATTGATGTGACATGTCTGCTATATAAATGCTAGGGGTACAAAAAGTAGGACCATTTTTTTATCGTAACATGTTATATTGGTGAGTAATAGATTAAATGTGTGTATGATATACAAATTGGTTTAAGAATTATAATTATTAAAATTAATAAAAAGATGTTAAATAATTATAAGCGGGAAAGAAAGATAATTTTAAAAAATGATAACAGATGCCGTTAGCACCCAGAGCAAAGGTGAAAGCGTCGATAGGAGGAGGAAGATAGACGTGATGATAGAAATATGATATTATGATACAAAGACACGTGATTATATTTATTACAAGCAACCATTATAATTGTTACAAATAAAGACAATGTCAAATAATTGTTGGTTATAGTTAAGTAGAATTTAAAATATTTTAAAATAATAAAATTAAAATTTTGATTAACGAAGTGTGCATATCTACAAAGTTTCAATAGGTTTTTGTTGTCTTTATAAAAATTTTAATTTTGACACTTATTTGTATCAGATTAAATAAGTGAAAGATTAAGTAAAAAAATTAAGACGTAGATATAGATATGGAACATCTCCTTTGTTTACTATAACATCGTGCTATATTAATGTGATAGTAAGAGGATTGTATACATGTATTAATTATTTCATTGGATTCCGTGCATATATAAATATATGGATTAGAGCATCCGGTATACAAGTAGCATACCTTCGGTATTGTTAATATGGCATTCGATACTAAGAGTAACACCACCCCACATGCCTTGGTACCGAAAAAACTTAAAATTCTCGGTGCTTCAATGTCAATAGAAAGATAGCATAATTGTAGAGAGAGTGCATTGGTGGTGGTTCCCCACCATTTGTTTGTAATATAATTAATTTAAAATAAAAAAATTAAAACGTGTGAAACGTAAGTGGTAACTGGGTTTAAGTATATTTGAAACATGAAACAAGTTATGTTAATGTAGGGTTAACGTGACATTAAAGCATCTCAAACTTCAAGCATATACACCTCATGTTCTAACAGTCACTTCCAACATTAATTATTATCTCTTTTACTTTAATAAACAAATGTTTGAATTTGAAAAACTATTGTTTCATTTTTCAAATTTAAAAGGAAAAATAATATTTTGGTAACTTTTAACAGTATGTTATATATTTAATGAATCAATTTCATAAGGATAGTAATCATGTTCTTTAAAATTATACAAAATATTACATGATTTTGATGACAAGTCGACAATTGAGATCCACATCAGAATTTTTTAAAATAAAAATGATGAATTATCTTTAGATCGATTCAAATGTCAATTTCATCAAATGATTTGTAGCCTAATATAATCGGATGTTATAGAGTGGTATAGATTTAATAAATGCATTCAAATATCAATTTATTACTCAAAAATAATCATTCATACAACATAGTACAAACAATTTAATATTCCTTTTCCTTTTCTTGTCGCTACATTAATGGTTTATAGTAACTCGACTTTTGAATTCTAATTTTTTAACCTTCAATTTACTTTTGTCATTTTACTTTAAAGTTTGAAAAAGAGTTTATGTCTCTCTTTATATGTTTTAGATTATATGCATCTTAAAACAAAGGGAAACCTTATGGGTTGGGGAATTCTATCACAATACATCTTGATATCACATTATTCATGATATTTCATCTCATTCCAACTCACTAACAAAGGAATATTCATTTTATTTCACACCTTCATCTTTTCAAATTAAGAAAAACAAGATTAAAAAATATATATTAAGGTGTACCTCATGGCTCATTGTACAGTTCACTCCACTCTATAGACTCTATCTCTCCATGTTTAATAATTAATATGGCACACTAATTAGGTCTTAACAAGTGACACTGCTACGAGCCTACGAGTGGTGTAATATTTTAGGAAAATTGTGGAGAAAGATAACTGAATATCGAAAAATGTCAATAAAGGTAACATTCAATTTTTTTGGCCAAGAAAAGATTATAAATTCCAATTTGTAACAAAAAAATGTATAATTACCTCTTATACCTAACAAAAAAATGGATTATAAATTTCAATTTGTAACAAAAAAAGATATAAATTTCACGCATTATACACTTTTTTGTTACAAATTAAAATTTATAATCTTTTCTCGGCCAAAAAAATTGAATGTTATCTTTATTGGCAAATTTTAATATTTAGATTACTTTTCTTGACAATTTGCCCTAATATTTTCGCCAGCAACGCTTGTGCCACATGAGCACCGCTACAAGATGGATTAAGTATTCCTGTCGACTAATAAACCCCTTGAGCACATACAATATAAGGATCTGTAAGGAACACTTGTTAAATTTAGAACTAAAGAAGTATTTTACAACCCACGAATTTACAATAGCCGAGAAAATTAAGATAGTTTTTCTTTTTCTATAAATAATCATAAGTTGAAAAGAGCAGCAACGGAAACTAAAAACCCTCTCTTCATATTTCGTCAGCCAATTATTTCTCTCTTATTATTATCCTTTCTGATTCAAGCACATCACATATTCATCTTCTTCTTCAACATAGAACACTCGTTTCCTCTCTTTTCCATGGCAGTCACCAATTTAACATAGCTCGCATATTCAACTCAATCGACTTGCAATTAATTTTTGAGAATCTCCCTCACACATTCCTTGCCCAAACTGTCGTCCATATTCAAACAAACGAAAAACTGATTTATATATCAAACTTGATGAAAGCCTTGGTTTTAATTAGCTAGTTTAAAACCTGTAGGATCCGTGGTATCAAGTATCAATCAAATAACGAAGCAATCAATACACAATTATGGAGTTCTTGGAAGTATATATGAATACGTACTTGCGATTGAGTATACGGCCAAGAAAAACAATTTCGATCAAATGAAAGCTTATTGAATTAGGGCTTACAAACTTGTATTTATACCCCTTGGGTATTTACAATAGTTGCCCTAAAGTGTGACTAATGTCATATATAAACTAAACTTCACTAAAATATATTGAACACAATTTAAGGGATCTAACAATCTCCCCCTTTGTGTTCAATTTACAATTAAAAACAATAATAAAAATTCTCTATTTAAGCACGAAAACAATCTCCCTGTTTAGAAAATGCAGAGATTCTTTTTCTTTCTGCAATAAACATTAAAAAACCGTTCTTTGAAGTTTTGAGTTTTCACGAAATCTTTAAAGACTCGTCAGCAGTGACCAGGTTGTTTATGTTGTTTATCAGAGATTGCAGTAAAAGCCTCGGGTTTATCAGAATTTACAACCATGATCATCTCTTTGTCTTCACGGAAACAATCTTGAGCATTTCACAAGAATAATCTATCTTGACTATGCACAAATTTTGTTCGAGGGTTGAATTGGTTGTTTCAGCACCTTTGAATTTTTTTTTTAGACAAAAGTTGCTCCCCCTCTAAAATAGCTCAAGATCTTTAACACTAAAATCTAAAACTTTTTCAGAACCTTGCTCCCCTTTAACTTGATATTCACCTTAACACATGAATTATCTCTGTCTTCAGTTACACACTTTTGATGATTCAGGTGATCATCCCTTGTATTTTGTCAAAATCAAGTGAAATATGTTCCTTAAACTTGACTCTCCCCCTCATGATGGTCAGGATCCATCATGAACATCATGCGCATGTAAATCACAATCAGCTTGATTTTGGCATGACTCAGAATGATATTTCAGTTAACGCAACCATTGTAACACCGGGATCACATAGATTTCCCGTTAACACATTAGTTTAAATAAACTGAGTGACCTACGTTCAACGTTGGCCTGATGTTAGCACTGGTAGGATTTCCATCTATCACTGTAAATATCATAAAGATATTTCTCAAGATGTTCCGGCACTGTCACAAAAGCAGGCAAATGATTACATAAGTATCCTAGAAGAAAATAATACTGCAATTGGCTCTAAACTCAATAAGTGCACGAAAGAAGTCTGGGACCGGAGTAACTGTCCTCCTATTTTCAATACCAACAATCTCCAAATGAGATGTCAATAGTGTATGTGAAAAATCTCCGTGTGAAGTTGAAACAATCATTTTTTAAGAAATAATTGAGTAGTTGGGTGGGGTTAGTGCATTGCATCACTGGGTCCATGATGTCTACTTCAATACTAGTTAAAACTAGTAGTAGATGCGACTACCCGGATATTTGCTACAGTTTGGTAAGGATCTTTCTTTTCTTTTGATCCTGTCTCACACTCTTAGCTCTCGGAATTTTTTTTTCAACTTCTCCCTCAAACTCTTTTTCCAAAATTAATGGACACTCTTTTTATTCTCAATTCTATAAAATAGGAAACTCTTTGGGTAGGTCTGTCCGGCTATGGCTAGACCATAGTGTTGGGAAATAAGGCTAAAGAAGTTAAAACTGTTGAACATGCAAAAGCAAAACTGTTGGAATAAGGTTTGAGAAAACAGTTTTGAAACTGTTAGTACAAAAAGATTCAGAACTGTTAGTTATATCACATCAACTGTTGGAAGAGAATGAAGAGAAGACTGTTAGAAGAAACTCAGAACTGTTTATTCTACAAATAGTTTCTGTTGAGATATTTATGGAAATTACTATCTTCGTGGATTTAAAAGATATCTAATCAAGTTTTGAAGATTATCAATATTATCTCACAAAGATAGAAGATTAACAAACTTCAAAAACCTAAAGGGTTATAAATACTCTGTGTAGATTAGTTTGTTAGTATTGCTTTTGATTTACACTTCGTCGTATTGTTTAATATTTTCAGAAAGTGTATTACCCTCCAAGTTTCTCTGAAACCTAAGAACAGTTTGTGTTCTTCGTCTAACAAAAGAGTTAGATTGGAGGTGTTGGTGAATATTGTAATCATCTTTGATTATTAATAAACATCTTATGTTTAAAGTTATTCTTTGAATTGATTGAATTTTCGTGTGATTAAAACCTTTATTAATCAATTAAGTGTGATTACGCAACTCCTTAGTTGATTGTGATTAAATTCAAATGTTGTCTTGTCATACAAGTCTGATTTAAGATAGTAAAAGATAATTCTTGTTATTTTGTTTATTTACGATCCTGACAAGTGGTATCAGAGCCTTAACATTAAGGTTCTCTTAATCAAAAGTTTAAGGTTTTTCACAATCTGTTGTGTTCTTATTGATTTAAAGTCTTTTTATTGTTTAATTGAGAATTCTCAATCACTGAATTACAATGGAGTCTGGTGGATCTTCTGAAAACACTGGATCTGGGTCAAACATTCGTGTTCCCATGCCAACTGATTTTGAGATGTGGAAACTGAGAATCAAGCAGCATGTTCAATTGATGGACTATGTTGTTTGGGAAATCATTGAGAATGAGCCCATAACTCCTGTTGATTTAGATGAAACTGGAAAACCTAGGAAGAAACCACCACAAAAAACAGATGCTGAAAGAAAAGAGAGGATGCTAGAGATGAAAGCTCTAAGCATTATTCAGATTGCTATTCCTAATGAATATCAACATCAGTTTAAGAAGTTTGAGAATGCTCATGAATTGTGGAATGCATTAGAAAAAAGGTTTGCAGGGAATGCAAGCTCCAAAAGAAATCAAAGGGATCTTCTCAAACAAGCTTATGAGAACCTTTCCAATGGAAAGAATGAGAGTATTACTCAGATCTTTGATAGGTTCTACAAGCTAGTAAGTCAACTTGAGAGTGCAAAGGTTATAATAGAGCAAGATGAGATCAATAGAAAGTTTCTTAGGTCTTTAGGTGATGAGTGGACAGTATATGCTGCACAATGGAGGACTAAGGACTCTTTGGAGGATATAGAATTAGATGATCTCTACAACAGTTTAATTGTGTTTGAAGGGGAAATTGAAGAAAAAAGGAAGTCAATGATCCCTAGTCACAATGCTGCTCTTCTCTCATCCTTAGGTATGGACTCAAATCTTTCTTTAACTAACTCTATTGATGGTTGTGTAGGTGTTGTTACTGGAGTAGATATGAATACTTCTGATGCAGTGCTTGAAGCATTCTTAGCAAGTCATGCACATTCAACCCTTACAAATGAGGGTCTTGAGCAAGTGCATCCAGATGATCTTGAGGAAATGGATCTCAAATGGCAGATGGCTATGCTGACTGTAAGAGCAAAAAGGTTCATCAAAAGAACAGGAAGACAGAACATGAACTTCAGGGCTGATGGTCAGACTGGTTTTGACAAGTCCAAAGTAAGATGTTTCAAATGTCAACAACATGGTCACTTTGCTAGAGAATGCAGATCTGATGGACAAAGCCAGAATCAAGGTCAACATTCAACTCCTACCTCATCAGCATTGGTCTCTCAAGAAGGCTATGGGTTTGATTGGAGTGATCAGGCTGAGCAAGCAACTCACAACAAAGCATTAATGGCGTTGACTGACTCCTCCATCAACATGGATTCATCAGAAACATAAGACATTCAGGTATCTTCTAAACTATGTCCTGGTGAATGTAGAGCTATAGTTAAAAGGTTTAGAGAACACAACAGAAAGGTTTGTGCCGCTCTAAGCAAAATGGAAGAAAGAATGTATGAATCCAGTGCTGTAATTGAGAGCTTTGAAAAGAAAATCAAAGATTATCAGGCTAATGAATTGCAAATGGACTATGATAGAAAGTATCACAAGTGGGAGAAAGAGCAACTTCAAGAAGAGATTGATAGACTTAAGGAGAAGTTGAGTGAGAAAGAGAATAAAATAGATGAATTAATCAAGAAATTGAATGGTGTGGACATAGATTTGAACATGTTTAAATCTTCATCCCTTAAGCTTGAAACTGTTTTGAAATCACAGATCTCAAATAAAATAAAATCAGGCATAGGCTACAAACAGATTCCTCCTCCATACAATCACACCTATATAACTCCCATGACTGATGTAGCTGAAAGGTATGTTGATGAACCACTAGAGGAAGAATTGAAGTCAGCAGATCCACAGCTAGAAAGTGAAGATGAGGGAGTTGTATATGAGGTAATTGATGAAAAGAAGGAAGGATTTGTGAAGAAAGAAGAAATCATTCCAATCGAAAATCACATCTGTTGTGAACCAAAAGCCCCTAACTCTTCTTCACAACATGTGATGTTTGTAAAAGCATTCTCAGAACCTTCCACCAGTGAACTAAAACCCTTCAAAGCTGTTACTTCTATAAACAGTTTCACTACTGTTGAAAACAGTCCCCATCTTTACACTAACAGTTCCAAGGAAAGTCCAAACAGTTTTCATCCAAAAACTTCAACTGTTAGTATTAAGACCAAAGGAAAGAAGGAGATTGATGAAGTTGCAGTTTCAAAACAGAAGAAGGAAGCTTCAAAATTAAAATCCAAAAACAAACATGTGAAGAAGCATACAGAAATGTCTATTTGCACATGCAAACAGCATGGTGTGCAAAAGTTTCCTCCTTCAGCACCAGTGAGGGGGAATCAAAGAAATAGAAACAAATTTTGGGCACAAAGAAGTGGGATACCTATAGTCAAAGCTAAAAAAATGTTACATTTATGGGAAAGCAAATCACTTGGCTCACAACTGTTATCATAATCAACAGCTCTATAGGACCCAGAAACCATTTACCAGAAACCCGTCTAACAGTTCTTCAACTGTTAAGCCAAAGACAAAGAATGGTTGTTTGACTTGGGTAAAAGTGCAAAAACAAACAGTTTCTGAAGAAACTAAATCTGATAATTCTTCTGAAAGTCAAACCAAGTCACATGTACATCACAACAGCTGGAAACCATATGTTCTCACTAAATATTCTTCACACATGATAGAGAAATATGATTGGGATGAAATTAAGAAAACTCAATCTGTTGTTAAATACTATGACATGAATGGTGTACCCAAGACCTGCATGGCCTGGGTACTTCCTACTACTAACTGAGTTTATTTTGTGTAGAGCATTCATAGGACCAATCAAGGAGCAATTTGGCATGTGGATAGTGGATGCTCAAGGCACATGACTGGAAATCCACAATGCTTGAAGGATTTCAAAAGAATCAATGGAGGATTTGTAGCATTTGGAGGAAATCCAAAGGGAGGTAGAATCACAGGTAAGGGAGCTGTAGATGCAGGTAACCTTACTTTTAATGATGTTTACTTTGTTGAACAACTCAAATACAACCTGTTGAGTGTGTCCCAAATCTGTGACATTGGAAAGAAAGTAGTGTTTACAGATACTGAATGCATTATCCTTTCAAAAGATTTTAAGTTATCAGAAAAGGACATTCTTTTGAGAACACCAAGAAAGGATAATGTTTACTGCTTGGATACACAAAAGGTTGCTCAGCAGAATGTTTTAAGTTGTTTACTCTCCAAGGCATCTCAAGATGAGTTTGCCATTTGGCATAGAAGGATGTGTCATATGAACTTTAAAACTATGAATTTGTTAGCTAAAAACAGTTTGGTAAGAGGTTTACCTCAAAAGGAATTCTCATGTGATGATCCTTGTATTGCTTGTCTAAAAGGCAAGCAACACAAAACTTCTTTTAAGACCAAAGAAGTTTCTTCCATCTCTGCACCTTTACAGTTATTGCACATGGATCTTTTTGGTCCTACATCTGTGGTTAGTATAGGGAAGAAAGCTTATTGTTTAGTCATAGTTGATGACTTCACCAGATTTACTTGGGTTCAATTTCTTAGATCTAAGGATGAAACAGCAGAGTTAGTTAAATCCCTTATTCTTAGAATTGAAAATCAGTCCGATTTAAAGGTGAAAGTCATTAGGTCTGACAATGGGTCTGAATTCAAGAACTATGACCTAAACAGTTTCTTTGAAGAGAAAGGGATTGAAAGACAGTTTAGTGCTCCTAGGACTCCACAACAGAATGGAGTGGCTGAAAGAAGGAATAGGACTTTGATAGAGGCTGCTAGATCAATGCTAGCTGATTCTAGGCTCCCAATGACATTTTGGGCAGAAGCTGTGAACACTGCTTGCTATGTTCAAAATAGAGTACAAGTTGTCAAGTCCAAAGGGAAAACTCCATATGAGTTATTTCTTCACAGAAAGCCATTGATCAATTTTTTGAAACCATTTGGATGTCCCTGCACTATCCTAAATACCAAGTCCCAATTAGGAAAGTTTGAAAGCAAGGCTGAAGAAGGATTCTTTGTAGGCTATTCCACTCAAAGCAAAGCCTATAGAGTCTTCAACAATGTGTCTAGGATCATAGAAGAGAGTATGTATGTATCCTTCAATGAGAATAAAATCAATGCTAAAGGTAACGGTCCTGAGTGGTTGTTTGATATTGATGCACTAACTAAATCTTTGACTTTTGAGTTTTCCACAGAAACAGCTGCTGATATTCCAACAACTGTTGGTACAAATCAACAAACAGTTTCCAACAGTGTCAACAGTCTTGAGACTGTTTGTTTGAATCCAACAACTGTTGATGAAAACACAGTGAATAAAGACTTTGTGGTGCTTCATCTCACTGAAAATAATTCTTCAAGTGCTGATGGCCAAATAATTGATGATGCTGACAAGGAATTTCATGTTCCTACCCATCACCATGCATCTGAACATCAAACAGTTGCCGACCAAGTGTGTATCACCTTTGGGAGTGCAAGAAACTCTAAGGTTGATATGTCAAATTTGGAGAATTCCTTGCCTGAAGAGAACATTACTACATCAAGAATTCACAAGAATCATCCTCCAATACAGATTATAGGTGATCCTGCCACAACCATTCAAACAAGGGGTATGCTGCAAAGTGAAAACAGTGGCGTAACTCTTGACTAGTTTGATGTGAATGCCTGCTTTCTATCATAGATAGAACCAAAGAAAGCAATAGAGGCATTGAGAGACCCTTCTTGGGTAGAAGCCATGCAAGAGAAACTTTTACAGTTCCAAATTCAGCAAGTGTGGAAGCTGGTAGAACTACCTCGAGGCAAACGAGCAATTGGCACCAAATGGGTGTTCAAAAATAAGAAGGATGAAAGAGGCATAGTCATCAAGAATAAGGCTAGACTTGTTGCACAGAGTTATACTCAGGAAGATGGTATAGATTATGATGATGTCTTTGCCCCAGTTGCCAGAATAGAAGCTATCAGATTGTTCCTTGCCTATGCAAGTTTCAAAGGATTTAAGGTATATCAAATGGATGTCAAATCAGCTTTTCTCTATGGAACCATTGATGAGGAAGTGTATGTGTGTCAACCACCTGGTTTTGAAGACTCAAAGTATCCTGATAGGGTATATAGGTTGGATAAAGCCTTGTATGGGTTACATCAGGCTCCTAGAGCTTGGTATGAGACATTGTCATCTCATTTGATTGAGAATGGGTTTAAAAGAGGCATAATTGATAAAACTTTGTTTACAAAGATAGTTGAAACAGAGATCTTACTTGTACAGATCTATGTTGATGATATAATCTTTGGATCTACCAATGATAATCTTTGCAAGGAATTTGAAGCCATCATGCATAAGAGATTCCAGATGAGCTCCATGGGGGAACTTACATTCTTCTTGAGGTTACAGGTTAAGCAAAAGCCATCTGGTATCTTTCTCAGTCAGTCAAAGTATGTCAAAGACATTTTGGACAAGTTTGGCTATCAAGATGTAAAGCTGGCAAGCACTCCCATGGAAACACACAAACAGTTGGGAGCAGATCCTGAGGGGGAGGATGTAGACATACACTTGTATAGGTCTATGATAGGTTCATTAATGTACTTAACTGCTTCTAGACCAGATATAATGTTTGCTGTGTGTGTTTGTGCCAGGTTTCAATGTAGTCCCAAGATGTCACATCTCTTTGTTGTAAAAAGGATCTTTAGGTACCTCAAAGGCCAACAAAAGTTAGGTCTGTGGTATCCTAAGGATTCACCTTTTGAATTAGTGGCATATTCTGACAGTGACTATGGTGGGGCAAATGTGGATAGAAAATCAACATCGGGAGGATGTCAATTCTTTGGCTCAAGACTGGTGTCATGGCAGTGCAAGAAACAAACAACAGTGTCCACTTCAACAGCTGAGGCTGAGTACATTGCTGCATCAAGTTGCTATTCTCAAGTATTATGGAACCAGAATCAGCTTCTGGATTATGGTATGACTCTTTTGAATACTCCTATCTATGTTGATAACACTAGTGCTATCAGAATTGTGAACAATCCAGTGAAGCATTCAAAAACAAAACACATAGAAATCAGGTTTCACTTCATCAGAGACTGCAATGAGAAAAGGTTAATCCAAGTTTTAAAAGTACATACTGATGATCAGTTAGCTGATCTGTTTACCAAAGCATTTGATGTAAGCAGATTTAACTTTCTAATCTCAAATATTGGCATGATTAACTTAGAATAATGCTTTGTTAGCTATTCTGTCTATGATTTTTGTGTTTTCACACTAACAGTTTGAAACAGTTAGTTGTCAGTCTAACAACTGTTTATGAAAGTGTTCAGGGCTTTATAGTACAAATTATAACTAACAGTTAGTACTTTGGTGTTACAACTGTTAGGCAAGCGGCCTAATCTGTTAAGGGGGAGTGTTACAGTTGAAGTTCATTAGCCAAACAGTTGTCAACTGTTAGCTCCATACTCTCCGTCAACTGTTAGTCAAGGGTATTTAAGTCTTTGAAGATATTCTGAGGAATTTTGAATTGCATTTAATATGCATTACATATATAAGTCATTCCCTCCTCGCAGTTTCCTTTACGCTTACTAACCTTCACTCGAACGCTAAAACCCTAGACGCTCTCTTCGAAATTGTCATGGCTCCCCTTCCGTTTGTCAAAGAACACAACATGCTTGCTTTCCTCTCCAAACCAGCTGAGTTGCATGTCTTTCATGACATGATCGAATATCTCACCCTGTCAAATCTCAATACTGCCCTTACCATCAATCCAACCATTTACACCTCACACCTTGATCAGTTCTGGAAAAATGCTACACTCACTAAAATAGATGGAGTAAAATGGATCAACTCAAAGGTAGATAGCCATGATGTTTCAATCGCTGAGAACACCATCCGTGAACACCTTCAATTTAATGATCTTGAGGGTGAGTATTCTGATACAGTCTCCTTGGAATTCTTGCATGATGAGTTGATGAAACTGGGGTATGAGGGCCCTAGGGGAAAGGGTACCTTTTACAAAGGACAATTTTGCGCTCACTGGAAATATTTAATACATACCCTACAACAATGTTTAAGTCCTAAAAGAACTGGCTGGAATGAGTTTGGAAGCAACATTGCCTTGGCCTTAATTTGTTTGGCCAACAATCGCTGCTTCAACTTTTCTAAGCTAATTTTTAATGGAATGGTAAAGCATCTCGGGACCAAATATGGTCTCTTTTTGATGTACCCCAGATTTGTGCAAACATGTTTAAACTTTTTATTGCCAAATCTTCAAACTCACAAGAGGGTTCTGATTCCCTCTGCTCATGTGGCCTCCATATTGAGCAAACTGTTGATAAATGGGAAAAATTTCTCGGGCAACATCACTCCACCACTCTCTGCAATGGTGGAGTTTCTTTCAAGAAACAGAGCTGCCAGAGTTGGGCATGAAGCCCAAACTATTGCTACACCATCAACTCTGGAACCCACAACTCACGATACTCAAATATCTCCCTCTACTACCCCTTCTCGAGCTACAACACAAGCCCCCTTACTTATAACATTCAGGAAAAGGAAAAGAACTGTTGGTGCTCCTTCCACTACAGTCCCATCATCTCAAACTGTAAGCCCTGCACAGGTGCATTCACCTGTGCAGAATATCCAAAGGGAACCTATTGTGCTGTCTCCCAAGCACACTGAGGAGGTGATCACTCACAAAAAGGGTGATCATGTGGTTCTTGAGGCTGACACTACTGTTTCATCCGCAAGGGGTGAACAGGGAAGTGTTAACATAATTAAGACCTCACCCACGGCAACAAAGGCTGGTCAAACAGCTTTTGGAAATCCCCAGTACCAAGAACAAAGGGGTACTGGTGAGGGATCTTCTAGGAGTGACCCACCAGTTTTAATTGTCGATGATATGTTTGAAGTGGCAACACTTGCTGACATTGAGGCTAGCATGAAACACAAAGCATTGACGAATCTTGCTCTAGTGCCATTTCTTGCTGCCTTTCTTTATCTCAAAAAGAGGAGTACCTTACAAGACAAACTGCTTGCCAAGCATAATGAGCTAATTATTTAGCAACACAATCAAATCAAGGCTTTGTCAACCTCTCTATTGCAAGCAACGGAGGTTCTTCGAATGCATGATCAAATGTTTCAACAAATGCATGCCTCTCCCTCTCAAACAGTTCCAATCAAAAAGGGGGAGAAGGAAATCATAAAGGAGCAAGAGAAGGATGTGCAAGGTACACAAACAGCTGCACCAGAACTACAAACAGTTGTAACTCCATAAACAACAGTTGCTCAAACAGTTGCAAGGGATCAATCACAAGAAGAGAAACTGTCTGCTGTTGATAGAGTGTTGATCAATAGGATGATCATGTCTGGGGATTATCCGACAACAAAAGTATTCAAATCGTGGTCCAAAGCTAAGCAAAATCATTTGATTGAAGTTGGTGCTCAAACGCTTAATATTAGCACATTCAAAATGGCCCAAAAGATTGATGATGGATGGCTGGATGGGAAAGTATCTAAACTAGAGCCGATTGCACCTAAGCCAGGATTCAAAGGCATTGCAATTCAAGAATCAAAGAAAGATGAAAAAATGCCTCCTGTGCTAGGAAATGGAAAGGAAGTTGTTGTTGATATTTCAAAGTTAAAACTTTCAAAGGAACAACAAGAGGAGTATGATCATGAGCTTGCTCAGAGGCTAAATGCTAAGATGGAGCAAAAAGATTTTAAATTAGCTCAAGAGATGGCTGCTGAAATAACAAAGGAGATTGAGGAGGAAGAAAAGGCAAAGAAGGCTGATAAAGGAGTAAAAAGAAAGAAAATTGAAAGAAAGAAAACAGTTCCAACTTCAAAGCCAACAGCAGCAAAGAAAAGACAGATATCTCAACCTAAACAATCCCAAACAGTTCAAACATCTAAAGAGAAAGCAAAGGCTGGTATGGTTCAAACCATTTTGCAAGATAGGCTCAGAATGGAGGTTGAACAGAAGCTAGACAAGCTTGTGGAAGCTCAACTTGAACAAAAATCTCATATAACTGAGTGGAGATTTGAATTGTTAAGAATTGAAACTGGGAAGCAAGGAGTAACCATTGTGAGAAAGCATGAACCGATTGAGAGCTATGCAAGCTTCTTACAGTTAATGGACAGTGTGACCAGGAGAGATGTGCAAGAATTATATGAATATGGTCTAAGACACTTTGGAGAAGATGCTGGTATTGAAATCAGAGTGATGATGAGACATTTGGCAAGTATATGTGATCCTCTGAGAGTTATGTCGATGTTAATAGCTGGGGAAGCATTCCCAATATGTACTGTCAAGGTGTATGCTAAGTCAAAGACTTACAGCATTGTAATGGGAAATGCACTGACTCAATGGTTTGATCTTGAGTTCATAGAGCATAATAAAACAAAGCTCTCATATCTGATAAAGGCAAAGTTCTTTGGCCCTGCTAAAGTTAAAGAAAATCTTCTTCAGAGGCTCAAAGAAAGGTTGGAATCCCTACAGTCCAAGAAAGGTTAACTTTCAAGTTTTGATTGAAACAGTTTTGCATAATTTACTTATGTTAAGTTTTCTGTGGTCGAACCCTATAAACAACTTAAGTATATTGTTCAATATCATAAGTTAGGGGGAGATTGTTGGGAAATAAGGCTAAGGAAGTTAAAACTGTTGAACATGCAAAAGCAATACTGTTGGAATAAGGTTTGAGAAAACAGTTTTGAAATTGTTAGTACAAAAAGATTCAGAACTGTTAGTTATATCACATCAACTATTGGAAGAGAATGAAGAGAAGACTGTTAGAAGAAACTCAGAACTGTTTATTCTACAAACAGTTTCTGTTGAGATATTTATGGAAATTACTATCTTCGTGGATTTAAAAGATATCTTATCAAGTTTTGAAGATTATCAAGATTATCTCACAAAGATAGAAGATTAACAAACTTCAAAAACCTAAAGGGTTATAAATACTCTGTGTAGATTAGCTTGTTAGTATTGTTTTTGATTTACACTTAGTCGTATTGTTTAATATTTTCAGAAAGTGTATTACCCTCCAAGTTTCTCTGAAACCTAAGAACAGTTTGTGTTCTTCATCTAACAAAAGAGTTAAATTGGAGGTGTTGGTGAATATTGTAATCATCTTTGATTATTAATAAACATCTTGTGTTTAAAGTTATTCTTTGAATTGATTGAATTTTCGTGTGATTAAAACCTTTATTAATCAATTAAGTGTGATTCCGCAACTTCTTAGTTGATTGTGATTAAATTCAAATGCTGTCTTGTCATACAAGTATGATTTAAGATAGTAAAAGATAATTCTTGTTATTTTATTTATTTACGATCCTGGCACATAGGAGTAAAAAGCTACCTAAACATAGTATGCATGAAGTGATCGAGACAACGAAATATTTTTGTATTATTATTTTTAAATATTTTCTAATGTTTTTGGATTTTCTAAAAATGAAATTAGAACAGAAAGAAAGGAATATTTTTGTGAAATTTTCTGAATAGCTCCCCCTGCAAGTATGCATGAAAACAAGTTTTATTGAGAAAAATTGCATACTTGCAAGTCTTCAACCTTGTGCTCCTCCTGCAAGTAACAATCATCAACACAGAAGTTATATCAAATAATGATAAACTAAAAAGAATAAGCTTCTCAAATCATCAGGCTCGGGCTGATGCTGAACACAATAATGTGCGTGAGAACTGCAGGGAAAACTCTTCGATTTTCTAGCTATGAGATATGAACTTGTTCGTGTATTGAACACACAGTTGTTTTGACTTCAAAATATCCTTCAGAGTGTAACTGTGGTGTTCCAGAATGTCTCTTGACGTATCTGCAAAACAGATTATGCAGATTTTGGTACCCATTTGAGTTTGGGTCCAAGAGGATTAGGAGAATTAACTACATATTCGTTTTTAGGCGTCCATTTGTAGTTCGAATTCAATTTCTCCTTTTGAATGTTCTTATTAATCAAAAATGTGTTTACTCTTTGAGGAGAGGTACAAATTTTCTCCTTAGATAACCTTATCAGATGTTTAATAGAATACACCTTAAATGGATATTTTACATCAGGCTTATCTAAAGCATCCCAACAAGAATTAACAAAAGTAGAAGATTCATACTTCCTCTCATGAGCATGAGAATGAACATAAGAATTAGAACCAAATTTATTTGAAACATGAGATTTACTAGCAGGAGAATTATGCACAAATTGTTTGTTATCTTGGAAAAGCTTCTTTCTAACCTCAAGTAAACTCTTCCTTTTCTCAAGCCACAAAGCTCTGTTAATTTGCCTTTTACTTAGAAACTTATCAGTTATCACATCCACACCAGAGTTAGTAGATTCAGAAAATGAAGTATGGTGTGTTGATTTTTGCTTTGAAGACTCACCGGGGTAAAGCTTAGCTGGAATGTACTTTACATTTTCAGTCTTGCAAATGGAATGTATTGATTTTACATTTTGAGTCTTTTCAGAAAACTGCTTCTGATCTTCACTTGACTTACAAGTTCCAAGAGTTGGTTTCACAAAGCGAGAAGAGTTATCAAATGTACCGAAGCTACTTGAACTCTTCTTGACTTTCTAAGAATTTGTGAAACCTGTTGTAGAATTATTAGTAACCTTTGAAAAACAAGAGCCATAAGTATTAGAACAACACTGATGATATTGGAACAAATTTCCAGTCACAGAATGTTCGTGAGAATTCTGTTTTGTGCTAACAGATTTTGTGTCCTCAGAACGCTTGAAAGTTGGTTTTGAAGATTCAACTGGTTGAATCTTGATTGGGATTTGACTTGTATTCTCTTTCTTGTGTAAGTCTTGTTCCAATTTCTGAACTCTTTACATAAACTGGTTTCTTTCACTCTCAAAATACTCTTTTTCAGATCTCATCTTGTTTTGAGTTTCCAACAATTGGTGTTCAAAATTTCTCATCTTAGCACTTTTTTCAATCTCAAGCTCATGATACTTGTTTTCTGATATCTCGAGTTTTTCAGCCAATTCAGAGATTTGCATAATTAACTTGGCATTTTCATCTTCCAAATTATCTACTCTCTTTTTCTCTATTTCAAAATTTTCAAAACTGAGTTTCTCCACTTCAAATTCCAATAGCTTGACTCTTTCACTTTCAACTTTTGGAGTATCTTGAAGAACACTTGAATCTTTAAGAACACTAGTTTCTTTTCTACTTTCTTCTTCCGTTTTTCGATCTAAATATCTTTTAATGGTACGAAACTGCTCAACCAAAGTGGTATCACAATCTATATAACAATACGCATCACCATCTCGAGACACACGCTTTTTCACAGTGATCCTTTTATCAACTATGAGATTTTATAAGTCAACAGAACCACGTATGCAATTTATATCATCAATAGAAATATACCAACGTTCCCAAAAATGAAAACTAGAATCAGTAACCTTTATGTCTTTAATAAAACTCAAATTTGCCATTATTCAAAAGAATCTTGATACTTGAAATTAGATCTTAGAGTGAGAAGTAAAGGTCAATGATGAATGGCTTGGTTAAATGGCTTGAACGAAATGGCTTGGAGTGAATAGCTTAGATCAATGGAGTAAATGGTTTGGATGAATGGCTTGAACAAATGGCTTGAATGAATAGCTTGAGCAAATGGCTTGACAAAATGCTTGAACAAATGGCTTGAGCAAATGGCTTGACCAAATGGCTTGAACAAATAGCTTGAACAAATGGCTTGAAGTTGTCGACACTTTCAAAGTTCAAGGTGTCGAACCTGTAATCTAATCTTGTGATCTCGATAGCTAACCAAAATGAATGATTTAAGTCCCAAACTCCAAATAAACACCAAGCTTATCAAACACAACTATCAATTTGAATCAAACACCAAGAAATCAAGAATAATTGAAGCCCTAGTAAGAACTAGGTTTACCAAAACCTATCGACAATAAGTTCCTGTTGAATCAAACCAGAGATATAAACTTACCTTTGAATCACTCTCTAGCTCTGATACCAATTGTAGGACCCGTGGTATCAAGTATCAATCAAATAACGAAGCAATCAATACACAATTATGGAGTTCTTGGAAGTATATATGAATACGTACTTGCGATTGAGTATACGGCCAAGAAAAACAATTTCGATCAAATGAAAGCTTATTGAATTAGGTCTTACAAACTTGTATTTATACCCTTTAGGTATTTACAATAGTTGTCCTAAACTATGACTAATGTCATATATAAACTAACTTCACTAAAATATATTGAACACAATTTAAGAGATCTAACAAAACCATTAGATTCTTTATATTCAAAATTGTTAATGTTTAGTTACGATGAAAGTTTAAAACATATAATTTTAAGTTGACTTGAAAACTAAAAATCATATCTTAAAGTTAATGGATTTAACCTCGAAATCAACTATTGTGAGTTCACTAGCCGACACCTATCATTGCAAAACTCAACACTCACGTCCTTAACTTGGGCCGAAGCCAGTGTCTCCGGAAACTCGACTCGGGCACAAAGTCCTAACTGCTGAAGTATTCAAGCTCGGGCTGAATCCTAGGTCCCACATGCAAACCGAAACAAGCCGAAGCTCACCTTCACCATCCAAGAACCGACAGATAGAGAAAAACCCATTCCAGACTAGACCAAGCCACAACTCGCCTTTTTAGGCTTAGAGTCACACTGGTGTAGGCCAAAGCCCACTCCACTCAGTTTCTCGATCCGGACCTAGACAAACAACAAACGGTGATTTTAATCCTAGTGATTTTGTAAAACACAAGTCACAAGGTTCGAATATCCTTAATTAAATATTAATAAATAAATAATAAGTGTTACATACTTTGTGAGTTTCCTATATGGGATTAAAGGTGTTTATAAAACTACATGGGCTAAATCTGTCAAAACAAAAGTTTTTAAGTGCAGGAACCATTTTTGCCATTGTATGATACTTATATATATATATATATATATATATAGAGAGAGAGAGAGAGAGAGAAAGGTTCATGCGAAAATCTTCTTATTTGCAAAAAGTACGAAAAGCTTTAGAGACCATTAGATCATTTAATCAATGGTTAAGATGAGTTATAGCATTTTTGTAATTAGTTTTAAAATCAAGGAAATTTAAATAAAAAAGACAAGGATATAATTGTCTTTTACACCTTAAACAAATCTCCTATTTAATTCAAATACACGTTTTCTTTTTAGAGAATATAAAAAGTCAGCAATGTCTCTCTCCTCTCTCACTCTCTCCCACGTTTCATACCCCACCTACAACTCCATAAGTAATCAACCCTAAACACATTTGCTTCTATCTGCCTCATATTCGCCGCCGTCGCTGGCAGGGGTCACAACGAGGAACACTATCTTGTCGCAACTATTCCACTAATGACAACCACAACCGCACCATTGCCGCCGCCTCCATCAAACACCGCGACAACAAAAACCCTAGATCTTCACCACCGCTATTGCCTCACCGCACCACGGTCGCCGCCCAAAAACCCTTGATCTTCACCTCCGCCTAACGCCGCCGTCGCTAGTGCTCATCTACAGATCCACGCTGACTACCGTTAAACGCACCGTCTTCACCATCCACAGATCCATGTCACCTAAGCTGCTACCATCGTTGAACACACCATCTACCGCCGTCGCCGATGCTCATCCACAGATCTACGTCGCCTACCACTGCCTTCACCATCGAAGATCATCGGATATCACCCCGTTGAACAACATTTCGGGGTTTTATCGCTGTTGAACACACCGTTAAACCCCCACCTCCGGCGAACCACCGCCACTATTGAACCACCGCCTCCTCTCAAATGGGTTTTTATTTAGTTATGTCTTTTTATTTTTGTATTTATGTTTTTTTTCTATAATCTGAATTTTTTCTAAGCAAATCCTCTTTTAGATATTTTTTATCATTGAACAAATTTATAAGTTGTTTATAAAGTTTTTTTATACATGTTTATCATTGAACAAATTTATATGTTGTTTATAAAGTTTATTTTGTACTTGTTTATCATTGAACAATTTTTTTTAGCTATGTACATGAATTTGTTTATTATTGAACATGGTTGTTCTATTATTGAACGTTCATGAGTGAATTGTATTATTAGTTGTGTTTATGATTTTGTTTATTATTGAACATTATTAATTTTAATTTTGATTATGGGTCAATATAGTCTTAATGAATACCTTCTATTTCTTACAAAGAGTAAAAGAGGATCTTAAAAATAAGTTGAAAAAATAAAAAAAAGAATTAATTTGAAAAAAAAAAGATTACTGAAACAATATAAAACAAAAGTTTATTGTTGAAGAAAGTAATATACATAACATTTTATAATTTAAAACTTGTAATTTCTATTAGGTGTTGATCATCATTTAACATCATAAATTTATTAATCTACTATTAAATTATTTTCTAATTTATTTTGTTTAAAAGTTAAAGGAGAGATAGAAATATATTTGAGTGAGAATAATTTATTGTTTACTGTTGTATCATTTTAAATTAAAAAAATGATAAATAAGATTAATTTTAGTCATTAGATCAAATTCAAATAAGAAGTCAGGATTGTTTCTCGTATTTTTCGCAAATAAAACACTTTTAACATTATAATCTCTATATATATAATCTCTACTCAAAATATTTTTATATTTATGCTATCATTCATCGTTATTACCACTAACATACAACTCATATTCAAACTTTCGAAAAAGAAATAAAAAATAAAGGGAAGGTAAGGATCACCTCCCTTTGCAGTGTTATATGAAGTATTAAATAAATAAAAAGAAAAATAAATGCGTTTGCCGGGAGTCGAACCCGGGTCTATTGCTTGGAAGGCAATTATCCTAACCGTTGGACTACAAACGCATTTGATGCTTAAGTCATGATAAAAAGACAATTTCAATTTGGTACTTTTTTTGCATGCACGATCCACCAAGGAATCAAGAGTTAAGGAAGGTGAATTATAAATTGGGTTTTAAACAGTTCATTCATTATCTGCCCAACATACGTTTAAGATGTGAAAAAAACGTTTGGAGCCTTTTATCTAATGATTAATATAGAGAAGATACATCGTGTAACTTAAAAGTAACACATATATGTTATGTGTGAAAAGTTTATTTGAGAACCATTTTTATTACGAGAACCGTGAGAACCAGTCTTAGCCGTCCAATTCCTCCTCCTTCAATTGGATTATCCACCCATGAATTCCTTACATGCACCCTGCCACAGTCAATCTCCCCACGCTCTTCATCCATGAATTCTATTATCCAAAATGAACGACTAAGATTGGTTCTCGCGGTTCTCGCAATAAAAACGGTTTTCAAATAAATCTTCCCCTATGTTATGATTTGATCTTTAAACCTTTACTATAGGTTTTGTGCCATATTATAGGGCCAAGATGTCAAAATACGTAACTAACCAAACATTGTTGCAATCGTGTGACTACAACAAAACAATTATGACCACTAGTGCTTAGAATTGAGATAATTTTACTTAGACTAACTTAGAACAAAGTTCTAATCTGTTTTTAGTATAAATTAAGGTATTGTTTGTTTTAAAAGATGTAAAATTCTTACGTCTAATCTCATGTATGTAAGAGAATACATGTCCTGGGTTAAAAGGCATGTGAAAAATAAATGATATTTAATCACATTTAAATATAAGATGAAATAAGATCTTTGAAGTATTTATCACTTATTTTAAACATACTATTTTCTTTAAAAATGTATGTCTACACAAAGACGTTTTTAGAAATAAGGTCTTATTTTTAAAACAAATAAGACCTGTAAGTTTTGTATTAGTAAATTTGTCATATCCAATTACGCATAACACGCAAAACATCACTAAGAAGAATTTTTAGACATTTCAATTATAGCAACACTATCATGTAATCGTCATAGCTTATCAATAGGTAAAGAAATGGACGGAAAATCGAAAATATGTTATAATCTTTGTTATAATAAGCTATACTCTGAGGTTTACACCAACAAAAAAGTTATAACACGCATGATAAAGTTGTAAAGATTTTGTGTATTTTGGTTAATTCTGTAAAGATTTTACGTGTTCTCATCAATTATTTATTGCATATCAAAAGACTTGTAGTCTAGTGATATTATTGTTGATAAAATGAATCGTCTCCTAAAAGATTAAGAGTTTAAGTCACGTGATAAATAATAGAGTAAATTTATTAAGTGTATGTTTTTGTCATTTCAAAAAAAATTTGGTTGCATTTATACCTAAGTTCAGAGTGTTTGCTTCAACTTATTAGTGGTTTAAAAGTTTAATTATTTTACTTTTAAAAAAGAAAGCTAAATTTATTTTTAACTTACGAGCTTATTATAATTTAAAATAATAAAATAAACATAACTCGTAAAAAATAGGCCAAAAATATAAGTAAATTTAACTCGTGTTATTTTTTTTATCATTTGAGCGAATAAACACCCCTAAATCCCTAATAGTATTCTAGTGACTCTACCTTGCTACATTTGACTTAAGATTTACGGTTACAACGAGAAAAATAAAAAAAAATGTAACTAATTCCATTACATTAAAATTCATTTAGCTTGAATGGCTGTTTGTTTCACTTTCTGATTCATGGAATGACGAAAATAATGATCCCATTCATGCTTCTCTGCTGATCCAAACAACATGTACTTCCAACTAAACCTCTCCTCCAAATCAATAGTTGATGTGTTCTTAAGTTTTTCGATTCTTTCAAGTACCCCATTCACACTTATATCAAATGCATCTTTAAACCTCTCCAATTTCGACTTCGGGTCGGCATATACCACGTTTGGAATCAATCGGATCACTTCGTTTCTCATTTCCGATACCTTCTTTGCTGGAATCCGTGATAAAACCCTCTCGATACTAATGTTCTTGCGTCTCACGTCTTCCTCGTTGATAAGAATCGAGTACTTGTCAAATTCTTTAGGTAAATGCCATAAATATTGAACGTAAGCCGAACCTGGGGTGAAGAACACTGGAATACAACCCGCGAGAATGGAGTCGAAAGTTGACCGCCGAGTGTATGAGTCACCCGGTGGTTGTAAGCAGAAAATTGAACTTTGAAACAGTCTTATTACATCGATTGGTTGGTAACACTTTAGGTTATTATACGAGCATTGTAGTAATCGACATCTTCTTGATGAGTCACATTGCTTGATTACCTCGTCACGAATTGATTCTTCCATTTTAGGGCGTGGGGCGCCGGCGAAGGAGAACAATGCCCTGCGCCGACGCCTCATCATATTACTTTGCCAATCGATAATATCATTATCAGTTTTCGGATGAAAATACGTAGGGTACGGTATCCCGAAGTCATTATTATGCCACGGGCTTTTTTCGATTGTTAAAATGGTCATGTTTTTGAACTCGGGTAGTAACATTAACTTGTTTCCCCAATCATCATTATCCTCGTTTTCCCGTCTAAAATCCCAAGTTATTCTCCCGGCAACAAGAAAATGGTTCTTCCCGAAGGCTGTCCGCCATTCGGGTTGCGACCGTAACCATTCGGCTAAATCGACCGATAACGCGTCTCGAGATGAAATGTTGTGATCGAATAGGTACCTCCAAACATCGAGCCCGGCATAGTACGGAACGTAAATTGCCGAAGCGATTGACGAATCATTCGTTAAGCATTCGTATTGTTTCATCCGATTGCGGAAAATGACTTCTAGTAGAAACTGATTAGTCGAATACCAGCCGGATCTCGGGAACCCCCTTTCGAGATTCGGCCCGAGACCGTTGTTTCCGACATATGGGCATATATTCTGCCATTTACTAAATTCTCGACAATTATCGAGGATTTCATCGTTGAACCGAGTCGGAAGGTCATGAACATAAATAAATCGGCCTGAACATGACGGTCTGGTCACGGGGCGGGCTTTTCGAGCTCGATCATGTTTTCGATTCTCCCCATTTGTCCGGTTCGTCTTTTTCTCCGATTTAGGTTTCAATTGTTTGAGTAGGGGGTCCAATTCGTCCTCAAGAGCTTGCAATTGAGCTACATCGTGAAGCCAATTGATCTCGCCGTTGAAAGAATCGTGATTTGTGATATTATTGTCACGCGTGATGTTTGAATCTATGATTTGGAGGGGATTTGATTGGTGGCGGAAGGTGGTTGTCGGAGAAGATAAATTATAGCGTTTAACATTGTGAATCATAAAATACCAACAAATGAAGAAGACACAAAGTACCAACCATATTTTGCAACGGCACCTCGACATAGGATCCATTTTTTCTGGCAATCCGAGCTGTGGCGGCGGCGGTAGGGGCTGAGTGGTGGTTCTGGTTATCGGTCATCGGAAGTTTGAAGATCTCATGATCATATAGGTGTTACTTTAGAGGAAAAAGAGTGAAATTTGATCGTGGATAGAAATTTGGCGATAGTTTACGATGGAGGAAAGGGGAGAGAAAGGTTGTTTTGCTTCAGCAAAAATGGTGGATGATAGTCAGCCATGAACGAGTCAATTTAGGATGGAGAAAACATGGAGGTATAACTTAAAATGCAATTTTTTTTAAAGAAATCCAAAATTATGTTTGGTTTTCATAACTCTTATTAAACACATTACAAAGTTATTTTTCGTCTTATATGAGCCATTACTTAACACGCTCTCTTATGTGTGGCTTTCTTTTTTTACGCTAACACGTGGATGTTTATGGGTTACGTGGAGATCGTGTGACATTTGACCAACCACGGGTGAAACTTGCTCTGATACCATGCAAGTTTGTAGGACAATATTGACTATGAGACATTACTCAACATTTTTGCCGATATGAGACATTACGCAACATTTTTTATTAAGCAAATTACAACGTCATTTTTTGTGCCGATATGAGAGAATTAACCCATGATTCTTATTAAGCAAATTACAATGTCATTTTTATGCCGATATGAGACATTACTCAACATTTTTTAGGCAATATTGCTTAAATATCATTTTGTAAAAACAGATGTTTGAGCCTCGATGATTATATATTATTTAAGGAGCTTATTTTTACATAACATAATTTCTTTATACATAATATAGATAAGTGGTTAATAACATATGAAATAAGTTCATAATACATCAATTTGTTTTGCATGATTAATTTTTTTATGTACAAATCACTATTTTTTATTTAAAAAGTTAATTATATTTTTGGTGCATGTTGTTTGCTGCTTTTGTTCTCTAACTTTTAAATTTTACAGATTTAGTCTCTAAATGTCAAACCTTTTATGGTTTTGGTCTCTAATCAAAGTAATAAAAATAAAAAGTAAAAAGGAATTAAAAATTAAAAAATGAATAAAAATAATGACAAGGGTTTTGTATTCTTTTACTTTCACCGGGGACTAAAACCATAAGAGGTTTGATATTTAGGGATCAAATCTGTAAACTTAAAAGTTAGGGATCAAAAACGTAAAACTATCAAACCACAAGAACCAAAATGTAATTAACTCTTATTTAAATTTAAACTAGATTATATGCTAGGGTAGGTTTAACAAATAATGAACATTAAACATTAATTAAGTAATGAAAATATATTAAATAATTATAAAAGTCGAAAGAAATGAGATGATCAAAATTGTGTAATTAAATTGATTTGTTAAATAAAAGGTTGTGATCATACGATAAATTTGATCCTAATCAGTATTTATTTATATTAGAAGATTAAATAAAACGATGTTTATGTCATTGTAGTGTTTAATTCATTTAAATTGGTATCTGTTTAGCTTATTATTAGCTTATAAGTCCAGTTTATTTTATAACTTACGAGCTTATTATTACAAGAATGAGTCCGGTTTATGAAAAATAAACGAGTTTATAAATATGTAATAAGCTAAAACAAACATCTCCTGAAGTAATGTCTAAGTTATAATAATAAGTTAAATGATGTTAATAGTATGCTTTGAAATGTTTGACATTTTTGTATACAAAAAGGAGTTTCATAGTTGATATTTATTCATTGGGAGATAATGTTAGATATGTTTATCCTTATAAACTTATAAATTATTATTCTCATCTACATATTAAAAGATATAATAGTACAAAAAATTATATTTTATTAAGCATTATAAGGATTCATTATATACAAATCATCTCCCTTATTTGTTGTCAATTAAATTTACAGCCAAAAAACGGTTTGATGCCATGCTTCTCTTTGATGCAGTAACATAAATGAAAAGAGATTTATACCAAAGTGTCCATGTAGTCGTATACACTAAAGGCCAAAAAAATAAAATAAAGTACAATAAAAATACGGTTCTTAATTAAACATGAATAAAAATGAGTATTGCAATTATGGATGTTGTACTAGAACCCCATACTCGTGTACCAACAAAGATGATTTTGATGAGATTGTTGTTAGGTTTTAAGAGTGAGAGAATGTTAATAATCAATATTGATAATTTTTCTAAATTGTGTTAAAACATTTTTGGATTGTAGTATTTCATTCATCACTCAAATTCTAAGACACGAGAAGAGGAGCAAAACACAGAGCTTGCTCTTGTCGTCATTTGTTCTGAAGATCAAAAACGGGTATTTATAACAACTGAAAAGATATAGTGGTTGGTGTAACACCCGTCTCACATCAGTTGAAGAGTGGAACAAAATATTAATATTGGGCCCATCGTAATGGGCTTAGGCCTACGGCCTAATGCTTGTTTAGCTTAGGGTTTTTGCCTATTTATTGGTGATTGATTGTAATCCTATTCATTAAGCAAATCATAATAAACAATTATCTCTGATATTCAATATGGTATCAGAGCCATATCCTATCCCTTTCTAAATCTCGGCTGAATCCCTTCTTTTTTCTCTTCGAAATCTCTTCTTCTTTCTTTGCTTCATGGCCGGCCCTAGTAATGTTCCTCGCAATGAGAAACCTTTTGGGATCGTGAATATTAAATCCTATGTTCCATTGGTTTTTGATACGGATCAACTGAACTATGATGCTTGGTGCGAGTTGTTTACCACTCATTGTATCAGTGTGGGTGTTCTTGGCCATATTGATGGCACCACTGAAAAGAAAGATGATAATGATCAAGATTGGATCACCTTGGATTCCTTGGTCAAACTTTGGATCTACGGCACCATCAACAAGTCTCTCCTTCAAATGGTAGTGAAAAAGAATGCTTCTGCCCGGGACGTATGGTTAAATCTTGAAGCACACTTCCGGGACAACAACGATGCTCGGGCTATTCAACTAAACACCGAGCTTTGCAATATCGACATTGGAGATCTCTCCATTGGTGCCTATTTCAGCAAGATCAAGGTAATCGCGGATCTCTTGTCTAATATTGGTGAACCGGTTCCCGATGAAACTCTTGTTACCTATGCTATAAACGGATTAAAAGGAAAATTTTCTAATGTTGTTACTATCATTCGCCATAGTAAACCTTTACCTACCTTTGCTGCCACTAGATCCATGCTAATTCTTGAAGAATTAAATCAAGAGCACAATAAACCTACACTTGATAACCCTAGCCCCTCACATGCCCTGGCTACATCCAACCCTAGACCACGCAACAACACCCCTCCACCCGTTTGCCGCAATTTCTCCCGTGGTTCATGTCGTTTTGGGGCTAAATGCCGCTTTTTACATCAGTCGGCACCCCCATCAACACCTCCTCAACGACACCACCCTCCACCACCCTCGCAACCACCTTCGGCCACCATCCACTACCCTCCCTCGCCTGGCCCGCTTCTGCCCAGTCTGCCGTGGCCCACTGCCTCCCAAAACCCGGCCTACGGCCCAACTGCTTGGCCCAATCCGTGGCCTGTATTCACGCCGCTATGCCCTGTTGGGCTTACTGCTTCACCGGCGCAGGCCCAAGTCACTACAGCCCAAACCACACCGGTTCACCAGGATCAGCCAACGGCTCTTCCACATGCTTTCAACACAATGACTCTGCAGGACCTTGGCACCCACGGATGGTACATGGACACCGGTGCTTCGTCTCACTTGGCTTCGAACACAGGTATCCTCAATTCTCTTTTTAATAAAAGTAGTATCTCTTCTATACTCGTTGGTAACGGGGATTCTATTCCCATCACAAATGAGGGGCATAACATGTTATCCACTCCATTCAAACCTCTTCACCTTCGTCATGTTCTTGTCACACCGCACATCATTAAAAATCTGATCTCTGTTAGACAATTTACAACTGATAATAAATGCTCCATTGAATTTGACCCTCATGGTTTTCTGTGAAGGATCTCAAGACCCGCAATCTCCTCCTGCGATGTGACAGTCAAGGTGATCTTTACCTTGTCACTCCTCCTGATGTTGCTCTCGTTGCTACCTCCTCTTCAACTTGGCACTCTCAGCTTGGTCACCCTCATGATGCTGTTCTTCGTTATTTAGTTTCTACTAAATTCATTGATTGTAATAAACTTAAGTCGTGTGCTCCGTGTCATGCTTGTCAACTTGGCAAGCATACACGTTTACCATTTTATTCTTCTAGTACTCCTGTTGATTCTAGTTTTGACATTATTCATCTGATGTTTGGACATCTCCTGTTTTAAGCTTTACTGGTTATAAATATTATGTCATCTTTTTAGATCATTTCTCTCATTTCCTTTGGGCCTATCCTCTCAAACAAAAGTCTGATGTGTACCTTAAATTTACCCATTTTCATGCTTATGTTAAAAATCAATTTAATAAAGATATTAAGGCTTTTCAATGTGACCATGGTGGTGAGTTCGATAATGACTCTATGCACACCCTTTTTCAAAACAATGGCATCACTTTTCGCTTCTCTTGCCCTCAAACATCTAAACAAAACGGCAAATCGGAACGGATGCTTCGCACCATCAATAATGTTATTCGCACCCTTCTGTTTCAAGCTCACCTTTCACCTCATTTTTGGGTCGAGGCTCTCTATATGGCCATTCACCTCCTCAATATTCTCCCCTCTTCCGCCATACAAAACAACATCTCATACACTAAACTTTTCGGTTCTTCTCCTACCTACTCTCACCTACGCACCTTCGGGTGTCTTTGTTTCCCGCATCTTTTTCCCAAACATAAACTCGAACCTCACTCTACCCCTTGTGTTCATCTCGGGTTTTCTCAACATCATCGAGGCTATCACTGTCTCGATCTCCACACCAATAAAATCATCATCTCTCGTCATGTTACCTTTGATGAGACCTCATTTCCCTACGGTTCCATGACTCCTTCCGCTCCTCCTTCTTACACTTTTCTCGATGACATCCCAAACCCGGTGTCCAAACGTTATCAGCAAACCCCCATCCCATCACCTTCTACTCAATCCGATCCACCGCCCACTCACGACACACCCGCCACTTCCCCACCTCTCAACCCTCTCGCAACTCCTTCCCATCACCCCATGGTCACTCGATCCCGTGCCGGCACTCACAAACCTATTCATCGCTTAAACCTTCATACTTCCACTCTCTCGCCTATCCCTCGCTCTCATACTCAGGCTCAAACCGACCCTAATTGGCTATCTGCTATGCAAGAGGAATATACTGCTTTAATTAAAAATGGGACTTGGGATCTTGTTCCGAGACCCAGTGATACTAACATTGTGCGTTCCATGTGGCTCTTTAAACATAAGTTCAATGCAGATGGTTCTTTAAGCAGGTATAAGGCTCGCCTCGTGGCCAATGGGCGTAGCCAGCAGCTTGGCGTGGACTGTGATGAGACATTCAGTCCGGTTGTGAAACCGGCAACCATCCTCACGGTTCTCAGTATCGCTCTTACCCGAGGTTGGTCTACTCACCAACTTGATGCGAAGAATGCGTTTCTTCATGGCACCCTTAATGAAACCGTGTACATGCACCAACCACCTGGATTTCTTAATTCTGATTACCCTGACCATGTTTGCCTTTTGCGCAAATCATTTTATGGTCTGAAACAGGCACCAAGGGCATGGTTTCACCGGTTTGCTCAACATGCTCTTAGCATTGGGTTTCAACATAGCAAATGTGATATGTCTCTTTTTTATCTACCATCACGGAGCCGAAACTGCTTATCTTTTACTTTATGTTGATTATATTGTTTTAAAGCATCCTTTGAGGCTCTTCTACAGCGCATCATATCCTCTCTCCGCAATGAGTTTGCAATGACTGATTTGGGTACTTTAAATTACTTCTTGGGTGTCTCAGTAACTCGTAATGCCTCGGGCTTCTTTCTATCGCAAAGCAAATATGCTTCTGAAATTCTCGAGCAAGCCAACATGGTCAATTGCAATTCCTACAGAACTCCGGCTGATGTGGATTCCAAACTTGGTATGGATGGTCCCCCAGTCTCTGATGCTACTTTGTATCGCAGCCTTGCGGGTGCCCTTCAGTACCTTACCCTTACTAGGCCGGACATTACTTATGTTGTTCAACAAGTTTGCTTGTTTAAGCATGACCCTCGCGAGCCACACATGGCTGCTCTCAAGCGCATCTTGAGATACATACGCGGAACTTTAGAGTTTGGCTTGCAATTATACCACCAATCATCTTCTTCTCTTGTGGCATACTCCGATGCTGATTAGGGCGGTTGTCCAACAACCCGTCGCTCCACATCCGGATATTGTGTATTCCTCGGCAATAATCTTATCTCGTGGTCCTCGAAACGTCAGCATACGGTCTCACGATCTAGTGCCGAGGCAGAATATCGAGGCGTAGCTAATACAGTTGCCGAGATTACTTGGATGCGCAATCATCTCTGCGAGCTTCATCTGTCTGTTCAAAAGGCTACAGTTATGTATTGCGACAACATCAGCGCTGTATACATGTCCAGCAATCCGGTCAATCATCAGCGTACAAAACATGTTAAAATTGATATTCACTTTGTTCGTGACAAGGTTGCAAATGGTCAGATTCGCCTTCTTCATGTGCCATCTCAGTTTCAGTATGCGGACATCTTCACCAAAGGCCTCCCTTCGTCCTTGTTTTTCAACTTTCGCAACAGTTTGAGCGTCCGTTCGCCTACCGTTCAAACTGCGGGGGCGTAATATTGGGCCCATCGTAATGGGCTTAGGCCTACGGCCTAATGCTTGTTTATCTTAGGGTTTTTGCCTATTTATTGGTGATTGATTGTAATCCTATTCATTAAGCAAATCATAATAAACAATTATCTCTGATATTCAATAAATATGCCTTATATTCTTATAAGGGTATATATACCTCTCTTAGCATGAGGCCTTTTGGGTGGAACAAGTGTTTCATACTAGAAACAAAACCGTACACCAGTGGGGTAAAGCTGACAATATCGTGTTTCATAGCACATCGGTTGGAGCTTGGAGAAGTCTATGAGTTTGGGACTCCGCTTGACGAACACTGGAGTTTGACAAGCGTCTTGAAGTGCTCGATGAGCATGCATCAAACTTAGTGAAAGCGGATCAAGTTCAAATCAAATAAGATTGATATCAAATTTGACATATTCCATGGTATATACATCCGAAAATTAGCTTTTAAAGCTCTATTTTCATTACATATAATATTTTATTATTTAATTTTATTTATTTTAAGCGTTATTTCTTGATATCAAATATGCATGTTTTAAACATAATTCAATAAATAATTGATAAAATATCAATAAGTTAAAGAAAGAGAGCATGATGTTGTTATGTATTAGTAACATATAATAAACTTTCTTTAATATTTGTAAAATTTTAAAAGGGAGTATTAATGAATTATTATTAACCCTAGTTGGGTTGGCTACTTGGTTAGTTAACTTGTCTTAATTTCTTAATTAGCCTAAGCCCAAACAAATGTAAAGAACTAAAAAGCCCAAATCCTTGAAAGGGAAAAAGCCCACACTCGGCGATCGTTCTTCAAATTTTTATATAAAATAAAAATGACGTGAATCATGACAATTAAATTCCTTTTTCCTGGTTTCTTCGCAATTGCAGGTAATTTGCGCTTCTCTTATCAAATCTCTACTTCATTCTTCAGTGATGAAAATTAAACGTTGCACTTTGTTGATTACTGATTCTGTTTTCTTTTCTTTGAATCGAATTGTTCGAGATTTTTAGTTAGGGTTAGGTTAGGGTTTGTGTTTGCTTGTGTGTCGGGGAGAAAACTGGATAGTATATTTAATGTGGTTTATTAGGTATTGATTTGATCGTTACTTTGCATTCAGCACGCTTTCCGTAAATTAATGGGATTTAATTATTGCCATTTTCTACATGTTCAACTGATACTAAGATTTGGGAATTTGTGCTAATCGCTACACGAATTTGAAGTTTGTCGTTGTGTTTTGCTCGGAATTTGATTCAAGTTTCCAATTTCCTCTTCTACGCTGTGCTGCACCGAATGAGTTGTTGCCAGCCACCAACTGAAGGCAAATAGGCAATGGCTTTTTCTGTATAGATGCACTTAGAGCAAAATGACATGAATGTGTGTACTTTTTGTGCTTGCTATATATATATATGCTGCTTCTGGGTAATTCCTGATCGTTTACTCAGGTGATTACTACTGATTAGGCGAAATAACATGCAACTAATTTTTGTAGAAAGAGCTTATCTATGACAAATGAATGAGGAAAAAAAAGTTCTTGTTGTTTGTTTCGAACAAATGTCACATGACGTTACGTTGAATTTTGGATATTTGGGATTCTTTCTAATTTCTATGGTTTGAGAATAAAACTAGTGCCACAATGCTTTTCCACTTAGGTAGTAACTTATAAATGTTGTGGACAATGATCAGAAGACATTTATGTTTATAGACTTTTCAATGTTACATTAAGTATGTTGTCAATGGTGTGTTGGAGCCTTATTTTTTGGCATATGTTTATAAAAAATGTTTTATGTTAGTGAATCTTGCATGGTTTTGGTTCTTTAAGTTTTGATGCACTCAGTCCATATGTGTGTTTACTATGCTGCAATTCTGCAGGACAATGGTTGAAGTAAATGAAAAGGATGAAGCTCCAAAATCGAACTCTGGTCCTGAAGAGGATGTAGGTCAGCCAGTTAATGCTCTATCAATATTATTAAGTACGTCAATTGCTCCATCAACCTTTTGAAGTATATGAATTGCACCGTCCACCATATCAAGTACATCAATTGCAAATTATAAAAAAAATGTTGGTATTATCTTGAATTACAGGCGATATGGAAGAAGAAGATGAGGAGGAAGAAGAGTATGAGGAGGTAGAATATGAGGAAGAAGAAGAAGAAGAGGATGAATATGAGGAAGAAGATGGAGAATCAGAAGAAGAAGTAGAAGGAGGAGAAGAAGAAAATGTAAATGTTGAAGGAAAAGCAATGGTAGTAGTTAACAATGAAGCATGTGAAACAGATAAAAAGGCAAACAAAGAGAAGGCTAGAGTCCAAGAACGAACAAATGAAGAAAAAACTGTGAAAGAAGACAAGAAGAAAGTCAAAGAACCAAAAACCGGTGAGGAATTAGGTGAGAATTCAAAGAGCAAATTGAAAAAACCTAAATCTAGGAACAGGAGCAGAAAGGAGGCAGAAGATGCATCTGTGACGTTGGCAGCTAATGGAGATAAATCAGAATCGTCTGGCAAAAAGAAGGCTTCAAAGAGGGTTGAGAGCATGGGTATGGTCTTCATGTGCAGTTCCAAAACAAAAACTGATTGCTTTCGGTACAAGATTCTTGGGCTTCCTGAAAATAAGAAAGATCAAGTAGCAAAGATATATAAAGGGATGAGGCTGTTTCTTTTTGATGTTGATCTACGATTGATGTATGGGATTTTTAAAGCCGCTGCACCGGGAGGTTATAACATTGAACCAAAGGCTTTCAAGTCCGAGTTCCCATCTCAAGTCAGTATTCCTATCCGTAAATGCTTGCATTTTGTGTCTATGACCGTCTTTTCTGTTGCAATAATAGTTATGTCCTTTTATTGATTTATGAAGTTTATGGTATTATGACTTGTGAACAATGGTTATGTGGTCTAGAAAGTGATCTTTGCCAAGATATGTGATCATTGTATCATATGGTTATGTTCTTTTCTGTCTAATTATGGGAGCATAAATTTACTTGAAAATGTTTTGTAGTTCACAATAATCAAAACAGAATCTTAATGGAAATGCTAGTGAAGGATGATGATTCTTGTAATTCTCTTGAAGAAAAAATAGCATGTAGAGGTTAGAAGTGTTTGTGCTCCTTTTGAATTTAGCTTCAATAGTATCTGTTAAGTTAAGAGGTGATAGCTCCTCTTAAGTTTGTAAATTATTACTTTCATTGGCTGCATTTGGGTTCTTTATGATTAGTAGATTTAGTGTTACGGTGGGGGTGTATTAATTTTAAATTTTCAAATATGTAGTTATGTCTTTTACTTTTTTCAAATATGTAGTTATATCTGTTTGTTGTCTTGAAGTATATTATTCTTAATGTCTTTATGATGCTACAAACTGCAAATGTTCCTTGTTCCAGTGTTATATATGAACCTTTTGACCAACATATTTGCAATAAAATGGTAATAAAGAGGACAAAGTGGGAGTGTGTTTGTACAAGAGGTCAACCTAACGCATTTGTCCCTCTTGTTCCTTTTCAATGCGTTTCAGATATTAACAGTCAGGCTGGTGAACTAAATATTGTCAACTATCCTATTGATTCGATAGAACAGATAATGGATTTAAAATTTAAATTATATAGTTGTAGAATCGGTTGCCTATTTTTTCCAGTCACCTCTTCTTTTTCTTGGACAGCTTTGTTAAAACATGGGACTTCTGGGATATTTGTCTTAAAGAATTTGTGCTTTGTTTTCATGTCATATAAAGCTGATTAAATATATGATATATTAACTTCTTTTCCCTTGCTACAATATTTGAATATGATAAAGATAACCGATATATAGTTAACTAGTTACTTCTAGAAGTGGCAGATGGGCGGGTTGGGTAACGGGTAAAAGTTTTATGCATGTGAGATTGGCTTGCCCGAAACACATTGAGGTTTTATGTTTTAAGAATACACATTTGTGACTTTCAGCCCCTTTCAAGCCATTAATAAGTGGAACCAACATTAGCACCTGCTTCTTAATTATAATGAAAATTTTTATAATTGGATGTTTAGGTTCGATTTACAGTGCTTGATGATTGCTTGCCACTGGCAGAAGAGAAGTTTAAAGATGTCATTAAAGAAAATTACTACACTCGGAATAAGTTTGAAGGTCTGCTGAAGTCAGACCAGGTCAGTCTTCCTCCCTATTTGTTTTCTTAAAATAACTTATGTATGAGTTTTTTCGGCTTATGTTTATCGTTAAAAGGTCAAATCGTCAAACTGTTGCAGTTCAAAAGTAATGAACAAAAAGGTTTCTGGGTCCAACATATTAACTGCTATGACCCCTTATTCAACCGGCACATTTTACCACCTTTAATTTGGATAAATATGAGCAAATTAAGAACCAACTACTTATTGAATGTCATTATTTACAAATTTGATGACAGGTGAAGAAGTTGTGTAGACTTTTTGTGGAAACGGGCAGAGGTGGGTCACGAGCCAAAGCCACTGCCAAGCCCCGTAGAACTCGACCCATTGAAAGCCGTCGAACTAGAGCAGAGGAAAGCCGTAGGAATCGAGCTGACGATCTACACGCATCTCGAGAACGAGAGAGGTGTAAAAGACGGGCCCGGGAGGAAGAAAGGCGTCCTCGTTCGCCACCAGGTAGAGAGAAAAGACGATACACCGACTATGACCGCCGTCCCCCAGTGGTATATGAACTTGAACCACCTGTTCCAAGATACCGAGAACCACTACCACCTGTCATAGGTTCTCCAGCGAGGTTATACACCTACGAGAGACCTTTAGATATCCCACCATACCATGTACCTGAGCCTCACACTTACCGTGTTCTAGATCGGGAGCGGGAGCGGGACCCGTATCATGTGTATAGCAGAGAGGCACCGCCTTCATATCGTGATACCGTCTACACCTTACCACCAGATTACCACCTCGTAAGCAGAGAGTACCATCATCTACCAGCTGTCCCACCACCTGAATATCGTCTTTCCGGGGGGTCTCGTTTAGCTAATTATCGTGATGTGGACCTTCCAAGCGATTACCGTTCTCCTGTAGCACCATTTCCCGAGTATCGTTCTCGAACCCATTACAGATATTAGTTTTGTTTGAAATGTATGAGAAAAATTTGTAATATTAAGACTTCCTTTGTTTAGGGAGGTTTAGTTGATGACTTGTTTTGTAGAGATATCCGATAACAGTGAGGAGTCTCGTTTCATTTGCATATTTCTTCTAAGAAACATTTGATTTAAAAGGGTTTTGTTGCTTTCCCGTCCGACTTGGTTTATTATAAGACAAAAGGTGTTGTTTGAGCTTTTTAATAAACGCCGCCAACGTTTATTCTAAGACAAAAAGTGTTGGTCGGAGTGGGTGAGAGTGTGAGACCGCCCTCGAGCGGTACATATTAAAAAGTTGGCTCGATTGACAATTTAAGCGTCCATTCATCTACAGTTTAGAAAACATGTTACAAGCTAAAAATGAACTTTCATATGTATGTGATCTCTTAATCTTAAAAGTTAAGACACTTTTCATATAAGAAGTAGAGATCTGGTTAACAAGAGAAGTATTTTACTTTTCTTCAATATATTATATATTAATTTGTTGTATTTAAAAACTTTTTCGCTAGATTTTAGAACATGCATTATAGGTTTTTGTTAAAATGCTCCAAAAAAAAAACACATATACTTTGTAATTAGTTTCTTTTAAGATTTTGCGTTTTATTTATTAGATACATTAGATGCATTTTGCAATGAGTTATTTGTTAGTAAGATTATTGAAGTTTGGTATAAAAATCTAAACAAATTTTAAACTAAAGTTATTTAGGTTATATATTTGTAGTTATTAGTAATTTGACACTAAGTTTAATCCAATCAATGTTCAATAAAGTCCATTTAAAAAACATAGTCCTGAAATTTTAATTTATAATCACAGGTGATTTGGTATACAATCACATGTGATTTGTAAAAACATCATATGTGAATTACGAAAAATTACAAAAATGTCACTCCGCCCGATTTTTTAAAATTTAATCTGGACAATTGATGACATTGATCCAAAGGCTAAAATTAGTCCCTTAGGACTATGAATTAATTATGGACTATATTGAACATTTTTCTATATATTTGTAGTTATTAGTAATTTGACACTAAGTTTTAATCCAATCAAATCTGAGTTGCACATGTACACCTATCTGCATCTGTGCTGAAAAAACTAGGTGCATATACGCACATGTGCATATCTACATTTGAGCTAGAAAAAACTAGGTGCATGTGTGCATATGCACATGTGCACCTGTTGAGACTTGTATTGAAAAAACTTAGTAATATGCACACGTGCACCTTTTGAGACCTGTGCTGAAAAACAACCCAGCAAACATGAATTTTTTTGTAACAATTCATTCCACATAGATAAATGAATGAAAATTAAGGTGCCTTATAAGTTCAAAGTTATTGGTCTAGCCCATTACTTTGGACTATTGGGTGTTACATTTTTAAAAAAAAAATATAACAAGATTGGTTTCAAATTAAATAGCATAATTTTCTCATTAGTTTGATATAGTTTTCATAATTTAACACCTTTTTATTTGATGGATATATTAGTTAAAAAAAAGTAGGGGTAATGTCATAAAGTCCAAATAACTCCTCATTAATTAAAGATAAGTTTGATTTAATTAATGTTATCTACTAACTATCATTTTAATCTGGATCCTCCATATTTTTTATTAATGGCTATAATTGATTCTCGCAGTTATTGTATGAAAAAACACTTCTCATTTGAACCGTCCTCTATATATGTATATATGTGTGTGTGTGTGTCTCTCTCTCACACACACATATATGTAGGGAGAAGTTTAATCGAGAATTGTTTTTCGTACGGGAACTGCGAGAACTGTTTATAACACCAATAATGCTTCATTAATAGGGGTATTTCAGTCATACATATATTTAACCAACCATGAAATGCGTCATTGAAACATAAACGAGCCGCCAAAAATTCTTAGCCGTTGATTAATCTTAATCAAGAGCTAAGATTGGTCCTCGCAGTTCTCGTACAAAATACAGTTTTCATTTGAACCCTTCTTTATCTATACTACATTATAAAACATTTAATTTTCTCTCTCATAAAATTTTTTAAGAATACCTAATTTTAAGAAGTGCGTGTTTGTATGCATAAAGTACATACATTTAGAGCAATAGCATAATCAATCATTTCCTTAATTACCTTAACTAATTTATGACAACTCATGTTGCTTTAATAAATCATTAAACATGATAACAAAAATTTAATTAATCTAATTTTTGATTAAATCACTAATATCAATATAATTTTTAAGACTAGATTATCTTCTCCTCTAATCATTTAAAATTAAAAAAATATATTTTTATTGTTTTTGAAAAACCATTTTAATAACTAACGAATATGTTGTCGAACAGATTTCATTTCCTCATACCGGATTCCATAAATACCATACCCTAAATACTTAAAATTGAACATATCATCGAGCACAAACTATTATCATCACTGCAGCATTGCGCGATTACAATACACTATACACAGACACACACTAGTACAATGACATTAAAGGAGGAGAATTTGGACGGCTCAGATTGGTTCTCGATATATTCACAATAAAAACGGTTCTCAAATAATATTTTCAATATATATATATATATATATATATATAGGGGAAGGTTCATTTGAGAACCAATATTAGAGTGAAAACCACGAGAATCAATATTAACCGTTTATTTTGGATAATCGAATTTATGGATAAAGAGCGTAGGGGATTGAGTGTGGCAAGGTGTATGTAAGAAATTCATGAGTGTGCAATCCAATAGAAGAATGAGGAATTGGACGGCTAAGAATGGTTCTCACAGTTCTTGTAATAAAAATGGTTCTTAAATTAACTTTTCTATATATATATATATATATATATATATATATATATAGGAGATGGTTCAAACGAGAAATTTTTTTGTATGAGAACTGCGAGAATTAATTATAGCCATTGATAAAAAAGATAGAGAGTCCAGATTAAAGAGTTGTTAATAGATAACCTTAAATTAACCAAACTTATCCTTAATTAATTAAGGACAATTTGGACATTTTTACATTACCCCCACATTTTCTAAACTAATATATACATTAATTGCAAAGATTTTAAATTACAAAAATTATACCAAATTAATGAGAAAATTATGCTCTTTAATTTGAGACCGATTTTAATATATTTTTTCAAAATTCTTTTTTTGTTTTTGCTGGGTTTTTTTTTCCAGCATAGCTCGACATGTACACATGTGCAAAACTTGTATATGTGCATATGCACAAATTCACCTAGGTTTTTTCAGCACAGGTGTAGATATACACATGTGCAAAATTTGCACACGTGTATATGTCGAGCTGTACTGAAAAAAACTCAGCAAACGCGACTTTTTTTTCCAAAAAGATATAACAAGATTGGTCTCAAATTAAAGATCATAATTTTCTCATTCATTTGGTATATTTTGCAAACCGTTTTTCGTTTGATGGATATATTAGTTTTAAAAAAGTTGGGGTAATGTAAAAATGTCCATACTATCATTTCCTCTTTAATTTAAATAAAAAAGACAGAAAATTAAATGATTGGCCAGAAATGGTTCTTGCGATTTTCGTACAAAAAATAGTTATCGTTTGAACCGCTCCCTGTATATTGGTTCACGCGAAAATATTTTTTTTTTCGAAAAGTGCGAAAAGCATTCTAGATCGTTAGATTATTTAATTGATGGTTAAGATGAAGCATGGTAATATTGTAATTAATTTGTAAATGAAGGTATTTAAGATAAAACCCATATTGGTATTTTTGTCTTTTTTATCTCCAAAAAGTACAATCTAACTAAAAACACCTAATTAAATGGAATTAGTCTCTCTCTCTCCTCCCTCATCGGCAGCCCCATAAGAAAACCCTAATTCTTTATCTTTCTCCTCTTGTATTTCTATAAGAATCCATCGTCATTCCTATGGCCGTCCACCGTTTGCATTTCCATCCACCGCTTCACAACTATCCAATAACATTCTTCTCCTCCATTTCCGTCCGCCGCCATTCCCATGGTCAACTCGACCACCGACTGGCGTTGTCGCCCTCATTCACGAGCCGACACAACACGTGAATATGGTGATAGGAAACAGGGACTAAAACTGGCAATTGAAGATAGACAGGAAGAAACGGCGCTAAAAACTTAACATCTTACTCCCCTCACTCAAAACTTCCGTCGCCCCCTTCAATGTTTACCACCGCCGAGTACCGTTGTGAAGCAGCGTCGCCGCTGTAGATACTGAAAATCATAGGCCATCTGATCGTTGCCTTGACGAACCAACACATGATTGATGCTCTCTATCGACCGAAATCACTATCACTGCCTAACTACACCTATCTTCATGGTGTTTAGTGTTGAACATAACAATTAGTTTTCATAAGTGTTTTCTTTTTCTTGTTTGGTGTTCAACAGTGTTGAAAGCCTTTTCTATTTCTTATTTCTTGCCTTAGTTTTGTGATTACTAGTGTTTATTGAATAGATGTTTAAAACTATTGGTGTTCTTCTTTTAATTATGATTATTATTTTTCGTTTCATGTTATTTATTTGTTCTGTGATATTCTTTTTATTCGGTTGAGTTTTTAAAAATCAATAAATTTGTGTTTTTAAGTTGTTTATGATTGTTCAATAAGATTTAAAATGCTAATTAGTGAATAATCATGTGAGTAACTAGAGAAAATTAAATGTGTTTAGTATTGAACATTATAAAATTCATCATAAAACTCATATATCATTGGTTGTGTTCGGTATTAAATATTATAAAATTATTTTAAAACTAGTATAGTTTTGTCTGTATTCATTATCAAACACAAATAAAGATAAAAAAACTCTTAAAATATTTTGAGTGTGTTCACCGGTGAACTCCATAAAATTAATTATTTACTAGTGAATTATTTTTAGTTTATTTTGTTTTTTTATTAAAGATTTAGAAAAGAGAAATAGATTGGAGAGAGAAAAGTTTTGTTTACCATTATGCCCTTTTAAATTAAAAAAATTAAAAAATATGATTAACTAGACCACTAGATCATATACAAATAAGTGGCTCAGATTGCTTTCTCACACTTTTCGCAAATAAGAAGTTTTTCGCATTAACCCTTGGCCGTTCATTTTGGATAATGGAATTCATGGATGAAGAGCGTGGGGGGATTGAGTGTGGCAGGGTGCATGTAAGAAATTTATGGGTGGACAATCCAATTGAAGGAGGGTGAATTGGACGGCTAAGATTTGTTCTCGCGGTTCTCGTACGAAAAACAATTCTCGTTTGAACTTTTGCCTATATATCTTACTCATTTATAATGCATTTATAACTTTAAAACTCTTAATTTTAAGTAACTTGAATGAACTAAAATACTCTCTTTTAACCATTTCATTCTCTCTTATAATTTATTTTAACTTTTTATCTATTTAAAATACTCTTTTTAACCATTTCATCCTCTCTCATAATTTACTTTAACTTTTTTTATCTATTTAAAATATCTTTTTAACACTAAAACACCCTCTCACACAAACACAATTATCTACCCATATCAACATAATTTTTAAAATCTTATTAACTTCCCCTCCTTATTTCATAAATATAAATCTTTTTCTTATTTTAATAAATTTTAAATTTATTTTTAAAATTAATAAAATAGTTGATTCAATAAAAAAAGCTAACATTTTATGATACTGTTTCGTGATATTGAATCGAGCGAATAACATATTATTACATTTTTAAAAGCAATATGACGTAAAATAAAAACTACTTGCTGCCACAACATTACGCGAGTATATTGCTAGTATATATATATATATGTGTGTGTGTGTCTAAAACCTTCACCCCTATTTGAAAAATAAAATGTTTCATGGCGTGGGCATGGACTTCACGATGTGTACCTGTTTTTGATACGAGAACGTTCGTATTTGATCCTTTAACTATCTATATCTATATCTATCTATGTCTATTATTAAAAGACTTACCAATTTTCTAAAATAGTCTTAAATTGAACTTCAATTCACCAATCACAGTCCTTTATTTATCAATTTGGACTTTGTTGACTGTATTTTGAGAAAGATTCGCTTTATAAAAAACACGCGGATCTTATTACCCACTGTTGAAAAAAATAGGTTTATAAATATATCCTCTTTTGTTGACACAAAAATATACAACTTGTTTATATAATTGTATGTATTAACATTAATATATGTGCACATATACATAAATATATTCAATCAAATATATTCTCATCTATAATCTACAAAACAAGCTTCATCAAATAGCCAAGCTCCAAACGTCAAGATCCGAGTTCAAGTAGAAGCCGATGTCAAAGATTCCTACAAACAAACGTTTGAAGTTTATGAGCTTACAAAATAAATAATCAAATGAGTTTAAGTTTTTATAAAATAATTTTTATAAAAACTTTTATAAAAATTGAGACAGTTTTTTATAAAATCACAAGCTTGGTAGTCAAAGCAAATGAAATTCCTATTTTGGCAAATACTAAACACAATCTTCTATTGAAATAAGCCAAAACCATATTTAGCAAAAGGAATCTTCCAAAGAGGTAAACTTTCAACATGCTTTGTGCATTTGGTTTCTAAACTACCATTTTATGATTAAATTCAAACTTAAGAAGTATAGCACTAACCCAACTTTTCTTAAGCTTCTTTTCAGTGCATTTTTATGGTAAAAATGGGTTGTGTGTGGTTTTGATAAAAGACCAACGTCTATATTCACAAGTCTCAAAAAGTTCCAGCAGGCCGACGGTCGATGCCACGGTCGACTGTAGATCGACCGTGGACAGTCTGGACACTTTTTGAGCTTGCACCTTTTTCCTTATTTAAGGCAACTCAAGTCTTGTTTTTTACTAAGCTTTTGCAATCTGAAAAACACAGAACACATACAAAATCTTGTGAGCTCATATTCTTTGATAAATATTCAATCTTTCAAGATCAAGAATGAAGCAAGAGTGAAAGCCTTCAAAGCTCAAACATTACATTACCTTCTTATATATTTGTAATAGTGTGAGGATCATCTCTAGCCTTAAAATTAGAGAGAAGTGAGGATCATCTCTAGCCTTAGAATTAGAGAGAAGTGAGGATCAACTCTAGCCTTTCCAATTAAAGTGATGTGAGGTTTATCTTAACCTTGTTTACAAGAGTGAAGTGTAATTCTTGTAAGCTAAAGAGAGAAGTTGTAAAAGGTTTATCTCTACCTTTAAAGAGAGAAGTTAGTGAAGCAACTCTTGGTGGGTGAGGCCAAGGAGTGGATGTAGAGCAAGGTTGTTAACCCTTGCTTGAACCACTATAAATCATTGTGTCCTAGCTACTTCATTGGTGATATCTTTCTTCCTTAAACTCTTTAATTACTTGCAAATATTGTTAAAAACTTGAAAAAGTGGGCATATAACCTATTCACCCCCCCCCTCTAGGTTCTAACAATTGGTATCAGAGCAAGTTGCTATAGATAATTTTTGAAAAGTTGTTTAAATCTTCTAAAAATATTTTTCAAAAATTTTTGAGTTGATAAAATGGGACAAAATTATGTAGAGGGGAATTCTATGGTTAGACCTCCACTTCTTGAAGAAGAAGACTTTTGCTATTGGAAGCAAATATTCATGACTTATGTAAACGCCAAAGATATTGACCTTTGGGAGATTATTGAAGAAGGAGATTATGTTCCAAAAACCTTTGATTCTAATCAAAATGCTTATGTTCTAACCCCTAAATAAAAATGGGATCAAGAGGATAAGAAAATGATTTCAAAAAAATTTCAAGCAAAACTTTTTCTATACAATGCTTTACCTAGAAAAGATTTTGAAAGAGTTTTCATGTGTGAAAGTGCAAATGCTATTTGGAAATCTCTTGTCACCACACATTAAGGAAATTCCCAAGTTCTAGATAACAAAACTGAATTACTTGTTCAACAATATGAACAATTTCAAATATTTGATGATATGAAAATTGATGATGCTTTTACAAGGTTTAATACTATTGTTACTAGTCTCAAGGCACTTGGGACTATTTACACTAATAAAAAGATTGTAAGAAAGTTTCTTAGGGCTCTTTCACCAAAATGGAGAGCAAAAGTGACGGCTATTGAGGAGTCAAAGGACTTGAACATACTACAAATGGATGAGCTAATAGGAAATCTCAAGGTGTATGAAGTAATCATGCAAAAAGATGATGACATTGCCAAGCTAAAGAAAGAAAAGAGCAAATCCATTGCACTTAAAGCTAAACATGTCAAAGAATTCTCAAGTGATGAAGAAGAGGAAAGAAAAGAAGAAAAATGTCTCATGGCTTTTGAGACAAGTGAGGTACATTACGATTCTAGCTACTATAGTGATAATGATGACCATCAATATGATCAATTATGTGATTTTAGCTCTAAAATACTTGCTAAAAATGAGGAGTTAAAAAATGAGAACAAGAGCTTGAAAAAGGAAAATGTCAAGTTAAGAAATGAAAATGATGACTTGAACTTGAAAATAAAAGATCTAGAAAGTAAAATTGCTTCTCATATATCTCCAAGCTTGAAAGATTTGGAAAGTAAGCTAAAGACAAATTTTGACACAGCCACCTTGTCAAAATTTGAAGATAGTTCAACCAAGTTAGATGAGATGTTAAAGATTCAAAAATCATCAAAAGATAAGGGTGGTCTTGGGTTCTCAAGTTACTCAAACAACATGTCAACTAGTCACTTAACACCTATCAAATTTTGAAAGAAAAAGGGGAAGAAAAAATCCAGGAGCCTCACGGTCGACCCACGGTATCGACCGTGCATCGACCGTCGACTCACTGGAATTTTCCAAAAGTTCAAAATTACAACATTGTTTCTAGTTCTTCCACTTGTATGCCAAAGGTTGCAAGTAATGAATTAATGAGAAAGTTTTATACTCCAACTACAAGGCATGGACTTGGATTCAAGAAACCTAAAATCAAATACATTTCAAAAATCAAGACATTCTCTTAAACTTATTAACTCTATGAACACATGGTATCATAAAGGGTTCAAGATTACACAAAGGTGGATTAGAGTAGGATTTTTTGATACTAACCATCCTGGACCCATGAAACATTGGGTACCAAAAGCTTGAATGAAAATTACACAAGTGTAGGGGTGCAACAAAAATGAGATTATGTCTCATTAATGGATTCTTGATAGTGGTTGCTCAAAACACTTGATCGGTAATAGAGAACTCTTCACTTCATACAAGGAGTATGATGGAGGACATGTGGTGTTTGGAAGCAACCTAAGAAGAAAGGTAGTTGGTAAAGGTAACACTCTTCATGACAATATCAAATTCTTGAATGTTGAGAATGTTAATGGTTTAGCTTACAACTTAATAAGTATTGGTCAACTATGTGATAAAGATCTAAATGTTAAATTCTCTAAACATGAAAGCTTGATATGCAAAGATGATAAAGTTTTAGTAAAAGATGTTTAGAGAAATGGACTCTATACATGTAGACTTGGTGATAATCCTAACACACAAGTATGTTTTGCTTCTATAATTGATAGAAGACTAGGACATGCTAACATGAGATTAGTACAAACATTGACTATAAATGAGCTTGTTAGAGTCTTACCAAATGTTAAATTCGATAATCATTTTTGTGATGCATGTAAGATAGAAAAACAAGTGCACTCATCTCATAAATCTAAAATGCTATAAAAACTAAGAGATGTCTTTGGGCCTTCATCAATTCAAAGTTATGGGGAAAACTTCTACATACTAGTTGTTGTAGATAACTTTTCTAGATATACATTGACATTATTTTTGAAAACAAAAATTGAAGCTTTTGACAAATTCAAAAATCTTGGCAAAAAAAATTCAAAACCAATTGGGTTGAATGATTATCTCAATTCATACCAACCATGAAAGAGAAATTGTCAATAAAGCGTAATTTAGAGCATTTTGTGATAAACATAGTGTTCCTCATAACTTTTCGGCTCCTCACACTCCCCAATCTAATGAGGTTGTTGAAAGAAAAATAGGACTTTACAAGCTTTGATTAGACCAATGTTAAGTAAAACACCATATGAAATCATCAAAGGTAGAAAACCACCCAATAACTCAAGTGATAGGAAATCTAAATCAAAGACTCACTAGATCCCAAGCCCAAAACTTTAATACCTTCTTTGCCTTTGTGTCACACATAGAACCCAAGAATATTAAAGAGACAATTAAGGATGAAAATTGGGCAATGGCAATGCAAGAAGAGTTAAATCAATTCACTAGAAGCCAAGCTTGGGACTTAGTACCTTTACTTTGTGGTCACACAATAATTGGATCTAAATGAGTATTTAGAAACAAAGCTAGACTAGTAGCCCGATGATATAATCAACAAGAAGGGATAGACTTTGATGAATTCTTTGCTCCGACTACTAGATTTGAATCCATTTGGAGTCTACTTGCTTATGCTTTTGCTTAAAATTTTAAATTATATCAAATGGATGTCAAAAGTGTTTTTCTAAATGGCTTTATAAATGAGGAAGTCTATGTATGTCAACCTCCCGGTTTTGAAGACCCCATCATATGTATATAATCTTAGAAAAGCATTATATGACCTTAAACAAGCACCTAGAGCATGGTATGATAAATTAAAATCATTCTTGTTGAAAAATGAATATAGTATAGGTCAAGTTGATAATACATTGTTCACAAAGAAAAAGAAAAATGACTTCTTGCTTGTGCAAATTTATGTGGATGATATCATATTTGGGTCAACATGTCAAGATTTGTGTGATGAGTTTTCAAATCTTATACATAATGAAATTGAAATGAGAATGATGGATGAGTTGAATTACTTTCTTGGTCTTCAAATAAATAATATGAAGATGGTACATTCAACTTAGGCATCATTTCCTACGTGACAATATGCAAAAAGAAAATATAAATTTAGAAAAGGTTGCTTTATATGAAAATATTGCCGACATATTCACTAAACCGCTAAAAATTGAAATATTTGATACATTACGACTTGGTTTAGGAATGATAGAACATGTTCCTTAAAAATAACACCTAAATGCATGAAAATGGTAAAAAATAACGACTTGGTTTTGGAAATTTTTGAGATTTTTTATTTTTTATTTTTTGATTTTAATGCCCAAACTCAATCTATTCATGCTCAATATATCTTAACTAATATTAGCTATCACATGATTAATAAAAGTTTCAAATCATTCTCCACTTTAGGACACATACACATTATGAACATATTGTCAAGGAGTTTGCTATATTCTTTGAACACACTCTCAATTATGTTGAAGTATATTACCTCTTGTCATGCTTTTACAAAGCAAAGGTCTTTTACAAATCTAGTGTCATGACAAGATAAACTGTGGTGATTCAAGGGGAAGTAGTTATGGTAATGGTTTGTTGATATGATATTTGCTACTATTTGCTATGATTCTTATACCATGAATTATGTTACTTGAACCGTGACTAGTAATAAATGCATATTTAGAATATTGTTTATACTCACATCGCTTTTGCAAGTTCTTGGTAGTATTTCCATATATTATAGATCAAACACCTCAAGAAGTGGAGTTCTACATTCGAGGGTGAGCTTATGTCAAGGGGGAGTCTCCTTTTTGTTAAAGACAAAAAATAGGGAGAAGATAAAAGAGTATATAGAAGATAGAAGAATATATACACATATATATATATGTATATATGAATATATGCACATGTTAACATGTTAAAGTTATATATACAATTCTTATACAAGTTATAAATTTTTGTCTTCAACAAAAAGGGGGAAATTGTTGGAAAAAATAGGCTTATAAATATATCCTCTTTTGTTGACGCAAAAATATACAACTTGTTTATATAATTGTATGTATTAACATTAACATATGTGCACATATACATAAATATATATTCTCATCTATAATCTACAAAACAAGCTTCATCAAATGGCCAAACTCCAATCGTCAAGATCAGAGTTCAAGTAGAAGCCGATGTCAAAGATTCCTACAAACAAACGTTTGAAGTTTATGAGCTTACAAAATAAATAATCAAATGAGTTTAAGTTTTTATAAAATAATTTTTATAAAAACTTTTATAAAAATTGAGACAGATTTTTATAAAATCACAAGCTTGGTAGCCAAAGCAAATGAAATTCCTATTTTGGCAAATACTAAACACAATCTTCTATTAAAATAAGCCAAAACCATATTTAGCAAAAGAAATCTCCCAAAGAGGTAAACTTTCAACATGTTTTGTGCATTTGGTTTCTAAACTACCATTTTTATGATTAAATTCAAACTTAAGAAGTATGGCACTAACCCAACTTTTCTTAAGCTTCTTTTCAGTGCATTTTTATGGTAAAAATGGGTTGTGTGTGGTTTTGGTAAATGGCCAACGTCTATATTCACAAGTCTCAAAAAGTTCCAGCAGGCCGACGGTCGATGCCACGGTCGACCGTGGATCGACCGTGGACAGTCTGGACACTTTTTGAGCTTGCACCTTTTTCCTTATTTAAGGCAACTCAAGTCTTGTTTTTTTACTAAGCTCTTGCAATCTGAAAAACACAGAACACATACAAAATCTTGTGAGCTCATATTCTTTGATAAATATTCAATTTTTCAAGATCAAGAATGAAGCAAGAATGAAAGCTTTCAAAGATCAAACACTACATTACCTTCTTATATATTTGTAATAGTGTGAGGATCATCTCTAGCCTTAGAATTAGAGAAAAGTGAGGATCATCTCTAGCCTTAGAATTAGAGAGAAGTGAGGATCAACTCTAGCCTTTCCAATTAGAGTGAAGTGAGGTTTATCTTAACCTTGTTTGCAAGAGTGAAGTGTAATTCTTGTAAGCTAAAGAAAGAAGTTGTAAAAGGTTTATCTCTACCTTTAAAGAGAGAAGTTAGTGGAGCAACTCTTGGTGGGTGAGGCCAAGGAGTGGATGTAGAGCAAGGTTGTTAACCCTTGCTTAAACCACTATAAATCATTGTGTCCTAGCTACTTCATTGGTGATATCTTTCTTCCTTAAACTCTTTAATTATTTGCAAATATTGTTAAAAACTTAAAAAAGTGGGCATATAACCTATTCACCCCCCGTCTAGGTTCTAACACCTACCCATACCCAGCTTAAACTGATTCCCGTTTCCTTCTCCCCATCTCATTCAAGTTCAAACAAAACCCTACTCCAACACCTCTCCTAATCGCCATCTCCATTCGTCATCTCCTTCCTTCGTCATTTCTTTCCACATAGTCGATGATAGAAATCAACGAAGGCTGAGTACCAATCTCATACGCAGATTGAATAAACCCGAAGGTTAATTTCGTAAAAATGGATTTAATTTGAGAATGGGACATTTTCAATCATCTCAATAGTAGTTCTTATTTTAGTTCAAACTATTGATTTATATTTTTGTGTATCATTATGTATCGTTTGCAAACTGAATATGTTCAGTTTTAACCTTGATGTTAGATTTTAGGGTTGTGTTCTCTCATTTTTGGCAATCCTTTTGATAGAGTTATTTTACTGAACCAATCTTCTTCATTTGTTTTTTCTATTTGATTTCATTCACTCCAACAAGAAAAACCCTTGCGATTATCTCTTCATAATGGTCGACTCATTGATGTTATTTAGGATTTATACATTTTATTAAATATAAAGTTTGTTTAGTAGTTATATGTTCAAATTTTAATTTGTTTAGGGTTTATATGTTCTAATGTATGTGTAGTTGTTATTTTTTATTGACTGTAGGCCTGTAGGGTTTAATGGTATATAGAGAAGTTGTTTGGCATATTGACTGTAGGCCTGTAGGGTTTAATGGTATGTAGAGAAGTTGCTTAGGCATTTTGAATGTTGATATGTGCTTCTCTAGGTTAAAATTTTGATTAAATGTGCATAAGTTTGATATCTATGCAATATGAGATTGAAGTTTATTGATGCATCTTGGATGTAACTTGATTCAGTTTACATTTTTAATAATTTAATATTAAACAATAGGAAAGTGGTTTAGAACTTCATAAACTATAACATAATTTTCCATACCATATGCTCTTGATAATTTTTGTTTTTTACAGGTGGATTTTTTATTTCATTTATGGATGTACCATATATGTTGATAGATGGCCTTTTTCTTAGATTTGATTTATGATTTTAGTATGCAGTTGATTTTTTATTGGTTTTGCGTTTCATAGAATCCGTGTTTAGGTCATGAAAGAATTTGACAATCACATTGTTAATGAATCAGCTTTCTTATTTCCTTGTCTGGTGTTGCACGTGCAAGTTAACCGCCAAGTATCCATTGTTGTTATATTTGCTTCTGATCAACAGAAAAATACAACAGCTAAAGACACCCATACTAGAAACGGAACTCTGTTGAAGCACAAGCAAGATTAAATAAAGGTGGTTTCATTAGAAGTTAATTTTGACTTCGACATGCATTAATCAATAATGACTTGGCTTCATCTTGCATCTTTTCACTTTTTGGTTTTACAAGCTCTATATTTTCTTGGTAGAAACTCTTGTGCCCATAGCTTAATATAATTACTTTTGATGTCAAGAGCGTGTAATGGTTGTTTATATTATCATTATTATTACATCTTATTGGTAGCATTGTAAAAGGACGTGTAAGCAACATATTGCAAAACACCAACTGACACCTTAATGTGGTTTCATCTTAAGTTTTTTCCTTTTAATGTTTAGCTATTTTTAGTGCTTATGACCTAAAATTCCATCTCATATTGTGTGTTTTGGGTAGTTTGTGCCTCAGAATTCTTAATTAGTACTGTAGAGCTTATAGATCAAATGCAAGGGCTCTGTCATTACATCATGGCCAAAGAGTAATGCTTGATCTAGTGGGAGACTTTGCAGCAGTAACCAAATCAACTGTGGATGAGTAGTACTAAATGAATCTCACTAAAATGAGAGCATAGAGATCAATTTCTTAACCGAGAAGATTTGATATCCACTAAGGTGTTGTTTGTTTTCGAAGACATAAATGTCTTATGTCTTAATTTATATCTTCGGGAGAAGATGTGGTTTAGAATGTCTTAAAATTGAGAAGACCTGCGAAAAAAAGCTATAAGTTTTAGCTTCTCAAAATAAGCAAAAATAAGACAGAATAAGGTCTTATGTCTGCGAAAAAACAAACAACCTTATTAGAAACGTCTGCGGGCGCGCAGACGTTTTTTTGAAAAAACAAACAAGCTTATAGAAACGTCTGCGCATCCGCAGACGTTTCTTTAAAATAAGATCTTATTAAAAAAAACAAAATCTAAGAATTTGGGCTCTGAACCATAGTGTAACTATATAAATTCTTTTTGAAACTTTTCTCTAAATTATCTACTTTTGTCATGATGTGATTTACTTTTTAGCACTTTTCTCTTCAATTACCGTACAAGTTAATTTAAGTACTAATTTGTGTGTACTAATTCTTATTGTAAACAATTCATGATGTTAGAAACAGTTGAGTTTGAGTTTGAGTTTGAATTATGTATACTTGCATTTTAGTCTAAGATTTAGATAACTTTATCATACTTATAGTTTACTATTATGTAATTTATAAAATGATTTCATATATGTTTTTGATAAGATTGAAAATACTTTTAAAAATTAATAACTCAAGGTGAGCATTTATCTTATTTTCACAATCTCTAAAAAAAAATTCTAATATTGAGTTATTTTTTATATAGGATATTGTAAACTATATATTATAATAAAGTCACATCTGCTACGAGGAGGGTTGAATTGCTTTCAATTTTCGGTATATTTAGCTAGGAAATATTTGGTTTTTTTTTCTTTTTGCGAAACCTAAAGATTGTGAGATGATATATATATTTAAGGTATTGTCAAACCTAATTAGTTATTACTAATGTAATCTTCCGGATAAAGGAATTCTAATTATTCAACTTAATTTGTCGGCCATTATGTGATTTATTCAAATAGAAACAAAATTAATAATAACAAAAGTTATTTTCTTTCATGAATTTTTGTTTTATGGTTTTTACTTTAGTATAATTTTGTTTTATAGTTTGTATTTTAATATTATTTACATAGATAGATGTACTTGAATGGTTTTATTATTTAGTTATTGTATTTCAAGTTTACTTATGTAATACCCGTATGTACACGAGTTTATAAACTAGTATATATAAAGAGAATATATCTGAAGTTACCCCCACACCCCATTTTGACTTTAACGATTCAAACGAAAAATCATTTTGTTTCTAAACAACTTAATTGCATGCATTACGTACTATATATGTACATTTTAACATTGAGTTTTTATGCAGTCAACTACGTATGTTGTTATTTATCTCGACATATATAACAGTAAGAAATAGAGTTTTCTCTAAGAAAATAAAACTAAGTACCGTTTATTTCGTAAAGTGAAAATGAATTTAAATCAAATTTCGTATTGTGTTGAGTTTTGGTAAACTTATTTTTAAATGAATCTTATTTTTTTAGATGTTTATATTTTTTTAAGTAATGAAAAGTCTATTTTATAGTTAGATTGAATGAAATTTAAATCATTTTTATTTTACAAATTCTGTAAAACTAACAGAACGTTAAAATCATAAACCTTCACCTATCTAAATTATAGGATTGTTTATGCTTTTAAAATGGTCTTTTACCAAACAATTAAAAAAAACACACATAAATAACGTTAGTATTATACATGCATAAACCTTACCTATCTAAAATAGGTGCGAGTCAAAACTAGCATTGAAGTCCCGCCTCCTAAAAGTCAATTGTATTTATTCCAATGTGGAATGTTTGACCAATTTCTGACCACACATTTCTAATTTTATATATTTACTTATTTAAATCATTTATTTGGATTCATATCATTATTTAAGGTTTTTTTTTCTCAACTAAGAGATTATCTACACCAATGTGTGTTAGTACACTTTTCGTACCTTATTATTAATATTTTTTTAAACAACAAAAAAAATATATATATATATATATATATATATATTCTAAGCAGAACTTAAACCCATAATCTCAATTTAAACACTTAATTTGAGTTTGAGCATTTTGGAGTATATATCATATAACGTGTTCTATTATCAACCACTTACACAAGCAACATAAATGAGATAAATCGTACAATTCATACTTAAATAACAAATTTTATATCTTCAACCACTACGGTATATCACAAATAATACATTACGGAATTTATAACTCTTAGTATAATGTCTCTTGTTGGTGTCATATCTTGTAAAGAAACTAGTATCAAAGGATTCCTTTTAATATAAACAACAATCCTTGAATGATTACAGCCAAATGCTTGTAAATAAAATGATTCAAATAGATACATGAAAGAACCAACAGTTTCTAAATTAACGGGTTTATTTCACACAATAGTAACTAAGTTTGAAAAGTGTTTCACCAAGGTCATCCATAGGTTATTTCACAATATGAAATAAAGGGATGAGTAACTTTGATAGAACACTCTTCAAACTTGATTACTATTCTGTAAATTTTTTCCTAAATAAACAGTTAACCCTTAGGGTTCTTGTTAGACACACCAAAGCAAGAATTAAAGATATGCAAACCAGCTATGAATACTGTCTAACTAGAGGGCATCAAAGAAGCCGTAATCTGAGTGAGATATGAATGTCGTGTATGCTGGAACAATGTAAGAGTCATTAACCAACAATCAAAATGTAGATGAGGACAGATGAGCTGGAGATTTAGTTGGGATTGAAAGATTAGAGCCAAGAGAGTTTATAGATGGATAAAGTCTTTTCCAATATTTAAAATAAGATTCTTTTAGCCCTTATTCTTTTGACTTGCATCCCATAAGCCCTTCAACTCTTCAAGTAATCAATCTTTGTAGTTTTATATAAGTAACTTTCTCACACAATATATACTTTTCTCTTTAATATTTGACCTGAAACAATATAACATAGAATTTGTTACATGATACATCTGAATATGTTGCAACACCAAGATTGAATATATGTGAGAAAATATATATTTTCAACATATCGTATTACGTGTCATGATCTTTTTAATAATAAATATATATATATATATATATATATATATATATATATATATATATATATATTCAATGGGAAAATAGGGACTCCTTTTATATGATCGAACTCTAACTTCCGGTCAAAATCTAAAACAATACGTACCCAACCAACCATTCATACGGACATCTCTGACCGGCCCATGTTTTAATATTTTGGACTTTGTATTGATCCATAACTTTATTGAATAGACATGATATAATATAATGTTTTTAATATATGATAAAATAAATAACAAGTATTTTTATTTTATTAGGCGTCTTATCGTTGCAGGGTGCACATTGAAATGTTTCAAGCTTTAATATGTTATATGTATATATATTTTTTATATCTATTTCGCTTAAAAAAAGTTAGAATTATGGCTTTGAAACATATGTTCCAAATACTAATTTGCTCTACGAACAGAGGTGTACTATAATATTAAGGGTGTGTTCGGCAACGGAGTTATAAGAGATTATAGGGGCATGAGATTCTAGTTTTCATAATCGCTAGCACTCTTGCTTTGTTCGGGTGTTAAAATCTTAAGGAAATTATTAAAAACATAATCCCTTTTAAGCCCCAAAATAAAAGCCTTTTTAAGTAGCTTATAGTTTGAGCTTGCGATTATCAATTCATCAGCCACAATTTCAGCCTCAATCCCAGCTCCAGCTAGTTTCACCAAATACACCCTAAATGTTCGTATGATACACGAGTTGTTTTAAAAACTTGATAAATATTAAATATTTATAATAAAATTATAAAATGCGAACAAGGCGAGGATTTTAAAAAAATGACGACAGATGACTCAACACCCAGTCAAGATTGAACAACTAAATTTATTTTATCAAATAAAGGATTTTAATTATTCAAAAAATTTAATACATATTATTCTTTAATTTATATTAGAAGATAATACTTTTATAATCATAAAATTGACAAGTATTATGGATATCATACGATTATAAAAACTATTTACATAAATTGGCAATCTATTCTTCTAAATAAAGTGATATAAGACATGCAAATATTTAATATTTCAATTTTTCATTAGACTACGTTTTAACACAACTGGTCTGTTATCGATAAATAACTACTTGTAGGACTCCGTCTGTATCATAAATGTGTTGAAAATTAAAATTATCACATATAGTGTCTAACACACTCAATTTGAACCTTAAGACAAACTTATTAGATAAAAACAAATGTAAAAAAAATGAGAAAATTTTGTAATAGGTTACAAGTGTCATAATTTAGTGAATAAGGAGATGAAAGAGGAGGATTAATAACATTTTCCTTGATTTATAGATGTATTTCATAGAAATAAACATAAAAAGGTAAATTGTAGAAAAATATAATTACTTTTGTTTTTATTATCATTATATATAATAAACTATTTATTTTTTTAAATAAAAATTAACTGTCATAATCATCTCATTATATCGAGTGGTTATATACAATGGAAATTAGACCACAGATAATTATATACAATGGTTAAAAATAAGACACAAAAAATGTTCTTCGTATATAATGACTAAATCTATAAAAATAAATTGTTTATATACGGTTTTAATTAAACAAAGTTTATGTATTTTTATGCAATTTAATCTAAATAAAAATAAAATTAATGGGGACAAAAGATAGAAAGATTATAGAAAAAGAAAACTGGTTGTATGTAAGCTCCATCGCATACTTCACTTTCGGTAATTAATAAAATATGATTACGCAATATTTTATATTAACTCAATTAAAATAACTACCCGCCCACATCATTTTCAAATTAGGAAATATATGTTTTGGGATCAAATTAATGTTTTATTTTTAATATTTACTAAATTATTTTTACAATTAGAAATTGTTTTTGAAATTACCGAACAGTTTTAAGTTGATATTTAAGTGCGTTGAATCAACTTGTTTTATTAGAAAAACCTAAGACCTGAGCTATGAGGTAAAACATCAATATCACTAGGCTACGCACTAATTCACAAATATTGGTAAGTTTATAAACCAAAATTTTCGGACTTAGGAGCTTACGAATTTAAGCATATTACCTATTTAAGTTCATAAACCCAAGGTGATAAACTCGTAAGCTGGAAAAGGTTGTCTGCAAGCTTATTCAAAATTATAATAAACTCATAAGTCGAATAATACGGTAATTCTTATGTGAAGGGCATTTATGTCTGACAAATTTGGATATAGCTTTTCAAAAGAAGGTGATTTGTACACAACCCTATTAGGTCATAACTATAGCCTCACTTAATGGCATCGGTTTAGCCATCGGGCTCATCGGCCTCCTCCAAAACACCGCCACACCGGTATGCCCCCTCATATGCGTGCAACCTGATCAAGTGAGCATTTCGAACCCTCCAACCCAATGCTTACCGCCTCTCGATCTCTTTCTCTCTATCTCTCTCCTCTCTCTTCCCTTTCCCTCTTTCAATTCTCTCTTTTATATATTTATTGTTAAAATAAAATAAAATTTTAAGTAAGATTGGGTGAGTTTATACTAACTTTTGGGTTGAGAGAGAGGAAGCGGAGGATAAGGTAATGTAGAACCTGAGTTTGTGAACCTAAAAGATGAGTTATACGGATAGTCTTATAACATACATATCAATTATAACTTTTATGCTCTTACAAATCACTAACTATTTATCTAAACCACGTATTCAAATGCATTATGATTCAAATATCCACGTTTTTTATGCATGACAATAACAAACATGTCACTAGCGACATGATTAATCTTGACATTAAAGTTGGTCATTCAAGTCGTTTTTCGTGTAAATTTATTTATAGTAATTGTGAAATATAATTAACGTCCCAAAAATGTATACAAATTAGTCCAAAAATACCGTTAGGCCCTGTTAGATAACGGTTTTGATGATGTTACCAGTGACTCCAAAAGCTTTTAATTAATTAATTATTAAAAAGCATAATTTATTTATTACAAAATAGGCCTTGAAAGCAACGAATAGTATTAAGTTAAACACCATGAGAACAAAAGATTGAGACATGAAAGGTGCGTAGACCATACAAATTAAAAGGAAAACTGAAAAACAAGAATTTAAAATTATCTAAAACTAAAATAACAAGACAAAATCTGATTCTTTAATTAATATGTTTTGGATTAATAAGTGCGATAAGTTTGTTTTAGGTTGATCTTAAAAATAAAATAATATTCTTTTGCATGCTGCCATAAAATCATCATTAACTCATTTTATACTAAATAATTATATTTACCGTCCGTATTTTAGAAAATAATTAACTCATTTTATACAAAATAATTACCTTACATTAAATTCTTTTAACGGCAAGTAATTAATCACTAAATTGAACTTTATGTTTAAGATAATTATAATTAAACACTTAAGAATTTAAATCGTTAAAAAAGCAAAGTTTTGTAACTAAATCATATTTTAGTAATTATATAGTTATTTAATTTCCTTTTTATATATTTGCGTTTGATTTTCCAGTCGCAAAACTCGTTCAACTCCAGTCCGTCACTAATATGATCACGTGTTTTTGTGGCCTCATGTCTTGTATTTATCGCAAATTTATTGTAAAATCGTCGCTACTTTTCTTTTTTTACAACGGTTTTCTTTGGTAGCTAACTCAATCGCAAAAGCCTGATTGTGTTGTTTTGTAATTTATATCACACTCAAATTAATTTAATTAACAACCACTAGTCTAGTAGTGGCAGAGTAATATATGGCCCCTTAATAATAATGTTTAATGAGTTGAATTAATTTATCTTGCGTAAATTAACTAAAGATGTTAATTTGGGTTATATGGGCCTGGATCTAGGGAATTATATCCCCATCTTCATTCATGATTGTAAATTAAAATTATAGGTTTATTAAAGTTTTCGGTTATAAGTTAGAGATAATTTATTATCACAAAAATGTAATATAGATATTATTACATCATTATTTTTTTTCAAGCTTAAGATGTCCTATATAAAATATCATTTACCAAAAAATATCATTTATTTTTACTAAATCTTTTTTTAATGTTAATTTTAATTCTGAGTAAAATGATATAAAACCTGTTGGTAAAACAAATGTCATGTAAAGGTTGTGAAATTGTATTTTAGGGTTACCAAATATGGGAATCTTTAATATGAAGGAAGGGTGGGGTGGGTAGGGTGTGAGCAATTGCACATGGGGCTGCATTTAAGGATAAGCCAGTTTTTACACTTTGATGTGACTACATCTTTCATCCTCTTTAAACTTCATGAATACCACATCATAAACTTTTGTTGGTAATCATGCCACAATTATCCCTGTTAGAGCATTGGGTATACCTCTAGCATGATCTTGATTAAGGCTGATAATTCGGATTAAGTTCATATCATTTAGGTTCGGGTTAGTTTTGTGTCGTTCTGGTTCGGGTCGGTTTTATGTCACCCAAATTTCGACCTATTGATTTTCATGTCAGGTTTGGGTCATGTCAGTTTTTTTCGTGTCGACCTTCGGGTCTTCCCATTTAGGCCAAGTGTCATCAACGAGAATTTTTTCGGTTTTCGAATACGGTTTTCCGTTTCAACTACGATTTTCTTTATCAATCTTTTAAATTCCATGTTTGTTTTCCAACTTTCGGTAAAAATTTCAAAAATGATTTTCGTTTATATTCTAATTTCAATAATCAATGTTAGTTTAGATTGTATTCGAACTTCAAATTCGGTATTTATTTCGGTTTGATTCAAATTTTGATTTACTTTTTTATTCAACTTATATAAATGAATATAATAAAAACTATGATGTATTATTATTCTGTCAAGTACCAATAAATAATATGATTGAACAACCGAATAATTTAAAATCATTCATCATTAAATAGAATTATGAATCGATTCAAAATACGAAAGAATCAACTATCAAATAATCAAATGTAAAAGTACCAAAATCATATAGTAAAAACAACAAATACAAAAATAACGTACTATTGTTTTAACTATAGATCTTTTATTGTTTATTTTGAGTTTTTAACGTTTAAGGATTTCGTAATTTTATTTAGCGGGTTTTATTGTCTTAAGATGTCATTCTCTTATTTGAATTCACAATTTTCTTTTCAAAATTTATATTTCAAGTATCAAAGAAAATTTTAAAATGCTACAGTTTTACCTTTAAATGTGTCATACGTGTAATTTTCGGGTTGTCTGGTTGACCATAACCCGACCCATTTATTTTTGTGTCGAGTTCATATCAATCCGCTTTGGACCCATTTCGGATTTGTGTCACTTTTTCGGGTTGGGTTTCATGTAGACCTGGAAATGGCAGCCTTACTTTCGGCATGCTGAGGTGGATCAACTATGGTACCAAATTAAACACTACCCCCCATGGGGTGGTTTTTAAATAAAAAATCTTTGAAGAGTGCGAAGGGTGGGTAATACAAGAGTTTAATCATGCTTGAAGCATAGAGTGTGTTATGTTGATGTACTTTGAAGCATGAGATGTTTAATTTAGTATACCACATGCTCTTATAACATGAAAAAAAAAGGTTTATATATCGTTATAGTTAGTTTATATAGCATTAAGTATGTTTTGTAGATATTATGCTTTACATTTTCATAAGTTATTTTACTCAATATTGTACCAAGTATTTTCAGCGGTGTTAAAGTTATATTTATTTAATGAATCGCTGATGCATTCGTTATTTACGATCTTAGACTAAATTCAAACACATCACACGGTCCAGAAAACTTTATCTTATCTTAGTTCCAACCCAAATACATATATAGTAGAGACCGCCTCCACTTTGAAGAACACATAACAAATACTCTTATTCTAAGAGGTAATTAGCTTCTTTCTCCTCTATGAGTAGTCCTCTCCTCCTATGATAGACTTCTCTTTCTTCACATATAGATCAGCTTCTTCATTATAGACTCTCAATCCTCCTTTGAGATTAGCCACCAAATAAATGGTTTTCATAGAATAATAACTAGGTTTGAAAATTGTTTTACTAATGTCACTCCTTCATTTATTTTATATTGTGAAATAACCTATGAGTGATTTTGATGAAACAGTTTTCAAACTTGGTTACTATTATATGAAATAAACCCCAAATAAAAGACCTAAAACATCCGACTTGATCTTTTCGCACTCAAATGTCCGGAATACGATTGATCATGAATAGAGATGATTTATATGTTCTAATTCTTGTATATAAGTAATCTTCGTCTTTTATTTTATAAATTTAGTAATGTATAAATCACTTTCTTGCATCGGTCAAAATTAAAACTTTATTGCATTTTAAAATGTACGGATATTGTATATACTTAATTTGTGAAACAAATGTTCAGAAGCAATATGGTTTTGAAGATGCGGTGCACCATAAATTTTTTATTTCCTCAACCACAAAAAATAAATAATAATCAAAATACGGTATATGTGAGTAGTACTACAAGAAAACCGCATATGTCTTCTCTTCAGGTGATTGTTTATATGTTTCTTCTAATATATATTTCTGTGGATTAAAATAAATGTCATACATTTGCATTTTTTTCCTCTAAAATAAATTAATGAGTAATATTTTACTGTTAATTTATAGTTACTAGCTTAACACCCCGTATATAAACAAGTGAGATGATTAAAATTAATTTTAAGTTTTCTCGTATTAAACAGTACTAATATGTACGTAAACAACTGTAAATCATACAAAAAGTATCGTAAAATGAACTCCAGGAGCATTGATTATATTCTCTACAAATATTGTGTTTTATATAGTGCATATGAACAAACGATAAACGTTTTTAATCAGGTTTAATGAAACACGATAATAAAACATAAAACAAATAATATATTACCGTGTAATAAGTTTATGAATTAATATAAAATGTATGATTAGATATATCGCTTAAAGGCATCCGTGGAGTTCTTCCATTATTTGCAATTGATATTGCTAAGTTTTGAAGATGATTGTCGTCTGTTGTTCTGGTGAGTCGTGTTTTTCTGAAGACTGTCTCATTGAAGTTATTTTTGAAGTTGATGAAATTTTTTTTTATTGTTCATAATAGAAAAGTAAACAATGAAGATGATGAGTTTCAAACAACTAATTTTAAAGCATTTAAGAAAATAAATGAACATAATTGATGAAAATATTCTAGGATGATAACATCATAATTCTATTCTTTTAATATATATTAAACATTAAATATGTATGTTTTTTATTTAATAATCTCTCTTATTTCACGATATACTAATTTATCGTATCTTATAAAGCATTAATTAGGTCTTTTATAATCTTTTAATTTTAAGTAATTTAAAATTACTAATTTACCCTTAATATTAACTAAATGGAAACTATTAAATAAAACAACTATTTGGTTGAGTTAATGACAATCTTATATACCATTTTAATAACAAAACCTTTCAAAAATAGAGATTATTTAAAAAATTAAATCAATGCAAATTAACTTATTAATAAAAAATTAATATTTAAACTTTTCATATTAAATATCCTATCATATAATAAATATTTTAATTTAACTATTAAAAATTGCATATAACTAGAGTATTAAATCTTAAATAACATATAACCTAAATTTATAAAAATTATTGGATTTTTTAAATGTGTAATATAATTAAATTAAAATATAGTTATAATGTCAACACTCTTGTTGCATTTTATTATTCATGTAAAATTTTATTAACTGATTATAATTTAGATTAGAAACACGTCACCCATGTTTGAAAACGGAAAAATTGTTAAGAAAAACTATTTGTCACTGCTGAATTACGCTGATACGATACTAGTTAAGTTTGATTTTGTTTTATAAACATTATTTTTTATAGTTCTATCTACAATAACAACTACTACATCCGGCCCTACAAAAAAGGTGATTTTTTTAATAAACATGATATTTTAAAACGTTATTTGACGAAATTTAAGTTATTTTTAGTGAAGAATTACTCATACTGTTACGTAATTTCATAAAAATTTTTTACCCAAAATAGTAATTTTTTAACATTGAAACTAGCTTACATAGGTTGGACAACAAAGTGCCTACTTCTGAATCGATCACTTATCGACAAACCCATTGAAACTAGCTACATAGTTTGGACAACAAAGATACAAAACTATCAAAACATGGTGATTAGTAAATCAAATATATGTAAGAACCAAATATATGCAAACAATTTTTATTTTTTTTAAACAATTTGTAAATGCTCCAACTACATGAAAACCTAGCAAACTTGTGGAACTAAATTTAGTGCACAAAGTACAAATCTTTAATGCATATGGTATAACTAACTGTAAGCATAGTAATAACAAAGAGAATGTAAATGGTCCATATCCATGTGCAACCCTCCTAAGCAATTTTGATGTACATTTGATGCTTGCTTTCTACTCTAATAAAAGAACATTGCTTCTATTGTTGTAACTAATGCTTTAACACTTGCACATTCATCCTTTTGACATATGAAAAATAGGCTTTGTATCTTTTCTCTTTTAATCTTGAAAGAATATGCCATCATGTGCATGCAAGCCACATGTGCATGTGTTATTAGAAATAAATAACGTTTTATCTATGAAAATATAGATTTTGATAAGAAAATATGCAAACAATGGAATTTATGTTTAATTTCTGTTTTATTAATAAATTATATATACCATACAATTTGAGGGAATTTTTTTTTTTTTGTCTTTTTCTACATCCTAACACACTAACACACTTAGAAAAACTAGTGAGGTGATTCTCTTGAGGGTTCTTTGTGTGTTTATGCAAGAGGATTGTAAAGGGGCATTGAGGAGCTTTTGGTTGTTGTTCCTATGATGATTTCATGTCCATGAAGATTACCAAGGCTTGCTAGTACAAGGAGATCAAGCAACCTTGGGGTGAACTTGCAATAGAGGAAGGCTTGCCTTAGCTTTCTACATTCATCCAAGAAATTCGTTTTCTCCCGCTGCTCAAGAAAAGGTATATCTTCTTCTCCTTTCTTGTTTCTTGTTGCATTACTTGTATGTAGAGATTGATCCATGTGGTGGGTTTTTATATTGGCATTTTGTTCTTTGATTCTTGTTCTTTTGCTTCTGTTGCGTGCCATGCTAAAACCCACCTGCTTCTTAGACTTCGGACAGGCTGCCAAGGAGTGACCAAAGACCTTACAGGCATTTCTTTATAGTTCTATACGTAGGAGATCTTCCAGCAAGGGAGTCACATTCATGGACGAGGGACTGAAAGGAAGAGAAAGCTATAATACATAATAGATTCCCACTAGTTCTTTTCCTCCTCTTCCAATTCTATTAATCAAAAGGCCATCATGGACCAAGATCCAAAGGGATCAATCTTTTACACCAATGTATCGTACTCTCTCGACCAGGTCATCATAAGAAAAGACTGCAAAATCTTTCCCAAGTGTTATAAAAAGGGAAGGCGCGCTACAACTAACATAACAACCTCTTCCTTCCCTAAGAATCCAAGGGTGACCTTCGGATGTTGTCGTGACGCTTTGGTTACGAAGGTTCTCGTTCCCTGGGCAAGCTCTCCTCTTCCACGTTGCTGAGATGAAATAAATAAAAAAATGGATTTTGTTCAAGAATGAAATCTTGCGAGAACATTACATAATTATCGTATTCAAACAAAGTGCATGCCTTTTACTTATCGTACCAATTGACCATGGCAAACGTAGTCTATACAAGTTTTAAGTTTATAGCTGAAGGTTTAAAGTAATCTTCATCAAGACAGAAGAAAGAGGATATCAGGATAATGTAAATTATACGGTTAAAGCATGTGTAACGGTCAGCTTCAATTTTTGGGATCGTTGACATGAATTTCAGGCGTGGGCGGTGTTTCATTACACATCTTGGGTCAGCATTGGTAGCGTCGGTGAGTAGTAATGCGAGGATCGGCTTAGGGTGTTGTGAGTTTTTTCTTTTTAAATATCACACCGAAGGAAAGAGAGAAAAAATGTTTGTGTCACAGTGAACCGCTATGGAGATTATTGATGTGACAGAGCAATGGCAATAAATATGAATAATATGACGTTAAACTAACATAAAGTGATAGTAAATAGGTCCTAAGCCTACACTAATGCTTTTAGGAGAGGATTGGTAGAAAGGTGCAAATGACCAATGGACCAAGATTCTAATGTGATATCATGTCATGTTTGACCTAAGAGCTCTCACCCATCATTAGGGGTTTGACACTTACTATGACGAGTTTTTATACATTTAATTTTTTTTGGTTTGGTTTCGGTTTGGTTCATTTTATGTTGCTTACCTTAACGGCATCTTGTTAAATTACTAATTATTTGAGGAGTATGATTGTTAGACAAGCGTAAAAAGCATCGTCCATGGGTACAATGAACATTCATCAAGAAGTATGTTAATATGTTATATTCGCTTACCTTCAATTTCAAAGTTTAATATTGGCGTGAAAGGTTATTAAAAAGATTTTTTTACTAAGCTAATAACTTTATTAATAGAAAATGATGATGATATCATCATCTATTTTTTTAATTTTTTTCCCACCAATCATAACACACCACTTCAAATAATTTCCTTTATTTAAAGAGCTTAACAAAGATTTAAATTGAATTGAATTAAAGATTAGTTAATTTATTAATACATAATTTAAATTTGAAGATTAGTTATTACGAATTTAAAAACATTCAATACTAACTAATTATGAGAAATGTTAGATTAGTTAAAACTAATTTGAAAACATTCAAATTTAATTTTCAAAACCTAATTTTCAAATTAAAGAATACTATTTTTTAAAATTCTAAAATTTTAAAATCACCACCAATATTTTTTCAAAACCAAATTTAAATAACTTTAAATCATCATATTTGATACTCATATTTAGGGGTGAGCATGCGACCCGATAGACCGAAAAAACCGACGAACCGGACCGAACCAGACCGAGACCGGTCCGGACCGGGACTGGTTGGTCCGGTCTTCGGTCCTTGTTTTTTATAGATTTCGGGTTTTTCGGTCCGGTCCGGTTTTGTTTAATACAGTGTATAAAACAAACAATAGACTATAAAACCGACTAACCGGACCGAAACCGGTCCGGACCGGGACTGGTCGGTCCGGTCTTCGGTCCTAGTTTTTTATAGATTTCGGGTTTCGGTCCGGTCCGGTTTTTGAACCGTGCTCACCCTTACTCATATTTGTATCCATGGAGGAAAAAAGAGGAAAAAATAAACATGCTAAATCATTAATATTTAAAGAATCGTTGTTGATCAGATTGCACCATTTCATTATTGTTCTTTAGGTAAATATGTTTTCTTTACATTTTATGAAAGCGATTCACATATGCTAATGTAATATATTGTTATTCTTTTTGATAACTATTAATTATGGAGAATAAACAACATTCTTCTACTTCAAAGTGACCTTCATTGGGACAATATTCAAAAGAAAAGAAGAAATCAAGAGTGATACATTCTACACATTACAACTCTGTTCATAACAGTTCAATATCAATTGCAAATAATAGAAGAAGTTAATGGGTTCCTTTAAATGATATATCTAACGGTACGTTTAATTTCAAATTAGAAATTTGTTCAATACCATTTAAGTTCAATCTTTATCTATGTTAGATTGTTTTTTAGACGACCCGTTTTCACTCACGCATAGTTATATGTGACGGTTTCTCAAGTGAAGAGTAAGAAATGTTTAAAAGTTTTAATTTGCGATGATAAAGGCAACCGACCCTACTAATAAAACCATAAATGATGTTTATAAAGAGGTTTTACAGAAAATCTAATGATAATCTTTTGTATGAATTTCAAAATTCTGTAATGTTTACTTATTTCTTAGAAGATTTTATATTTCTTTCTATGTTTTCTAATTATTTTTACTATACGTGTTAGTACTTTTTAAAACTATATAAATTTAAAATTGACTTATATACTCCCCGTGTTAACACACTGATCGCTTAACTAGTAAAGTTTTAAACAAACATCTATGTTGATAGTGACAGACCTAAAAGTTTAAGCATAACTTGGACTTTGTTTACAAACGAGCCTAAGCTTCAGTTATTAAGTTTAATTAGTTTCACGAGCTTAAATGAGTTTATTGTTCTTAGAACATTCACACACATATATAGATATTATACACCTTTAAAACGAGAAAATTTATTGTTGGGATATGACTTGAAATGGCTTGAAGATATTTGAAACTGGAAAAACAAGGTGCTTGGCGTGCAGCTGGAGTGCTTGGCGTAGGGCGTCCGATGTTGCTCGGCGTGGGCTTCTGTTCCAGCATGGGGTTAATTAGGTTTTCCTAATTAAAAATAGAGTTACTTGTTTAGTTATAAATATCAAGCATGAGTTTCTGTCATGTGTACATCTAACACTCTGAGTTAATAAAGAAGTCTTTGTTCCTACCCTCTGACCGAACCACGTTATATTTGTGTTTTCTTGTCTTGTTTGTTATCCGTATTCTTTTAACGCTTGAAGGGTGTCTCGATCCCAAACATTTATATTATAGATAATAATAATTATACAATAAACGAGGTGAGCCCGAATCTATGAAAATTCTCACAAGCCAAAATCGAGCTTTAGACACGAGCTCAAGCTTGAGCTCTATTAACGCATAAATTTAAGTTTTAATTATTTTTTGTCAAATATAAATTGTTCTTAGTTGTTCAAACATACATATCTCTTTATATATTACTTTTTAACGTTTTATTTTTTTATGGTAATTTTATATATATCCTTTAAATAATTACGATTTTCATTCGAGATTGTATGATCGGTTAAATTGTTAGGTCCGGTTTGGTTAGAGGGAAAATTGCTTGAATTTGATAGGAATTGGAATCATGAATTCATGAGTAGTGATGTACTGATGTTTGGTTCAAATATTGAAAGAAATGGAATTGACCAATTCCTTTCAAATCATTTGCCTAAACCATCATCGGCTTCCTGTCTATATCGCATATTCAATCTCCGCCACCATCACCACGATCACATATTAGGGATCCATCATTTTCATAGTCTCTGGTCGTCACTTTAAAACTGGTTTGATTTCTTCTAACTCGATCAAATTCTTCTGGTAGTATCGATTAGGGTTTAATCGTTTTAGTGTCACACTTTCCACCATTGACCTCAACTTGTTTCTTGTTTCACTAAATTGAGTGTTAATCGAATAAACGACATCCGCTAGATCAAGGGTAAATTAAAAGGAATCGACATGTTCTTAGATTAGAAATATGTGTTCTATTTCTATATGTTGAATACATATGTTAAATCTATGACACTGATACGATTTAATGGTTACTTGTTCTTGGGTTAGCGATGAATATGGGTTTCTATTGTTGCTTTTTTTATTTCAAAGATGGATTTCTATTATTGAGCTTTTGATTTCACACATAAATTTGGTTTCTATGATTTAAATTTCTATTGTTGTATTTATGGTTATTTTTTGTTAGATTCTAATTTTCATCTCAATCAAATAAGATATAGTTTTTCATACATTACAATTCCAACAAATTCTTATTTATTAGTAAAAAAAATGTAATTTCTTTTAGAGTTAATTTCATAAATGACCCTTTAATTATCAATAAATTGCAATTTTGGTCATTTTTTTAAAGGATGACCCTTTAATTATCAAACTACCATTTTATTGTATGAACCGTCCTTTATAACGAATTTCATTTGTCTCTGTTGTTACCTCCAATGTACATAAGGGTATTTAACTCCTTTTACCTTTTTGTATTTTTTAATTAATTTTAAATGTTAGATGATATTTATATAACGGGTTCTGTTTGTCAGCCAGTGTACATAAGGGTATTTAACTCTTTTTACCTTTTTTAAACTTTTAATTAATTTTAAATGTTAGATGATATTTATTTGATAAAAAAATGTAAAGAATCACATATATATAGACACACACACACACACTTAAAGTGAGTTAAACCGTAACACTTTTGTTTATACCCAATCCATCACCACTAATCACCATACACCACCATCAACCGCCGTGTACTACCAGAAACCACAAACAACAACCGTATATCACCAGCCACCACCGCCACTACCACAAGAAGCTAGAACCATGAAAGGGACTGTATAGTATATACAACATCCCAAACCACTTGAAACTACCAACCACCGCTGCCTGAAATCACCTGCACCAATCATTCTCAGCCTGAAATTGATTGTTTATCAAGAACAAATCTTTAGGGTTTTCATCAATTAAACCGTGGAGATGAAGATCAGGAAGATGATGATTCAAGAACGGACCTTAAATAAGAAATCTAGAAGATGAAGATCAAGAAGATGAAGTCATTTTAGGGTATACCCCAACTATCACATTATGAAACCACCAACCATCTCCTACCACCACTAGAAAATCAAAATCCACGACCCAAATTGAAAACCCACCATCCTAATCAAAACCCTAAATCGAACTTAGATCTGCATGCATTCACACAAACACCTAGAGAGTGAACTATGTGTTGTTTGGTTGACTGTAGTGCATGGTCGTGGCTATGGCGACGGTGGTGACGCGAGCCGTTGATGAGAGGCGCATGATGGTGAAGAGAGTTGCTGGTGAGGCGTATTGTGGAGCACGACGACGATGAAGATAAGAGACGCCGGTTGGTGGCTTTATCGCCGGCATCGTGTGTTTGTGGGTATAGAGAGTGTAAGTGACATTTGGTTTTTAAAATATTGAAATAGGAGACAAGTTTATTTTATCCTTATAACTAAAATAGAAATGATAGTTTCACAAACAGATTCCATTATGAAGTATCCTTCATGTAACGAAATAACAGTTAAAAGTATAATATGTAAGTTTTTCAAAATCATATCTTATAACAACAGGTGGGCCCGGATCATATACCAGGCCCTACACTACAACTACCCAACAACAATTTCCGATTTTTTTTTTCTTTTTCCCTTTTGCGATAATCCAAGGATCCAATATTATGTAAACGCAAGGGGCGTAAGCAAGCGATACCAATACCTTGCCATATACCTTACGCCCTTACTACTAGCGAAATTACATCCTTACCCTCTACCCTTCCATAAATACTCCCCAAGTACTCCTGCCACTTCTTCAAACCTCCCCCATAATCCCCCACCATTATTCTCTCTCTTACTCCATTTTCACTCTGCAGTTTTGCCCTAAAAATGGCTGCTTTCTCCGGCATTGTCTTCATCATCTTCTCGGTGTTCGCCGTCGTAGACGCCAGAATTCCTGGAAACTTCGCCGCCGGCGCTTGGGAAGGCGCTCACGCAACCTTCTACGGCGGTAGCGACGCCTCCGGCACAATGGGTATGCCCCAATTTCATCTGCATTTGGTTTTACATAATTGAACAGTACAACAATTTTATGCACATCGTCCTAAACCTTCGGATCCTGCCTTCAATTTTACTACATTTCATCCAAATCTTCCAGAAGCTTCGGGTTCTGGTAATCTCTACGATTTTGTGGAGATTAATTATCATTAACCAACTTTCAAATATTTAATTTTTACAGGCGGCGCTTGTGGTTACGGAAATCTGTACAGCCAAGGGTACGGTGTTAACACGGCGGCGCTCAGCACGGCGCTGTTCAACAACGGGCTTAGCTGCGGCGCCTGCTTTGAAATCAAGTGCGCCGACGATCCACGGTGGTGTCATCCCGGTAGCCCCTCCATTATCGTCACCGCCACTAACTTCTGCCCACCGAATTACGCTCTCCCTAGCGACAATGGTGGATGGTGCAACCCGCCACGCACCCACTTCGACCTCGCCATGCCCATGTTCCTTAAAATCGCAGAGTATCGCGCCGGAATCGTCCCGGTATCCTACCGCCGGTATGCGCCTAAAATTTCGCAGAATTTTATAATATTACAAGTTTTAATGCGTCATGTACAAGTTACCACATCAGCTGTCAGCTTACAAACCTTCTTTTCCAGGGAATCGAAATCCGGTTGCCCAAAATCTCGGCCACCATAAAATATTCACTTTTTACACTCTTACTTCTGAATTGATTCGTATTAGCAAAAATGACCCCTAATTTTAAATTGTAACAAACTAACCCCTTGCATTTCACAAAATGTCAATTTAACTACTGTATTTTCTAGATTATGCGTCAGATGTGAGTTTTTGATGATTTTATGGATGTATAACTATATATCCATGAGGTACAACTCAGAGATGCACATTAGGTGTATTTATAACTGTGTTTAAAGAATAGTTATTTCACATGGGAGCTGAACTTTAATGTCTTAAAGATTGGTGGTAAATGGAAGTTAGAAAAATTAAATGTGTACGGTGTCGTTTGGTCGACTGCATGTGGGATTGCTAGCCACGTGATCTGCGTTAGGTTTTTAGGTCCTACCATACTCACCGTAGATCCTTACCGCGTGATTTATGCTAGTGTGTCTACCGTTAATGGAATTTGATTGATGAAATCAGGGCCATTGGTCTAGTGGGTCCCGCAGTGACCATGGTCTTCAATGTGCGAGCAAGATTGCCGTACTGCGTCCCTACGTTTAGTCACCTCTCTCTCACAACATGCTAGCTTGTCCTGCCTAGATTTCGAGGTGGTTTAGCTAATTATTTATAGAATTATAGGTCTTTGTTTAGGAAATTATTTATCTTTATATAATTTGTTTTGAGTAATGTTATAGTTTGATAAAAAATTTACTGGCAAGCTTAACCTTTAGATTGTTTCTATTTATACAGGGTTCCATGTAGGAAAGCCGGTGGGATTAGGTTTACAGTCAACGGATTCCGTTATTTCAACTTGGTATTGATCAGCAATGTTGCAGGCGCAGGTGATATCCAAAGGGTGTGGATCAAAGGCACGAAAACTAACTGGATGAGCATGAGCCGTAACTGGGGGCAAAACTGGCAATCAAATGCGGTTCTTGTAGGTCAATCACTCTCTTTTAGAGTCACGGCTAGTGACCGCCGCACCTCCACCTCATGGAACATCGCACCAGCAAACTGGCAGTTCGGTCAGACCTTTTCCGGAAAGAATTTCCGGGTTTAAGGGAAGACCGAACTTCCACTATTACCCTTATTAGGAAAAATGTTTTAGCTTTTTCTAATTATTGTTGACTGTTTTGTGTTTAGTGGGTTTTGCTTCTTTTTTAAAAATGAGGGGTGGTGAAAGTTAATATGTTGGAAAGATGGAGGGGTGGATATAGACATGTTTGGAGACTTTTTAAGATTTCCGGGCATTTAGGGTTTGCGTTTACATTATTGAGGCTGAGGCGGCTGCAAAAAGAAGGTGCAGCCCGCAGCAAGCAAAATGCTGCTAAAGATTTTTAGTCAGAAAGTAGTGTTTTTATTTTGTTTATTAAATGTCTACATGTAGTTGGGGTTTGTATTACTGCTAATTTACATCTTGTAAGTCAGGGAATGACCTTTTATCTTAATCTTAATTGTGTGTTTTCAAGTTTCTTTTGTGTTTATGTGTAGTTTATACCTTATAGTATTGGCTTTCATTTGGATTATGTTGAACAACTTTCATGTAACCTAGTCAAATTCAGGAGTAAATATTCAAGTTGTGATAAATTTGGAGTTCAAGTTTTGGTGCAATTGCTAAAAAACACTGTAATAATAATGCATTAAATAAGGTACTATGCTATTAAGGGTGATTTTATTGGTACTTTTCATATTATCTAAATGATTTCCTTAATGTGATATTTGTGAATGAAAAACTACATTAAAAATTATATATGAATTATTTAATATATGAGTATGTGACTGGTGAATAAAATATATAGTAAAAATTAAGCTACATTACAAGTAAAGATGGTAAAATTATCAGTTGTACTTTTAGTGAAAGCAAGTGTTTTCGCGTGCTATACACTTTATGACTTTATGTGATGTAATAAAGAATAAAGCGAAATTCTATTTTTTTTCAAAAAAAAAAGAAAAAGAAAAGAGGGAAATAGGAGGCGGCAGAGATGAAAAAAAGGAGGGAAATTGTTGAAAATATGTGGATTAAAGTAAAGTAACTATTGAAGTTGAAATATATATGCTTTAGGAGGTTTAAGATAAAATTTGAATAAAAGTGTAGTAGCATAATAGTAGGATTGTTGTATGAGGAAAATTGTAGCCCCCATGTGGGGAGCAAAATCATACCCATTGTGGAAACCTTCAAAAGGAAACATACCATTATTTCTCAAACCCATCTCAAGAAACTTTTACCAAACACTCCAAATCATTAAATATAACTTATTACTTCCGAATATATATTCATAATTATGTTTACGAGAAATCATATATCCTCGTATGTGTTTTGTTCAATATAATTCTTATTAAAATCATAGTCCTGAGTGATAATTTTTAGCCATTAAATTTCAAGATCAATGTTCTAGATTTAATTAAATAATAATTAAAATTGATATAAGGAAGGACAATTCTGACTTTTTGCATATTGTTCCCCACTTTCTCTTTCCTTTGATTTATTTAAAATTAATTATCTCACTAACCGTTAATCGTTAAACGAAACCAATTATACCGTTGCGATCATTGTGTTCCTCTCTTTTATTTGAGAGGCCACTTGATATATTTTTGACAAAAAAAATTTTTTTGTTAGGTTGGACTTAATGTATAATCACATGTGATTCATAACAATATTACATGTGTTGTTTTATTAATTTTTTTATCTTCTTAAATTGTATATCATTTAAAGTTTATTAATTTTGAATGTTTGTTTAAAAAAATCAACGTTTGCTTAAAACCGTTTATATATGTATGTACATATTCAATTTCATCCAATCCAATTGCATTGTCTACCCATGAATGCATATATTGTGTACTAGCAAAACCCTATCCCCTCTATCAAATGTCCACATGTGTTCTCCTTTGAATTTGATGTCTTTTATATTGGTTCTCGTAATAAGAATGATTCTCGTTTGAACAATCCCCTATGCAATCATATATGATTGAATACCAAATCTCATGTTTTTTGGTATTCAATCACATGTGCATCTGTACAAACTCTCGTGTGATTCTGTACAAAATCACATGTGATTAAATATGCAATCATATGTGATTGAATACCAAATCTTATGTTTTTGGTATTCAATCACATGTGATTCTGTACAAAATCACATGTGATTGAATACGCAATCACATGTGATTGATTCTGTCAAATATGTGACATAAAAATGCTACATTTAATCAAATCATTTGTAATTATGTGCATGTATAAGAGATAGATAATTACATATGTTATGAAACAACTAATAACTTATAATCACTTTCAATTGTTGATTTTTTGTTACTAAACCATAGTTATTCGCCGGATTATCAAACACCAAACTATAATTTTATAAAGACTATATTGATCATACCTGTATGAATCACATGTGATTATACTTTAATAAAATTTAAGTACAGTCTAACAAAATGAGATTTTTTTTTTGTCGAAAGTACATCAACTGACCTCTCTAATAAAAAGGGGAAACACGAGGATCGCAACGGTATAATTCGTTTCGTCTACCGATTAACGGTTTGTGAGATAATTAATTTTAAATAAATTAGAGGAGAGAGAAAGTGTGGACCAATAATTAAAAAGTCATAAATGTCCTATTTCGTACAAATATATCAATTTTTATTATAATCTAAGATTGAATCTGGACCATTAAATCTTAAAATCTAATGACTATAAATTATCGCTTAGAACTATAGATTAAATTAGGACTGTATTGAACATTTCTCATCCTCATATTCATAAGGTTAATACAAGTATTAATATCAATAAAAGGGACGAGTAAAAAGGATTAATTAATCTCACATTTATCTTGTGATTAGTATAAGGATAAAATAGAAAAAAATAATACTAGTATATATTATTTTGCTTATGTGTAATTGTTATCTTGACGATGACTTTTATTGCATGCTCATTGAATGACTACATTTTCTTTTGAACTTCCGAACTTAAACCTAATTATATATCATTTTATTCACTACGAGACTTAAACTCATAATCTTACGAGGCATTAAGAACATCAGATACCACTTTGTTATAAGCCCTTAAGTATTAACCGACTACATCATTCCGTCCGTTAATGCATTTAACTTAAAATCCCTAATTACATTTAATTATATCCGTGTGGCTTTAAGCAAGAAATTTAAGTTGTAAATTGAACAACGACAAATGACATATCTTTTTCTTTAGTTATAGACTTATAGTTAAAAAGTTATAATCCCTTACGATATGAGAGGATTTAAGAAAAAGAATCTTTTTTCTAAGGTGTTTTAGTTTCTTTAGTTTTTTTGGATGATCAACTATTCACATTAGAGTATTAGTCTATTAGACATGAAAACGTTGGATTCCTTATTTTAGTTCCTTTAAAACGTACACCAACTCACAAAATAATATAGAAAAATAAAATTAAAAAAATAACAAGTAACAAGAGGTGTTGGGGTTACCCTACCCTACCCTCCCCCTTTTGTCCTTTGTTTAACATACACCATTCAATTCTTTCCGGACAAATGCTTTTTTCACCACTCAATATCCTCAAATCTTGCATAGTTGTCCATTTGTCATTCCTCGAATTACCGGGTTGCTATTTTTGACTTTTACTCTTTCCTGCTTAATATTCAAAAGAAAAGCCTACTATTACGTACGGTCTAACATGCCCGGCCCAACTTTAACCCAAATCAAAGTTTAGCGCGCATGACTTGGTAAATTACTTGAAACTTGAAAGGATACAGTTTTAAGACCATTGGATGGGTTGGAAAGAGTTCTTGAAGGGTACGATCCCGGGGGGTTAAACATCGGGAGCTTGAAGGGTGTAAAAAGATCATAAAATGAAAATTACGTAGATATCTTGTATTCTATTGTTAACTATTTATAAAGTATAATGGTACAACGAAAACCCTAATGGACCTTTGTCCACCAATACAATTGGATCAAATCATTCTATACTAAACTTTAATATAATCTTATCTCTAATACTACTCTAAAGAGAAATAAAATAGAAAAGGAAAGAACATAGATATAGAATTATAAAAACCTCGTAAGGGTCTTGCAGTCTAGAAACACTACCCCCCACCCCACAATGAGTCAAATCCTTCCCTGTTGAGACACACACACATGTCACGAGGTATTTCTCTAATCTGTGTTATCTTTTCTCTTATTTTATCTATAAAAAATGATTGGTGGGATAGTGAGATTGAAAGATAACCATTACAGAAGTTTTATTGAGGTAGGAAAATAGAAAAGATGGAGAGAGAATAGTTAATGTGTCGCTGAAGTGACAATTGAGATGTTATGATGAAAAAAATAAGTACTCTTTTCATCCAAAATTCGTCCAACACATCTTTACTGTACGGCCATTTTACCATTTAAATAGAAGAGTGAATTTTGATTTTCACTTACATATTCAACATTCAATAAAATACACCAATTAGTTAATAGTTACAATAATACATTTAACCTCATTATTGCTCAGAAACTCTTTTTGTAATGATTCTTGCAGGCAAAACAAGAAATACAAGTTTCAATTGAGCAAGCATTATGAGTAAAATTTCCTAATCCACCAGCATATGGCTATAACTATCATAATAATACTCATCAGTTTTCCCAACCAACTCTTTCTCACCACAAAAGAAAAACAAGCAACATTAACAAAAGTGCATATCAACCCTCTAGTACTTCATTTTCTGTTTCTTATGAATCTTCCAAGTTTTCATCATGTTTGTATGCCATCTGTCAAACTTGCTTTCCTTTTCTCCTTTTTGTTCCATAGCTCTTGCACATGATGCCCTTTACTCTCTCTATACTCGATCATTTAACATATCTAGCGTCTTTGATGCCTGTTGGGCGTTATTAAGATTGGCCTTCATGTCCTGTTCAGATAGAGATAAAAGTGATTAATATAAAACCTGTAACAAATTCATAGACTCTAACTTAAGTACTACGATATTGATCTACACTGGTTGCAATACAAACCCAAGCATATAAATTGGCCTAAATAACCTTTTGATGTATAGTTGTATACTTTGGTTAATGTGGGTCCAATATAATATATTTATGACTTATGAGTCGAAATGGGCGTCACTTAACCCACTGGCTTTAAACTTTCATACGATCCTAGATATGGGCCAATTAGTCTATTGAGTAAAAAGGATACACATGAAGCGATAGTTTTTAAACTGGAACAACCAATTTACTGAACTCGACCCGACCCAATCAATTTTCTCAAAGACCCATTCTGCCTATTTTCAAAAAAGTTCATCTCCACCTAATCGAAGGGCTAAACTTGTCAAGCCCAACACACCCCTTTTTCCTACTCCTTGCATTGTAAGCATTACGTATTTTCTTGCTTTATAATTGTTTCTCACAAGTTCTTGCTTTATTGCTTTATAAGCTCTTTCTGAAATCAGAATTGTGGGTAAGATAGATAACATATTAGTACCAGTTTAGGACCACTCCTTATGAACAAGTTTCAACCCTCTATTGGACTTTCAAGATTAGCTCATATCCCACCAATTAGTGTGAGTTGTCCTTTGTCTTTTACAAGGATATTTTTTTTACCCTATAAATAGGAATAACCATAACCTTCTCCATTACCAAGGTATCTAAATCTCGTTTAGGGACTGAGTCCGTAAAATTAAAAAGTTAGGGACCAAAATTGTAAAATCACCAAACCATATTGACCAAAATTGTAATCTGCTCTTAGGTCCCGGTTAGTTCATGGAATTTGTAAGGAGTTTGATGGAATTAGAATTGACAATTTCAAAATTTTAGTCATGTTAGGTTCACGAAATGCTTGAAATTAGAATTGTACCTTAAGCAGTTATGGTTGTTCCCCCTCTTTGTGTAAGAGGTGAGAAGATGATGTATTGTGGGATGATGCAATTTAATAAAGAAAAATGATATATATTTTTATTATTAATTTCTACTTTATTTTTTTACTCATCACAAGATAAAATGTGAAATCTATCAATTCTATTTTCTTATCTCTTTTATTGATTTTGACATTTACGCTAATCTAGTGAGTAGTAGGATAAGTAAGAAAAAATAATAGGAGAATATATGAACTCTCTTTAATAAAACCCCTTGTTCCAGAAATCCACAATTCAAGGATTTGACAATTCCTCCCTAAAACCGATGGAACTTAAAATAATTTATATGGAATTCACTTTGCACACATAATGAAAATAGCTGACCCTACCGATTTGTTCTTGAGTTATCTTTTAGATGGAAAGAAAACAATTAAAATTGTGTGTTTTTGAGTTTTGTTAAGGATGGGAAGAAAAGGAAGGGAAGAGAGAAAGAGAAGATTATTTGTTGAATGTTTCCTCTTAAAACTGGGATGAATGAAAAGGAAACTCCCACTCCATTTCCTATCTCTTTTGAGATCGGCAACCATCGCCTAAAATCAGCAATCATCATTTGTCCCTTTGGCTGAGATCGGCGACCGTCACTTACCATTCGCCTGAAACTAACCATCATCACCAACCCTACAATGAGATCAGCCATCATCACCGACTCTCTACCTAAGATCAACCACCATCGCCGACTCTCCGCCTGAGATCAACCACCATCTTCATTCGGCGAAAGAAAGTAATATTGATGGTCATCCCAATGCTTTTTAATTTTTGTTCGACCTAGAAATGTGTTGTGTTGATTAAAATAGTATGATTTCTATGTGGGTTGTTACTCTGCTTGTTTATCCTCTTCCCTAATCAACGACTCTAGTGCCTTTTTGCTTAGTTTTTTAGGTGTTTCTGCTTTGTCTCCACTAGGTGCTTGTTTATCACTTATTTATCGTCTTCGACAAACATTGTAGGAGAATATAGATGCCGAAAGTTCTAGATGCCTTTGTATTTCATCGGAATATTCATCATCTAGATTTCATCGACTAGCGTAGTGATAATGAGGTAGTTTAGGTTTGGTGTTGCCCGTGACCTAAGGTCATGAGTTCGAGTTACGTTGTGGACAAACTTAGGGTAGATTTAGAAACCATTCAAAAAAATCTAGATTTTCATCAATTTCTTGGGTTTAATTGATTTTGGTACATTGATTAGTTTGTTCTTCATTCTTGAAATTGTGAAAACGGAGAATAACGTTTTGGTTCTTCATGTTCTTCGTTTTGTTGTGACAACAAATGACTGTGTTTTTAGTGCAAAGATTCCAATTTCGTGTTTACTAACCAAATAAAAACTAGTGTTATACCCGTGCGGTGCACAGATATGTAAATAAAACTTTTATATTAATACTTTCTATATATATATGTATGTATGTATATATATTTTTTAAATATAAAAAAATTTTCGCGTCTAAAAGTTTTAGTACAATATTAATGTGTTTATCATATTTCATGTCTAAAAGTTTTTAATGTAATATCAAGTGCTTAATTTGATAAGTTACATCATATAAAATTAAGATCCAAACGTCTAATAGATTTCTATTTATACATACGTAAATTGTTCAAATACAATTTTTAATTGTTTAATTAAATATATTTTAAAACACAACATAACATTGAATTCAAATATCTATGTATTAATAACCCAAATTTTATGTACAAAGTTATTAGTTAAAAATAAGAAAACTTAAACAAATAAAGCCTTTATATAAAATTTCAAGTTGTAAGGGTAGTTACAAAACTCATTAACATGACGGTCATTTCACTTCCCGGTAATATGTACGTGACAATTGCTGGACGGTTATTTACTCATTCACTAACTAACGGTTTTAAAAGACTCAGTAAATGGTTATCAAACATATTAAAAATAACTTACTACCAGACAGTATACGAATGGTTACCAAGATTCTATGTCATCATTGAAATCATCATCTTCGTGCGAATAAAGTAGATTATCTCTCTACTTTGTCAAATGTATGAAAAATTTTGCTAATAATTAAATGAAAACATTCATTATCATAAAAAGGAAAAGAAATGACAAACCATAATTTATACGCAAAAACGACTGACATAACTAACAAATAAATACAATTTGGCGAGCAATAATAATTCACAATGATTGTTCAATATTTTAAGTTTTCACATGGATTTTTATATTAGTTAATGTTTCATGATTAGAATTGAGTTCTATTATAGTAAGTATTTTTGAATTTTAATTCTAAATTAGTTCATATATGTTTATGCATTATGTTTACCGATAAATCTTTATATATTTTGGGTTTACTACTCCAAAATGTATTAAACTATACCCCAAATGTTAATGTGTGTATCCACCTTCCAAAAATGTTATTGTGTGTATCGAACTTTCAAAAAATGTGTTATTGTGTTTATTAAACTTTCTATTGTACGTACTAAATTTATACTTTTTTTCTTTTTTATGTAATCAAAACACGTATAATAACAACAAATTAAAAGTTCAATACACACAATATCATTTTTAAAAGATGGATACACATATTAACATTTGTGGTATAGTTTAATACATTTTTGAAAAGTATACCCTATGTTTTTCAACACCAAGTTACTAAACAATGACAAATCATTATAATATATTCTTAATTATATTTTGAGTACATCAACTATTTAACATACATCTTAGTTCATTATAAATCTTATCTACGTTTCGATATAAACATTATCATAATATGATAAAAAAATAGTGTATACATATTTAATTCTTTTATCGAAAGACCAGGAAATCAATGATTATATCGACTATGATGCATAGAAAGAGTGAATATAAAAAATAGAATAAAACGTCCATAAATACTCACTACTCTCGATGGAAAAAAAAGTTAAAAATATACTAATTTTGAAACAATGTCATATTGCGATAAATTTTATATCAAAACATAGATAAAAATGAGACGATCACAAATATATAATTATATTTTCTCTAAACAAAATATATCACACGTTATTAAACATAATTTACAAATAACCTATAATTAATTACATTAATATGCAATTTTCATAAAACCCCCATATGTTTCATTTAAACCCTCACAATTTACATACAAACCCCCTCCAATTCGGTTTTCATTAGTTTCTACCAATCACATGTTATTATTTGTCCACGTCATTTACATGTTATCAATGACATCATCATTTTCTCACTGCTCTACTAACAATATATATATATATTAAATTTGTTTTTAAAAATTCCAAATTTCTTTTACAGTTCGATTTTAAAATTATTACGTGAACCAAACGGACTAGGTTCATGTAATTGCCTAACTAAGATTTAGGAAAAAATACAGGGAACTTGTGTTAGACTATTAGGTGGCGTTTGGTTCGCGGAATATTTCTGAAGGAATTGAAATCTGTCAGGAATTGGAATCTGAATCTGTAATATGTTTGGTTGGCAGGAAATGGAATTGGAATCCATTTCCATGTTTTGTTTGGTTCACAGATAATATAGATGAATTTGATTTCAGTCATGTAAAATGACAGAATTACCCTTCCTACAACTTCCAACTTCATTCTTAACCGCAACAAAATCAATTACCCACAAATAAGTAGTTGAACAACGAATGGGGACGTGACTGACGAACGGGGACGCACCGAACAACAACCGGCAAAAGACAAACGGCGACCCATGAGGACCGACGAATGGGGACGTGTGTGACGAACGGGGACGCACCAAACGACGACCATCGAAAGACAGATGGCGATCCGCGAGGACTGACGAACGACGAATGGGGACGCACTGAACGACGACCCGCGAAAGACGGACGGCGAACGGCGACCCGCGAGGACTGACGAACGACAAACAAGGACACACTAAACGACGACCCGCGAAAGACGGACGACGAACGGCGACCCGCGAGGACTGACGAACGACAAACAGGGACGCACTAAACGACGACCCGCGAAAGACAGACAACGAACGGCGACCCGCGAGGACTGACGAACGACAAACGGAGATGCACTGAACGACGTCCCACGAAAGACGGACGGGAAACGGTGACCCGCGATGACTGACGAACAGCGAACATCGTATGGTGAAAGACGACGAACGACGAACATCGAACAGCGACCCGTGAGGACTGACGAACGACAAACGGGGACGCACTAAACGACGACCCGCGAAAGACGGACGACGAACGGCGACCCGCGAGGATTGACGAACGACAAATAGGGATGCACCGAACGACGACCCACGAAAGACGGACAGCGAACGGCGACCCGCGAGGAACGACGAACAACGAACGGGGATGCACCGAACAACGACCCGCAAAAGAGGGACGGCGAACAGCGACCCATGAGGACTGACGAACGTCAAACATCAAAAGACGAAATACGAACGACGAACATCAAACAGCGACCGGCAAGGACTGACGAACGACGAATGGCGAACGACAAACATCGAACGGCGACGCGAAAACAATAGGCGGAGGGTATAATGGTAATAAACCACATTCCCTCCCTCATGGATTTTAAAATCCCTCCTCATCTTGAAGGATTTTACACTCCTTCCCTCGTGGATTTTAATTCCTTCAAATTCCAATTCCATGGTGAACCAAACATTGGAATTTCTAGGAATTGGCTTCCAATTCCCATAAAATCCCATGAAATCCCTCCAACCAAACAGCCCCTTAGTAACTACCATACTAAGATTGAAGAGAAAATATATTAAACTTTTATCCAAAATTAAACTTTTGATTTGAGGTGTCTAAGGGTGTTAATTTAGCATCACAATAAATGTATGAGATTCTTCCACTTATGAAATCAATTCATCTAAACAATGTACAATACTCTTGAAATTATGTTACAAGTTAACGAGGTATATATATATTTTTAAATGAATCAATTTCAAAGAATTATCTTACTAACGAACATGTGGAATTTAATTGAAACTCTTTCTTCAATACCGGATAAAGTTCCTAAAATTTATTTGTCGGTACCAACAAAATACAATGAGTAGATTTTAAGCAAGAAAAATAAATGTAGACTTAAATAATAAATCTAGAAAAGAAAAATGGGTATATATATAGTTAAATCCAACATACAATCCTTACAAAATAATCTCAAGTTATAAAAAAATTTCCATCAATGGTGAATTGGTGATCCCCTTTCACATAATAGAAATGGAATTAAAAAGATTTATCAAAGATTATTTGGCTGAATAATTTATGCTCACACTGTTTTAATACTCAAAATTTCATTTTGTAAAAGAAAATTTCCTTGTGTTAAGAAATCATAACTCTTCAAATCCAAAAGAAAACTTGAACTATGAATTACCTTATTTTAAAAGAAAATATGTCTACTTTTTTTTAAATACAAAAAAAATCATATAAATAGTTAGATAACTTTGGGTATAAAAATTCAGACAAGCATGGTGTTGTTACAATTTTACCCTTAAAAAATGGAAACTGATGATCAAAGTTTGGGGATATGATAGAGATTAGAGCCCCATTTGTAAATAGAAGTGAACTTTGAGCTGAAAACATATGGAAGAAAATAAATATATGATAATTCTGAAAATCTTGAAGCTGTCGGTCGTGTAACAGATTTGTGAAAAGCCTGATGAGATTTATGGGCCGTCAGCCCATACATTTTTGCCTAAAAGATTTTTTAACTCGTATTTATCTACTTAGGACTAATAATAAGTCAACACCACTTATTCACTTAAATTTTATTTATAATCAGAGTTTATTACCCACGTTGCAACATTTTTAAAATGTATATATATTTGTTATATAGATAAAATCTTTTTATTTATAAAATTTGTTTTTTTTAATTAAAAAGTGTAGATTGCCTAATTTTAGTTATATTCGGTAACATACAAATATTTGTACAATTCAGATAAATATGAAAAATGATGTAATAAGATAGAGTAATAATATTAAAAACAAAGTAATAATGAGAAAAATAATAAGATCATCAGCATCCAAGCCAAGTTACTCTATGCCACATCAGCATTCATATCATATTTTACCTTCAACCCTATTAAACCCACATCCAACCCAATTCAACCCCACATCAAATATTAATAATGTATATATATATATATATTAAATAAGAGAGAAAGAGAGAAGAAGAAGAAAAAAAGCAACCCACAACGGGTTCACCAACTAGCCGGGCTCTCAAAACCCAACCTCACCCATCACAAGCGATGGTGTCCCCATCGGGCTGGGGAGGTAACCCGACATCGGGTAGCCTCCGATGCTGGTGGTCTAACATAAACCACCAAGAAAAAAAGAATAAAGAAAAAGGTCAGTTGTAGGAATCGAACACCGATTTACACATAAAAGCACTTTTGTCACTCCGCTCCAATCGTATTAGATATGGAAGTTATTGTTCATTTGTTAACCAAATTACAAATTATAGTTAAGCTGATTTTTAGGTGTTTTTTAGTTTCATAACGGATTATGAAGATGTGAGAAACAAGAATTAAGCTAGTTTTTCTGTGCTCAGGGGCACCAAAAGAACATATATAATACAATAACAAGAAACAACACTTAAGAAGCTAGTATTGTGTGTGTGTATATATAAACAAGCACACACACATACACATATATAAGAGGACTTCAAAATTTTGGGCCTAAAACTCTAGGCCTTTAGCAACTTTACCCTAGAGTCTAGAGGCATCCTCGAATAGTAGTGATGCATGTTATCATCGTAGGGCGTTAGTAATAGGCTTATGATATTGATATGTTGGTTAGTATGACAATTATACAGACCAGGGTAAACTTCAGGAGAAGATCTTTCTTGCGGAGTACTCAAAGTCCAGTTGCAAAAATCAAGAAATTTGACAAAATTACCTTCGTTTTTAATTTACCATTACATAAAAATAATAAACTTTTTAAATTTATTTAAAAAGTGGATGCAAAAAGTGATAAATACGGTACATGCATAATATTTTTCTATCCTTTAAGATCAAGATTTCAAGGACCCGGATACATTCTTCATGTTCTCCCTAAAAAGATGTACGTTCTCACTTTACTACGCCAACTCGATCTTGGAGCATATTGTGCTTTAGATTGATTGCGCAATGAATTCTTGTAAAGCTTCGGAGGAGCTGATTGTTTGCATGGCAGTTTACATATATAATAGTTTGAAAGTCCAATATCTGGTTGCTGTATCGATTCTCTAATTTTCTCTGTTTTTCTTTTGGTTTTGAGGATGACATTGTGAGTTTTTACTATTTCATTGTTGTCTCAACTCCTTAAACTTATAATAATATAATTCTTAATTAATTTGTTTTATATATAAAAAAATTAAAATTCAAGTAAAATGAATAAAGAATCATTAAGCTTAACATTAATTTGGTATGGATAAACAAACTGTCACACATGATTTATTTACTTTATTAATTTTAATTTCTAATTAAAACTTCACTCATTTATATTTGTTTCATGGGAGTGGTTGGGGGGCATAAATTATGACTCATAATTCAAACTTAACATGTTCTATTTTTCATCCCTATAAATTATTATTATTATTATTATTATGATTAATAATTAATAATGATTGATGCTTCAAAAAACATCAAAAAAATAAAAAAATAGCTGGTTTCTTTCCTTCCTATATTGGTGGGGATAATTTAATAATAGTTTATCGTTCTCTAAAAAATGTAAACTATGTAACTCAGGGGTGTCTGGTTAGATAGAGGGGAATGGAAATAACAAAGAGTAAGGAAATATAAAGGAATGCAACGAGCATTCCCTAGTATTATCATTATTATTAATATTGCTTGGTTAATATAGGTAATCATTACACACACATGGTAGGTCGATGATTGTGGCACTAGTCGGTAGTCATGGTGGTGGTGGTTAATGGTAGCGTAGTTGGTGGGAATAGTAAGTTGTGGTGGTGGTAGCAACCGTTAAGGGTGATGATTAGTGACGGCTACATTGATGTTAGTTGAGGCGATGATTAATGACAATTAGTGGCGGCGAGTGGTGGTTGTGGTAGTTTGTAGAGGTGGTGATGAGCAGTAGAGGTGGTGGTAGTGGCAATGACCGACGGTGTGTGGTGGGGGTGGTGGTGGCGGCGGCAGCGGTCTATAATGGTGGAAGAGTGTAGTGGTTGTGGTGGTGGTGGTCAGTGGACCAATACACACTTGAATCCAAGGTGATGGTGGTGGTTGTGGTCGGTGGTCGTGGCAGTTGAAGGCGACGATCAATGGCAATTGTTGCAACCGATGGTTAATGATGGCAAGTGATGGTTGATGTGACGATGATTGTAACGGGTGGTGGTGGAAGGACGGGTGGTCATGGTGAGTAGAGGTGGTGCTTGTATGACGAGTTATGATGGTGTGGTGGTTTCGGTCGATGGCGGCAGCGGCGGTTGGTGATGGTGCCGGAGCATGGTGGTAGCAATATTGGTGGTGGTTGTTGATGCCGGTGGTGGTTGGTGGGGACAAACACATACCTGAATCCATTACCTTGAATTCATTACCCCCAATTTACTGGGGAATGGTTAATTACCCATTAATGGGGAATGGTTCATTACCCATTAATGGGTAACGATTGATTATATTGCACCTAACCAACCATTGTTAATCATTCGTATTCCCATTCCCTACCTCTTAAAACCCCTAACCAAGCACACCCTCAATAACTCCGGTAAGTGTATTGAATTGAAAAAAGTAAAACAAAATATGCGATAATGTGAAAACGGAAAAAAGGGTGAAAATGGTGTGTTTGGCGGAGAGGTTTTTATTCTCATAGGTTAGGAACAAAAACCCTCTAATTAAAAGATACATAAGGTTTTGATAATCACATTACATAAATACCCTTAAATTGTTTTGTTTCTTGTTTAAAATTTTAATTTTGCGTTACTTTTTTGTCATTTTACATTATCAAGTTTATGCTCCAACTTGTTTGCCAAATACCAATATGTAAATGCAAGCTCCAACCTTAGTTTCTGCTCTAAGTAGTTACGTTAAACATATTCGAACATGATACATCAACCATATCCATATTTTATTATTTAGTATGTAAGAAGATGAACTATGATGATATAATAGAAGGAAATAAAAATTTTCTTCTTTCATCCTTTTTTTTTTCTTTCCCTCTTTTCTTAACACAAACATTAAACATAGATTAATATTTTTAATTTTCATATAATTGTTATGGCGGGCTAGAAGAGGTCAATAGTGAGATAAAATGCGAGACTAACCATCCTGTCATTCCTAGCTTACCATCATATGACGATTGGATAGAATAATGGTGCTTTTGTCAAAAGATAACGAAAGGTAACTACTTTTTTTCAGGAGCAAAAGAATTTATGTTAATAAAGACTAGCATGTAGCTACTACTAACCAAGAAGCGTTACATATGAGACTCTAGCAAAGGATTTGTACACCAATTCAACCAAAAAAGTTTCATACATGACTTGCCTTTAATATTTTGCCAAAAACGATATACTAAGCAACTTTCCTATTAGAACCGAAGTGGGAGAGTCCGTTTTCTCAAAGATCTTTGAGTTTCAATACGATCAAAGAGTCAAACTATAAGAAAAGATCGTAGTGGAAAAGACGATTAATGTTGAACCTTTTAGACCTGATAAAGCCCCCGGTTGATGAGGGAATGGATGGAGACCGTAAGTCTGAATGTGAGCTCCACCAATTACGAAAATAAAACAACATACACCTCGCCAGACTACATCTTAGGAATAGATGTTCCTCCGATTCAAAGCTAGTGTCACAAAATGCACAACAAAGGCTACCTAGTTGTAGCCCCCTATTTCGGAGGTTCCAACGTGTAGGTAGCCTTAGGTGTAAAAGATGTCAAATCATAATGTTGATCTTGCTCGGAACTAACTTGCTCTAAAACGACTAGAAGAGGAAGGAAGAGTCATCAAAAAACCTCCTAAAGAACGATATCAAAAAGATACTCGAAGGTTCCAAGTCCCAAGACCACCTTAAATGGTTACCAAATTGATTACTAGCATAATGGGGAGTGAACAACATATGGAGATCAATATTTATGGCTACGAAGTGTCTTAAATGTTAATGATTGAGCCCCACACACCTTTCTTTTTGAGATCCAATGGGTCTATCCTCAAATTTCTTTTTGTGACCATGTAGCGAGACAATAGCAGATTTCCAAAGTGAACCACTATCCACTTTTAGCCTCCACCACCACTTCAAGATTAACGACAAGTTTAAGGCCTTCAAACTTCCCATTTCTAGACAGAGAAAAGGTAAGTTCCAAGCGCTCCCAAAACCCATTTGCAAAGGATCTTTCTCCGAAAGATAGATTTGAAGCCTTCCACTTTGAGAGCTTAGATCCAAACTTTGAAAGTAATGACTAAAAATTAGAAGAAACTATTAAATTGTCATAAGTAACCCTACCAGATGTATCTATGTATGAAGCTACTCTTTCTCCATTTTTCTTGTCTAAAAGAAAAGAGAGACAATGTTTGAACAAAAATGAAAACACGTTTTCTAAGAGCACACACAATAGTGGGATAACGAGGTGCGTTATCCTTTCAAACACCATCATCACGAGCCTCCTATCTCATTAATACCATTTGTGCTCATCTTAGCTTTGTTAATTTGTACCTCGTTGTTGTGGTAATGAGCCGATGAGCTCGTTAATCAGTTTTCTTTTTCTCTTTTTTCCAATCTATAAGACTTGAGATGAATAGCAGTGATAAAAGTTATAACTATCGAGTAGTTAGTTATGAGTTAGTGATGTTGACGTGGTGGTTAGGGATGAGTTAATGATGCTGACATGGTGGCTAGTAATGACAATTGTGACACTCAATGCCAATCGTTCGTTACTGCCTCGTTCTAAGGAGTCTCATGAAGGAGGTAACGATCCACCTTGCTCGTGAAGGAGTTTCTTTTTTATGATTTTATCTTTTCAAACGTACACAAATGGCAACAATTATAGTTTTGGTGATGACATGATGATTAGTGAAGGTAGTTATGCATGTTATCGGTGCGGGCTCTTAGAGCGTTGCATAACAAGCTCCATTATATGCCTAAATCTCCTATTACAAGCCCTATTTCTTGTTGTTTACTCGCCATATGTTCATGTATGGCTCGTTCTCCATTTGTTCGTGATGGTGGTAACGAGGGGTTGCTCCTTGTTATTTATTTTTCTTTTTTTTCCAACCAATAGAATTTAAGATAAATAATTATGTGTGAGTTCAATTATGATAGTGATGTATGTATTTTACTGTATGGTGTTAGTGGCGAGGTAGTGATGTGTGTTATGACTACGGATGCTCTTGGTGATGAGTTATTGATGCTGACGTGGTAGTTAGTAATGATAGTAATGCATGTTATGAATGTAGATTCTCTAAGGGACTGTTTGGTTCGTGGGATTTTGAGAGATTTCGCACGATTTGCATTTCAAATCTCTTGAAATCCCATGTTTGGTAGAAAATAAGAAGGAAGAGATTTGGATTTCAAAATCTTATAGATATGGGATTTTAAATGTGGTATTTCTAAACCTTTCATACGTGGGATTTCAAAATCAGGACCTATCTAAACAACAATCCACTATCGCCTTCACCACATCAACCGACACTTCACTTTCGCCGCCATCGCTTCCTTAATCGGCTACTGCCATAATCGTCACCGGTATCACCATCGTCGGCCTCCGCCATAGCCGTAACCGTTGCCCTTCACCATCTCCGCGGTAGCTTTCATCACCCTTCACAATCTCCGTCTACGCCGCCGTCGCCATTACCGTCTCCACCTACGCTGTGGTCACCGTACCCCTTGTAAATTACTTTAGAACTTTAATTTTCCATTTCATGCATTACGTAGATGAATTTCGAAGATGGGTTCCTATTGATCCTCTTTAATTTGTTAGAATAAATTAATGTGGCAGTTAGGGGTCAATTAATATTCCATTTGAAATGTCCTTTGATATATGCTAATTCATTCATGGCGTTGGGGTCTTCACTCAAGTGTTTTTTTTAATACAGTTTCTTCACTTCATTTGGGTGGTTTTCTTAATTATATTATTTTCAAAAAAAGAAAACGAAAAATTGTAATTTTCTACTGGCCTGCCGGGAATATAATTATTTTGTTATCTTAATTAATTAATTGTCCTAGCTAGTTTGATTTTCTTAAATATATAACTTAATTAACATGAAAAAATATAAGAAAACATTTCATTTCATAATAAAATTAAGGGAAAATTGTCGAGAAAAATAACCTAAATATCGAAAATTGCTAATAAATATAACGTTCAATTTTTTTGGCCTAAAAATTATTATAGATTTCAATTTGTAACAAAATGGGGTATAATGACCTCTTAGACTTAACAAAAAAGGATTATAAATTTCAGTTTGTAACAAAAAAAAGTTATAAATTTCATGCATTATACCATTTTTTGTTACAAATTGAAATTTATAATCCTTTCTCGACAAAAAAAAATTAGACGTTACCTTTATTGACAAATTTTGATATTTAGATTACTTTATCTCTGCAAATTTATCCCATTATATAATGACTTCTGCCTATATTCCTTGACTCCGTCTACACTATATATAATATGGAAAACTTAGTAAAAATTCATCCGCAACTCCAAATATTATATATATATATATTATATATATAGGCAAAAGTTCATTTGAGAACCGTTTTTATTGCGAGAACCACGAGAACCAATCCCAGTTGTTCAATTCCCCCTCCTTTAATTGGATTGCCCACCCATGAATTCCTTACATACACCCTGTCACACTCAATCCCCCCACGCTCTTCATCCATGAATTCCATTATCCAAAATGAACGGCGAAGATTGGTTCTCGCGGTTCTCGCAATAAAAACGGTTCTCAAATGAACTTTCCCCTATATATATATTATACATACGAAGAATATATAAAAAAAGTAAACAACTATATTTTTATTCTTATTTCTAGACTTTTTTGAAAAGTATGAATTTTATATATTACTTAATAATTTTGTAAAATTCAAAAATTGGGTTCATTGATATGGTCGTCACTGGTCTTTGGTCGATATCGTCGACACTAGTCTCTGTCGATATGGTCATTGACCAATAAGCCTCTTCATGCTGAAGTCAGCGATTTAAACAAGGTCCATACTTAAGATGTTTTCTAGCAACCTATGATTTGAAATGAAGAATCGAACTGATTCGTATGATTTGAAATCTAGAAAACTGATACCCGAGCAACCTATAATCCTAAAACCTAAAATTAAGGGTACCCATTGAGTCGCAAGTCGGGTTCGGTTCTCTAAATTTACCACCCGTAGGTATCCGCTGGCCCCGCTCTGTTTATATTTAGTTTATTAAAAAATATTTATTAATAATTCATAATAAAATTACTAATTACAAAAAATTCTAAGACATACCTTGTTTTTTTAATCCACCCCTACCGTCATCGATTTTGTTATCCCTTTTATTTGAAAACCTTGATTGAGTCATTACGCCATTACATCGGCAATCTGCGACTCCAATAAGGCGACACTCCTAACTTATCGACGAGTAACAACTCTAATCATCCATATTCTTAGTTTCATTTTATACTATTTTTTAGTGTTAATTGTTTTATTTTGTCACAATATAACTTTATTTTCTAGTATTTTTTGTGTATATCAAAACACACACCCAGAATGCGGTAACCATGAATCGCATCACGGCTATACACTCCTTTTTGGTTAAGTTCGGTGCGGGTGCCCGCCTCACACAGTTCATTTCAGGTAGTTGAATTGGGTACCTACCCTATACGTGTGGTTCTCAAATTTCTCACTATCCATCCCGCTCTTTGAACATCCCTAGTAAAACTGGTTTCTATGTTTTGGTTTACCTAATCGGTGAGCGACGATGTATATCCATTTATTGGGATATGTTAAGAGTGTGAATCCATTTCCATGAGTTGGTTTTAGAGGTGTCTTTGGGGGAGTGAAAGAGGTACGACCGTAGAGGGTCCACATTATAAAGGGCCTCAGTTTTTTATATACATGTATTATATGTGTAGATACAATATTATAATTTTTTCAAATTCCACGGAATACTAGGAAGTCACACTAAATATGATTGACGATTAGATCTAAATGCAAATAAATTTTATATAGAGTTGAATTTGTTTAACACGTTTTTACCCGATAAAACTATCAAACCTAACAATGTGTTAAAATATTTGAAGAACTCCAATGTATTTCTAATGTAATTATTTCATACAGAGTCTTATTAGCTATTCTAATAATGGAAACATCTGCATAAACAAGTTTCTTAAAACTTAAGGTGTTGAAAACCTATTTACGATCCAAAATGTTTCAGGAAAATACTTAATTGATCGGCCATGATAGCTACTGAACGATATTTTGGAGAGTATTTATTACGAAGAGTTATTTCATAACTTTGTGAGGTCTTTGCTCGGAGAAATCGATATAACTATGTAAGATAAGCTATTTTATTACTGTAATTTTGTTTTAGTTATTGATATAACAAATAGTGTAGTACTAAGGAAATTTTGCTTATATATGTATTTATATATAGGAAAAAGTTTATTCGAAAAGTATTCTTATTGTGAAAACCGCATTAATAGTGATATTTTGGTCATTTTATATATTATCCAATTGTGAATTACGTCTGGGTGAATCGTTATTAAAAGATTAATATTTAATAAGATTTTATTTTCCCAAAATATCCATAATTTATAAGTCATTAATGTATCATTAATGCATCATTAATGAGTCACAAGTGGTGGTAGTGAGGTGTAATTCCTTATTTATAATTATATCATTAGCATTATTCGTCATTGATTTATTTTAATCAATGGTGTAACATCCCAAAATAAAAAAACAGAGAAATGCAACCGTAACATTCCAACCAAAATCCATGACGAGGTTTTCAATCAATTATAAAAAAGTAAACAACGGAAACGATTTGAAATGGATAAGTCGTCTCACTCTACTGGAGCCTTCCTTCGTTCGAACACTGAAAAGTTAAGAAAATAACGGTAAACATAAAGCTTAGCGAACACACAACCTACACATCGACACACCGCACTAGGTATGTACATATTACATAATCATCCATGATCACATAGTCAATCACATAATACCGAAATAGTGCACTGACGATGATTTCACACTTTGGGTTATAGTTGACTATCCGAGCCGTACCAAGGATTTCACATGTCTAACTGTACCCGAGTTGCGTTTTCGCTACAATATAACGCAATCCTTCACTTCACATATCATTTGCGATTTTGAAGCCCATTGTGCATTTTGCGATTTAAGACTCAACGCATGATTTGCGATTGATGCTCAAAAGGTCATTTGCGATTGCAACCAAATTGCAATTTACGATTTGTGATCCAACTAACTTTGTGCATTACGATCAAAGCTATCATGTGAATTATGATTGAAGTCCATATGCAAATTACAATTTTCAATCCATTTACAATTTACAATTCACACCCACAAGTGAATTACAATTGAGGTTTATGTGTGAATTACGAATGTACCTAATCTCAAATACGATTGCTTTCAATAAATGATTTACGATTTCTCCTTAATTAGCAAGGAAGATGATCGGCCATGTATTCAATTTGTGATCTTCAATTTGCGATCGATGGGAATCTCACTAAGAGACTCTTCCTTCAATGATTTCCAATTTATAAATGAACGTCACCGATTTACGATCGATGTCTCATCCTACGTTTCAATTTATGATTGTTAAAGTTTTATTTGGATTAAACTATCAATCTGCGATCAGATGTCTATAGCTTGACATTTTTATAATTCTTTGTTTCCTTTTTCCGATTAAAACCCCTCCCCCATAAGAAATTTTTGCGATCCCGTTCAAGCAGAAGCAATTTCCATATTGGTGTTAATAATTTCATTTCCAATTCCTTAAATTCCAACCCCTACCGATTACCAACATCAAGTAGTAAAACCCTTTACAAGTTAATTGAATTTTTATAGTGTTTTACCCATTCAAAATCCTAAACTCCTTCTCGGTTCTTCCTTGAGCTTCGAACAACAAACAATCCCAAAACCCACTGATTTCTTAACTATTGAGCATGAAATCAACACAAAATCAATCAAAATAGTTAGCTAGTCATTACCCGATCGATTCCCCTAATGATTTGATGTACAAACGAAGCCAATTCAGCTCCTGCCTTTCTTGACCCACGACGGAGACACACACAAGCACCTTTCACACACACAATTTCAGCTATAGCAAGAGTCTAGGGGTTTGTGCCCTAATTTGATGTTTAAATACTCTTCTTTAAGTTTAAGATGTCACACTTAGTCCGTCCCCTTATAATTTGTCATAAATCAACCATTTACTTTAAACAAAATCATCCTAACTCGCTATAATGATTCACATACAAGATAAATATGTATGTATATATATATATATGTAACATCCTCGATTTGGGCCTAGCTGTTAAACATGTAATTAAGTTAGTAAACTTGTAGGTTAACCATGTAATGAAGAGCTAAGTGTATATTTGTTCACTATGTGTTATGTGTATATGTAAGTTAAATATATATATATATATATATATATATATATATATGAATTAGAAAGTAATAAAGAAAAGGAAAAGAGTTAGAAGAAATCCAGAGACGGTGCCTCTGGATTATGAATTGATATATTTAGAGAAATGTTGACTTTTGGTCAAAGTATCAAAAGCAAACACAAAACACAAACTCTCGGATTCTCTCGTCTCTTTCTCTCTTGATTTTCTTCAAGCCAAAGATTTGGTATTTCTGATTCCAAGCAAAGGTAAATATATGATTCTTGTTAAGATTTAATATACATGAAACTCTTTTTATGATTAAAACATGAATGAATACTCAAATCCTTGCAAAACACTACTTAGAGCATGCAAAGCTTACTTTGCAAATGGGTTTTGTTTGTTTGGTGTTATTGTGTGGGTTTGATCTGTTTTCAAAGCCATACTAACGAAAATGGATGTTTTAGAATGTATAAATATCAAAACAAACAAGAAACAAGTTCTGGAAATAAGCCAATGAAGTTGGTGGATTCCCAGCCATGAGTCTATCGGATTCCGGGACTTGATAGTGTCGGAATCCGCTAGTTGCTCCAAATCCGATAGTGTCGGATTCCGAGACCTAATGGTGTCGAAATCCGCATCAAGTCTAAATCCGAGTTATTGTTCTAAATCCGATAAGTATCGGATTTCCTTGAGTTCATGTATGATTTACAAGTCGAATCCGAAAGTATCGGATTCCTTTGAAAGTGTCGGATTCCGATAAAAGTATCGGATTTCGATTGAAGGTCGGATTTCTAATTGCATGTCAAGGTTTCCAAGTTCATAAGTGTTGAAATCCGATGAGTGTCGGATTTCGTAGTATATCGGATTTCCCTTGAGTATTGGATTTCATGTAATCCGACAGTATGTCGGATTTATGTGGAATCCGGATTTTAGGATTTCCTTTGTTGGCTTTGTAGCTATTATAAGTATGTTAAGATAATTGATGTAAATCCTAATGTTCTAAGTGAACTTGATACCCTAGACAAGGAAGGAAATTAAATAACTTTCTATTTAAGCCACTCAGGTGAGTACCGACTTCCATAAGCCTCAGTAGAGGAAGGATTATGTGTTAAGTGAATTGAGTGTGTTTGTGCTCATGAGTAAATGAATAAGAATTGCAATGTTACTTAAAGTACAATGCCATGCTAAATACTTGTTGTATATAAAGTTAAGTGCATGCCAGCGGGATCCAGAACTGGAACCGCTTAGTTAAGTAAATGCTATGAATGAATCAGTTAAGTAAAGATACGATATATGTATGCTAGGGATCCATATTGGATCCATAAAGAAGTAACTGAATGTAAATACATGCTAAAAGAAGTAAATGAATATGCATGCTAAGTAAATGATTAAGATATGTGTATGTGTTCGCGAACATCTGCAAGCATGGTTAAGGTCAGCCGGTTAGCTGGATCCCAGGGACCCTTGATTAGGAGATTCGGGATTTAACAGTGATTCGAGGTAACATTCCGGATCGTAGGTTCTGCAGAACCGCCGTGCCTTATATCATGAGGGTTAATCAGTCAGAAATGGCTGAGTTACCTAAGGAGCCTCTGGTTCCGTTAACGATGCTTGGTGGATTGCTTTATGCTCCCCCACCAGCGCGGAGGGTTATGTCTGATCCCCCGGTGTATTGGTGTTGAGGGGGACTAGCTATCCCGCAAGAAACAACTTATACCGATCGTGTCAGCAAACCACAATGTGATAGGATAGCATTGTATGCTTATTCCTGATATGCATGTTCTACTCTAATGATGCTTATGCTAAGTTTGTGCTCACTACTCTAATGATGCTTATGCTAAGTTTGTGCTCACTAGCTAAGTGTAGCTAACGGTGCCATGTTAACTGCTTTTGCAGATCGAAGTTAGATTGCCTGGTGAGCCGGGTCCCCTGCCTCTGGATATTTTTGCTAGAACACTTAATGTTGTAAAGATATACATTATGGTCGGTTGTTTTGTAGAGTAGCACCTGATACCGAAACAATGTGTATTGTAAATATTTCCGCTGCTCAATGTTATATGATCGTGATTAAGTTTACGTTTGTTTAAAAAACGCAAATTTTTACTAAAACCTGGTATATGCAAAACCGGTGTTACAATATATCTTTTAAAACAAGGAAACATGTATTACAATTGGCCAAGAGTGATTTATTTTACACAGATTGATAACAAACACAAATTATGAACAATACCGTTTATGTTGCTTTTGCATTTCGTAAGCCGACCATTTGATAATTCATTTCTCATATCGTCCAATCAACCTCAATTTGCTTAGTTTAGATAGTTTCATGCTGACCTCTACGAAATCTATTTAGTAACTCTTGTTAAGTTGGAATTTTTTTCATTTTAATTTTCATCCAAAGATACTAGGAATGTGATTGAGAATTCTAATTCAATCATATATCCTTGTAATCTATGAACAAACGAGACACAAGAGTATAGTAGTCATTAATACAATATCTGTAACATCTCAAATTTATAAAATTATTAAATAGCGTGTTGCGTAAAAGTTGAGGAAAATAATATAAGTTATAAATTATTAAATAGTTTAAAATAATTATTCCAAATATATCTTCGTTGAGATTTATAGATATCATATAGATAAATTGTAAGTCGGTTAGAGGAGCGGGATACCCGTGTTTTGAAGGGACTGACCCTAAGGTCGGCAGCCCCTTTCCTTTTTCTTTCTTTGTTCATTTCATTCACACACATCTCAATTGTTGTCTAGAAGAACTTGAAGATCAACCAAATATGATCATGTGAGAATTGGGACTTGATTGAAGATTTAGCAAAGGAAGATTAACATCAACATTTGGAAATCAAGAATTAATCAAGTAAGTTTTTACTTCTTTTGGTTGTGTTCTTGAGTCTAAAAAGTAGGATTTGGTGATTCAAGGTGTATGTATCATCTCTTCGAATCCATGGATGGTTTCTAATCTGATTTCTAGAAGTTGGGAACTCAAGTTGGAATTAGGATTCTTAATGGGTCAACGTGGATAAATCTAATTTGAAAGTTGAATTGATTGTTAAGTGAGTTATGTGAATGTTATTAGCTTAGCTTGATGCAAAATAATTATAAGAAACTTTTGAAACTTAGTTTAGAGCTAATTTAAAGGTTTAGAATCAAGTGGGTTTGAACAGCACCAAAGTTGCGAAACCATTTCTATCTTTCTTGATTCATGACGCGACGTGTGTATGGTTGCGACGCGACCAGATTTCCGGAAAATTGTTTTGTTGTTTTTCACGTGTTGATGTTTGGGCTGTAATTATAGGTTAAAATACATATTAAAGACATTGTTAGAAGATAGTCACACATATTGGACTCAGGTGAGTACCTTAACCTAGTACTTAAAGATATTAATTACCAGTGATTGTACATATATAATACTAGAGTGGGAGTTATTATATGATTGGTATTTTCTGTTGATATTAAGAGATTTACTATTAATTATTTGGTAAAGAGTATAGAGATAAATACAAATATAAAAGAGATAAGTATAATTATATATAAGAGATGTAAAATAGAGATACATCTTTATGTCTGAGATTATACTAAGTAATGATAAATGAGTATGAGTGATTAAATAAAAGTGAAAACCTGTGAGTATAAAAGAGAAAGGATTAGGGAATATTATTTAATAGTTAATCATACACATTAAAGTACAAGTATAACTAATGTCGCATGGTTTGTAAACCTAAGTGGTATATGAAGATTTAAACAAGTGGTGATGATATGTATAATTATATAATCAAAGAGAATGGGTTTTGTACGTGTTCGTTCGTTTAACTTTAATCAAACAAATAAACGAACACGAACGGATAAACGAATGAATGTTTGTGTTTATGTTCATTCGTATAACTTTAGCCGAACATAAACGAACACAAAGACAAAAGTATAATATAAACCCAAATTATTAGATATAAGCAAACACTAACTACGTATATATGTGTGTGAGTGAGAGAGAGAGAGAGTGTGTGTGTGTGTATATGTATCTATGTATACACACACACATATATACAAATACATGTAAACGAACATTAATGAATGGATAAAGGAAGGTTCACGAACATAAATGAATATAACACCCTAAATTTTGGTACAAATTTAAACTTTCAAATCTTACTAAAACATCATAGTTTTACATTCATTTGCATAACTGTGCGGAAGCTATATTAGATTTACAAAAGATTTGTGTTACTTGTTGACTTGAATACACGACCATTAATTACAAATAAACAAAAGAGGTAAATAGTCATGTATTTCCAAACATATCACAAGGCAACAAGGCTTCCTAAAAGCTTCTACCCACCTCACCGGCACCAAACTACTATTTATTTGCGGATACAAAAACATTTGACAACAGAGTTGTTAGCATACACTAGTGAGTGTACCAAAACAGTTTAGCCAAATAAACAAGTCATCAACACATTTAAAACAACATGGCATCATTATACTAATCACACAAGATGTGGGGGACAAGTCCACTTGTGCTTGTATCTTCCATAGTGGCCAACCATGGTCAACAAGTCCTAGTGGGGGTATGTCCACATCTCCCGTAAAGTTGGGGGAAGCACAAAGCAGTCCACCATACAACGGTTATCAGGAGTGAATGGCCTGTTCCCCAAGTCCACTTGTATTGCTTAGGTTCGAGTGGCTCGTCATCCCATTGAACCACACGGTCATAATGGGTACTATCATCCCCCTCCACCCTTTGCACCAATTTCTCAACCACCCGTGTATCTAGGTTTCTCAATTGCCGAAGCCACATGAACCAATACACGTTACCCAATGGTTAGGAACCATATGGTACAAAGCACTAAATCCCAAACACAGGTCCGGACCACTAAAGCATATTCACAAACACAAGCAAGTTAAACACATGTAGTTATTAACTTGCAAGAAGCCACACATAGCATAACATGCCTTCAAAACTTGTAAAACATATACTTAAGCACATCTCATTATCATAATCATGATAATAAACAATAACAAATCACATTGATTCCACATATGTATAAAACATAGAATACAAGAACATTTGATGACTTATAGGTTTATAAACCATTTGTGTATCCGCATGGTACAACTCACCTGATTGAAGTGATGAGGATCACTTCTAATCCAAATTTAAGTGATATCACTTGAACAAGAGCCCTATGATCACAAACATAATGTTAACTTAGTTAAGTTAACCAAAAATTGAGGTTCCTTAAGAGCATAGACTTCAAAACCAAGCTTTAACACCTATTTCGGGTCTTTAAGACTCCATATTAACTTCCTATAACCACTAAAATCAATCCCCAATCAAATACTAGGTCAAATGGGGTCAAAACAATATTTTTGGAGGTTTCAGGGTGCCTCGCGCCGCGAGACAAAGGGCTTGCGCCGCGAAAAAATCACTAGAACAATGACTTGCACCATGTTGAGGCCTCACGCCGTGAGCCTGCGTATACAGTAACTTTCCTGCTTGTTTTTGACACAAAAACGGACAAAACCCAAGTTTTTCCAACATCAACTTATTTGCAACATACACAACACTTCATAACAACAAAACATCAACATTTTTAACACTGTTGATCATCAAAACCCTAACTTCACCATCTTTCCCCATTTTGACCCATTTACTAAATCATTCACATATTTCAACAACAATTCACCAAATACAACATTTCTAGCTAAGATCAAATACAAAAACAAGTTAGAACTTACTTGATTAACAACCCAACTTGTGTATTTGCTTTCTTGCTCAAACCAAGCTCAAAAGATGAAGAAAATGAAGTCCAAGCACCCAATATGAACTAGGAAAACCACAAACCACCAAGTTTTCCCCTTGATTCTTCCTTCTTCTTGCTAAAACCCTTCTAGACTCTTCCTCTCTCTCTCTCTCTCTCTCTCTACATTTTTCACCAGCAAATTTGGGGCTTTTGACCTCAATTTTTGACTCATATATTACTCACACACACATTTTACACCTTTAGTCCTCCAACTTTCTAATTTCTAGCATTTGTTTACTAACTTGCATTGTACTCTACTCAAACACAATACATAGTAATAATATAATATCAGTAACACATAATTTTACTAAATCTTCAATTAAACTTGCATTATATATATTTTATAATTTTACAAAATCACGGGTATTACAATGAATGAACGAAACATTTGTTCATGTTTGTTTATTTAACTAAACGAACAAAGATTTTTATTCAAGTTCGTTTGTTTATTAAATAAACGAATATAGACGAACTTCCCGCCGAATGGTTCACGAACGGTTCACTGAACGTTTGGTTCGTTTACAACCCTTCAATTAAACGTTTGGTTCGCCGAATGGTTCGTTTGTATATATGTATATACAAATATGAGAGAACATGATATACTATGTCTATATGTATGTGTGTATATAACTATATATATATATATAAAAGAGAAATATGAAATGAAATGAGTAAAAGATGAAGAATTGAGTAGAGGAGGTGTAAATATGTAGGAATACATATACCTACACAATGAAAAGATAAATCAAAGAGTAAGAGGATAATTAGAGTTATAAATATTGCACGTGTGGCTACAATTGCGATAATTATACATTGTCAATGTGATCATGTGCGGGATGACAGAGTAAGTGATATATTTATATATATGAGAGAGACAATGTGTAGGCCAATACAATTATATGTGATATGTGTATATGTGAAGTTTACCCGAGCAGATGACTCACCCTGCCCGTGTGGCAACTAGAGCAGATGGCTCATTAGCAGATGATCAAGCTGCCTGAGTGGCATATAATAGCCTAAGTGACATATAGTGGCTTGAATGACATACAATGACCCGAGTGACACATAATAGTCTGAGTGGTATATGATGGCATGTGTGGCATATAAAATCGTCTGAGAGGCAAATTGTTAATTATTTGACTAACGTGTTATTGACATGACTTTCAATAGCTGTGCTATATAAGTGATCATATATTTGCCTAAAGTATTTATACAACGTTGTCTGTGGTGGCATGCTATGATGAGATTACAATTATTATCATTTGAGTGTTTTGTGAAGTTGCTCACTAGGCTTTCTAGCTCATTTCTATTGTTTTTTATTTCTTTGAAGGTGTTGTAGTAGACGATGTTTCCATGTGGACATTATAGAGAGTTTTTGTACAACATCAAATAAAATTACTTTTATATTATATATCTGAGCCGGTTGTTACCCTTTTTAATAGAGTAATATTAGAAAATTGTTTTATTCGATTTTCTATATTGCACGTTTAAAAAAATGGGCATTACAAATTACACTATCTAAAACTAAAGGGTTTATAGAATAGCGGTATCTGGTATTTAGGAGTCCTATAAGTTTTTGAGTTCAAGTAATGTTGTGAACAAAAATGGTGTAGATTTAGAATTAAGTTTAAGGGTGTGATGTTTAGTCGTTCAAATTTTTTTAATACACTATCTAAAAATTATTTAATTAAAACTAACCTATTTAAAATTCATCAAATTACATTTATATTCAACAAATTAAGAGAAAACTTCATAATGATACTTAACATATATAAGAAAGAGAAAGAAGAGATAATTTTCTAATTCTTATATGATTTAATTACAATTTAAAAAATATACTTAGATATAAAATAGAGTTTAAAATTTAAAAAATATTGATTTACGTTTAAGTTTTACATCAAAATTATGCATATATTATGAGAATTTGGTCATTTAAAAAGCTACATATATAAAATCCCACCTTAATAAAATAAAAAATGATTTATATAAAACACTGTCAACACATTTTTATCATATAAAATAAAATTATATGATTGAACGATAATGTCCCTAAATATTTGAATGCTATTAATTAATAGTAAATTTGTGACATACAAATCATTATTATTATTATTATTATTATTATTATTATATAAAATTAGTATCATCTATAATTCATCTCCCAAAGTATAATAGTAAGTCAAGTTATTCATTCTTCCATATGAAATTCTATGTATATACTAAAATATAGTAGCAATCTTTTTTTGACTTGAAATTTTAAAACTAAAATCCAATATAAACACAAAAATTGGTTCTACCTTCCGAATTTTGTTCGGTTGAATTCGTCTTCCCTCCTCCCATTTCTCTCTCTTCATACCGGACCCATTTCACTCCGGCGACCAAGCCGTCATCGATCGCCATAACAACAGATGAAGTGTTTTCACTTCAGTATCGGAGACCGTAGACCTGCTGACGACGACGAAGATGGTGCCCTTTCTCGCTCCTCCACCAGGGTATCCTGGGCTCGTTCCCTCAGCGTCGCATCCACGAGCTTCGACACAAGTCGCCGCTCAGAGTTTGATTCCAAAAGCAATTCTAGAGACCTCAGCGACACCGTCGGGTTTTCTGAGCTCTTGTCTCAGAGACGTGCTAACGATCTTCGAGTTTTCAAGTTCGCGGAATTGAAATACGCGACCAAGGGGTTCAATCGAGCACTTGTGATCGGTGAGGGAGGATTCGGTTGTGTTTACAGAGGTGTTGTTAAGGCCGCCGCCGCCGTCGACGTTGCCGATGATGATACCGACGGTGATCGATATTTGGATGTTGCTATCAAGCAGTTGAGTCGTAATGGATTCCAGGCATGGCTTTTGCACTTTTCTTCGTTTTTATTCTGTTTATTTGTTAGGTATTGAATGATTTTGATTCTGAAATCAAGGGCTCTTTAGGTTCTGCAACGATAAATTTTGAAAAAGATCTAAAAAATTATTCTACATCATGTTCAATTTTATGGTAAAAATGAGACTAACAAGACAAATTTTTAATGGGAACACCAATTTTTCATGGAAACATACATTTTATGAAATTATCTTTAATAAGAGTTACAATATACAAGTTTAGCTGCGTATTGTACAACCTCTTGATGTGGTTATTGCTCTACATAATTAAATAATTGGTTCTTATACACATAATGTAGTTGTTGGACTAAACAAATAAGGTAATACAATAAAAGAATGCTTGAAATGCTCATCTTAGGTCTTGTAATTGGAGGATAGACTATAGTGTCTTTTAGCTTTTTCATAAATAAAAGTTTGTTGTGCATGGCAACATTATTTAGTGCCTAATCATATATTAATTGAGCACATTAGCTCAAATGTAAACATCAAGAATAATTTTATATTGTTTAGGCATGTAATTCACCACAATTTACTAGTAGTACATTGTCTACAAGAATTCAAATCATTTTGCAACAAACAATCTAAAAAGATGTTATAACTCATAAAATTTGATGAAAGATACATATGATTGATCAAGTTTATGAAAATAATTTGATTAAATATAATATGTTAGTAGCCAAACACAATGGAAGACAATCCAGATTTCTTAGCATCTTGTGGTTGATACATGTGTGAATGAATATGTCATGTGGGGGTATCTTGTGACTTTTATGAGAAGGTGTTGGACCATTTCATAATTTTGTTAACTTATAGATTAAAGTGACTTTTAGCTTTTTATGAATACAAGTATGTTGTGTGTAGGAACATTATTTAGTGCCTAATTATAGAAATAATTGAGCATTTGCTCAAATGTAAATATGAAGAATAACTTTTTATTGTTTAGGCATGTAGTTCACCATTATTTGCTTTTGGTTTTTATCCAAGAATTCAAGTTATTTTGTAAACAAACATGTAATAAGTTTTTTATCTTTTTAAAACTGAGATTGAGTTTAAAATGCATATAAAATCGGATGAAAATAGTCAAATACATTTCATTGATCAACTTCTGAAAATAAACCGATTAAATATAACATGTTCGTATCCAAACGCAACTGCAAGCAGTCAAGATATCTTAGCATCTTGTGGTTGATATAAATGTGATTATGTTAACTGGGTACCTTGTGAAATTGTAGGACCACTCCATAGTTTTGTTATCTTATGGATTAGAGTGTCTTTTCAGCTTTTTGTGAATAAAAGTTTGTTGCACATAGAAACAAAGATTAGCTCAAATGTAATTATCAAGAATGACTTTTCATTGTTTAGCACTCAATTCACCAAAAACTCACTATTTGTATACTGTGCAAAAGAAATAAATTTATTATGTCTGCTAATATGGAACAAGAGTTTTGTTTTTGATCATTAAAATTGAGTTGATATGCATTAAATTAGTTGAAATATTCATTTGGGCAACATTTCATGGAGTAGCTTATTTGTTTTCCAAACATAATTGCAAGCAATCAAGATTGGTTACCATCTTGTCATTGATATATATGTAATTGTGTTATGTGGGGGTTACTTTAGGACTGTTATGTGAAATTGGCAGACAATTTCATAGTTTTGTTTGTTATCTTATGGATTATGCTTGAAATTACATGTTCTAGTATTCAGGGGCATAAGGAGTGGATTAATGAAGTCAACTTTTTGGGGGTAGTCAACCATCCAAATCTTGTAAAGCTAGTGGGATATTGTGCAGAAGATGACGAAAGAGGGATTCAACGTCTTTTAGTCTACGAGCTTATGCGAAATAAAAGTTTGGAAGACCACTTATTGGGCCGTGTTGGGGCTCCTCTTTCGTGGATGACCCGTTTACAAATTGCTCAAGGTGCAGCTCGTGGTTTGGCTTATCTACATGAGGAAATGGATTTTCAGGTACATTTTTATTTCCTCCATCTGAAATCAAATACCATTTGTACACATTGTTGGATAATAACGCGAGAACTAAGAGATTTTGTATAATTTTATCGAGCGCAGTTAATCTTTCGTGATTTCAAAACTTCGAATATTCTTCTTGACGAAGACTTCAACCCAAAGCTATCAGACTTTGGGCTTGCTAGACAGGGTCCAGCTGCTGGACTCGGCCATGTTTCAACAGTTGTATGTTCCTCTTTTTTCATTCTTTTGAACACATAAACAAGCGTTTGAGGTTTTGATCTATGTTTATATAATTTGAGTGTTATTTTTCCGATTTAAAATTTTAAAAATATTAGAGGTGGGAATTTAACCGACCCATTCATTTACAAATGGATCAACTCGGGTTTTATTATCTCTACTGGATTGATCTTTTTCCATCTTGTAACGTCGTAATGGTCTCGAGATTTTTTTTCTTGTTAAAATGTCTGGTAATACTAACTACTGATATTACCAATTTCTACTATATGATTTGTTTAAGGTTGTTGGGACGATAGGTTATGCAGCTCCAGAGTATCTTCACACGGGTAGATTAACTTCAAAAAGCGATGTATGGAGTTTTGGGGTAGTTCTTTATGAGCTTATCACGGGCAGGCGATCAGTAGAGCGGAACTTGCCAAAAAACGAACAGAAACTATTAGAATGGGTGAAACCGTACATCTCAGATTCAAAAAAATTCCGTCTTATAATGGACCCACGTCTTGAAGGAGATTACTCTCTCAAATCAGCCCAAAAGCTTGCTTCTTTAGCAAACAAATGCCTCACAAAGAACCCAAAAGCCCGGCCCAAAATGAGTGAAGTGGTCGAGATGCTCGGGAAAATCATCAATGATTTGTCACCACCAGAAGCTAAAAACGAACATGAACCTGATCCCGAACCCGAACCTGAATCTGAATCCCAACTTGTTGCACAAGAAGCAGAAGAACCAGTGATGGAAATTGTTTCAAGAAAACAAGAGGGAAATGGGAATTACATGAAGAAGAAAGTATTTGATTTTAAAGAATTGAGGAATAGATCAATTGGGAGATTTGATTGGAGGCATTGGCCCCCAGGAATGGTTAGACACAGTGCATAATGTTTGAGATTCTTTAAAACTTTAATAGCAATCAGCAGTAGTGATTGTGAAGGTAAGTTGGTATTATACACAGTCTTCAAGTATTTCCCTATCAGTATGTGAAAAAGAAAAAGAAAGTAGTAGAATTTGTGGAGAAAGAGTAAAGCCAACATTTGGTCGCTGACTCTTGTAGCTGTTGTCGACGAATATTTGTGTTCATATGTTATTTTTTTCAAAGCGAGTGGTTTTGTTGAATTGGTCTTGAAGTTGAATATGAATGCCATTAAGTGAATGTTTGTTATTAATTGTTACACCTATAAATCTTATCTTTGGTGTAGCAGTATCATGGTGTCTAACAGGAGATTGCTTTAAATAGGGTAGATCGGAGGAGGAGTCTAGACAATTTAATCCTTCTCGGTATGATCTTCTAGCTTAGAAAAAAAAGGAAGAAAAAAAAAAGTGGATGTGGGTTGAAGTTCTATTGAGACAAGGATAAATACTTGAATTGTGTCGGACATATATTTGATGTTTTATGGAAACAAACAAGCTCTTTCTAGGATTCCTATTTCGAATGTTTTTGTTGGTTTGAATTTAAACTATCATAGTTATTAGACCACTAAAGGGTATGCGTAGGGATGAGCGTGGTTTCAAAGCCGAACCGAACCTGAAAAAACCGAAACTGAAAATGCCCAAAAGTAAGAACCGAGAATCGAATTGTTTGTTCCTAATCGGTTCCGGTACTGGTTCGGTTCCGTTGATTCTAGGTACAAAACCGAACCTGGTGGAACTAAAAACCGAAATACGGAAAATATAGGAACCGAGAACCTACTCGAAAGTGTATAAAAATCGGTGCGGTTCGGTTCGGGACAAACGGGTTTTTTGCTCATCCTTAGGTATGTGTGTTAAGTAGTGAGAATGATAAGAATGATTGACAATGGAATTGACAAAAGAAGTGTTTGCGATCAAATAAGAGGAGAATTTTTGTAAGAAGTGTAAGAGGAAATACAATGACGACACATGACATTTCTAGTAAAAGGGTATTTTTGATTTTGCAAAATCCCATTTCTTGATTTAAGGTAATTGTTCAATCTCTCTCATCTCTTCTCTCATCTCACCATTATATCATAATCCTACTTATGGTTTGAAAGTGATCATTGCCACCCCTCCCTCTCTCTCTCTCTCTCTCTCTCTCTCTTCTCTCTGTTGGAATTTATTTCTACCAGCGACCTCCATCTTCCTCTATCATCTCACCCTTAACCCTAAAATCAAAACGGCCCTAACCGGTCTCTAGGTAAGGTTGTGGCCACTATCGCCGACAGCTAGAGAAATGAGCTGTAAAGTCTCCCCCCTTAACTGGTATCCTATTAAAGTTGTCAACGGCCTATAGTATAAACCTAACAACCGGTTGATGAACGAAGGAAAACGACCATCACTCTGCTGCCACATAACGTCTCCTTATGAAGTCGACGGCCCGACGCTGCCTTAAAATTAATGATCCACCATCGTCGTGGTGCCCTAATCCACCATCGCCTAGACTGTCCAATTGTTGCCGTCGTTATGTGGACATTCTATCAATCTAGGGTATGATTGATGATAAGATAATTGCAGACCATCATTTATGGTTCGAAGGTAATTTCATCTTCTGATGCTTTGAAAAGAGTCGGATTACGATGGTGCACATTGGATCGTTTGGGAACAACCACAACCATCTTTGTTATTTTCTGATTTTTAAAGTGAATATTTGCTTGATCCACATCTGTTAGTGTTGGGTGACTTTTGCTTTATAAGGTGAGCATTTGTTGGTGTTTGAAGGAGCACAAGACTGTGCATCAGTTTTGGAACATATATGGTGTTTGAAGGAGCACAAGATTTTGCATATTTGTTGGACATCAGTTGGTTTTTTTGAATTTGAATCACACATGCCGAAGTTGGTTTTAGAAAGTTGGTGTTTTGAACGTGATTTTAGGGATTGATGAAATGATATATATATATATATATATATATATATATATATATATATATATATATATATATATATGTTTCTTCATCATTTTTATTAAAATTGTATCATCTAGTTTTCATCATCTCTTAATTAAGAATAGACGTGATTATAGGAGTTGTCATTATTGATTTTCTAATCTACTCTTAAACTTTATTAAATTGGTAGTTACTATTAATTAGATTTTGACCATTTTTAGTTGAATTTTAAGAAAATTCTATAGCTCAAAATCCCCTTTATACCTCTTACATAAATTTAGCTCTTACAATAACCCTACACTTAATATTAATGGGTTTAGTTTACTAAAATGTATCAATCTTGTCACGTTTTGTTATTATGTTTATCGAACTTTAAAATTTTCTATTGTGTGTATCGAACATTTAATTTGTCGTTATTGTGTGTATTAAGCATTTAAATTTACTATTATATGTACTAAACTTATATATTTTTTTCTTTTTCTATGTAACCAAAAGACATACAATAGTAACAAATTAAAAGTTTGATACATATAAATATATACAATAACAAAATATGATAAGTTTAATACATGTTGATAAATTAAATCCATTAATAGTTGTGAGAAATGTTCAATATAGTTATAATTTAATTTATAGTCCTGAGAGACAATTTATAGTCATTAAATTTTAAGATTCAATCTTAGATTATAATCAAAAATTGATATATTTGTATGAAAGAGGGCATTTATGACTTTTTAACTATTGGTCCCCACTTTCTCTCTCCTCTAATTTATTTAAAATTAATTATCTTACAAACCGTTAATCGTTAGACGAAACGAATTATACCGTTGCGATCCTCGTGTTCCCCTCTTTTATTAGAGAGGTCTCTTGATATACTTTCGACAAAATTTTTTTTTCTCATTTTGTTAGATTGGATTTAAATTTTATTTAAGTATAATCACATGTGATTCACAAAGGTGTGATCAATATAGTCTTTATAAAATTATAGTTTGGTGTTTGATAATCCGGCGAAGTTCTATGGTTTAGTAACAAAAAAATCAACAATTGAAAATGATTCTAAGTTATTAGTTGTTTCATAACACATGTGATTATCTATCTCTTATACATGCACATAATTACAGATAATTTGATTAAATGTAGCATTTTTATGTCACATATTTGATAGAATCAATCACATGTGATTGCGTATTCAATCACATGTGATTTTGTACAGAATCACATGTGATTGAATACCAAAGACATAAGATTTGGTATTCAATCACATATGATTGCATATTTAATCACATGTGATTTTGTACAGAATCACAGGAGAGTTTGTACAGATTCACCTGTGATTGAATACCAAAAACATGAGATTTGGTATTCAATCATATATAATTGCATAGGGGATTGTTCAAACGAGAACAATTCTTATTACGAGAACCAATATAAAAGACATCGAATTCGAAGGAGAACACATCTGGACCTTTGATAGAGGAGATATGGTGTTGCTAGTACACAATATATGCATTCATAGGTAGACAATGCAATTGGATTAGGTGAAATTGAATATGTACATACATGTATAAACGGTTTTAAGCAAACGTTGATTTTTTAAGCAAACATTTAAAATTAATAAACGTTAAATGATATACAATTTAAGAAGATAAAAAATTTAGTAAAACAACACATGTAATATTGTTATGAATCACATGTGATTATACATTAATAAAATTTAAGTTCAACCTAACAAAATGAAAAAAAAAGTTTGTCAAAAGTATATCAAGTGACCCTTCTAATAAAAGAGGGGAACACGAGGATCGTAGCGGTATAATTGGTTTCGTCTAACGATTACCGGTTTGTGAGATAATTAATTTTAAATAAATTAGAGGAAAGAGAAAGTGGGGACCAATATGCAAAAAGTCAGAATTGTCCTTCCTTAAATCAATTTTAATTATTATCTAAGATTAAATCTAGACCATTGATCTTGAAATCTAATGGCTAAAAATTGTCTCTCAGGACTATGCTTTTATTAAGGACTATATTGAACAAAACTCTATTAATTGTATAGAATTAAACCATGATACTGTCTTATGTTAACTTGACTTATCAGCCGAGTTAAAAACATGAACCTAAGAGCATCTCCAATCTATACAACTCTAAAAGAGTTTAATGGATTGCCATGTTAGCATTCCACTACATATACAACTTTACTTTTTAATCTTCACAATCCATTAAACTCTGCAAAGTTCAATGGATTTTCACATCAGCATCATATATATAATTTTACAAAAATATTTTAAAACTACAAAAAAAGAATACTACATTAAATAAAAATATCAAAATAATAAATAAAAATTACACTAAAAAGTAACAAACCTAGAAAATAAAATACGTAAAGTCCTAATAATTAATAAAAAAATATTTAAAATATAGGTACATCAAATTTTTAGTAAATTAAAAAAAATTATTTAACAAAGTTAATAAACTATTGAGTATTGAATAAGTATATAGAAATTGGATTTGTATTAAAATTATTTATTTATAAAACTTTTTAATTGCTTTCCAAAAAAAATTAAATAAATAAGAGTGGGTCCATCCAAATTCTATACAACCATTCAATAATCATACCACTCTCTCTTCATTCAACCCATCCCCCACTCCATACAACTCTCATACAACTTCCATAACTCTTATACAACTCCCATTGGAAATGCTCCAAGTGAGAGAAATATCATACATAGTCAAATAGTATGAATCATAATTGATTTTTTCTAGATGAAAATATTATTCCCCGCCCTTGTTACATCCCAAATTTAGAGAAAATACCATTTATGAGTAAATGAGTATGGTTTGAAATTTTGTTTAAATATACATTATATATATCATAGAGGAAGGTTCATTTGAGAACTGTTTTTATTGCGAGAACCGCAAGAACCAATCTTAGTCGTTTATTTGGATAATGGAATTCATGGATGAAGAGCGTGGGGGATTAAGTGTGGCAGGGTGCATGTAAGGAATTCATGGGTGGGCAATCCAATTGAAAGAGGGGGAATTAGACGGCTAAGATTAGTTCTCGTGGTTCTCGCAATAAAAACGGTTCTCAAATAAACTTTTGTCATATATCATATCTCTATTTTGTTTAAGATGAAGTTGTATGTTTATCAAAACTTATCACTAAAAAGGTAGTGTATAATGAATGTTAGAGAAAATTAGATTTTTATATTACAATTCTTCTTTATTCTAAATACACCAAACTACCAAAGTAAGAGAGAAAGGAATTAGCATATAGGAATATTTGGATGTATAATGTAAATGAACCAAGTTACTTGCGAGTTACTTGAGCTTGAATTGTTAAAAGATTGAATCCAGTCTAGCCTTAACGAGCTCAAGCTCGAACCTAAACTAAAACTTATTTAGTAAACGAGTCCGAGCTCGAACCTCAAACAGTCAAAGAGTGAGCTTATTTAGGCTCGTGATTCTAAACGAGCTTTATATACAAAATTAATTATTTAATTTGTTTTTATATATATTCTTTTAATAAAACTAAAAATAATACCTCGAGCCTAAGCAAGTCAAGCTAAATGAGCCTTAACGAGCCAAGCCGAGCTTTATATAACATAAACGAGACGAGTTCGAGCTTCGTATATCTTAAACGAGCCAAGCTCAAGCTAAAAAAACCTAAACGAACCGAGTTTAATAAGTGTCATGTTCAAACTCGACTCAACTTATTTACATCCCTAGATATATCTACTTTGAAAGTATCTTATTGTTATCGTTTCTTTTGATATAGAATCAGTTTTTGAAAATTATTGCTTTATTTGTTTATGCTCCAACTTAATTGACTAGTAATGTAATTTACTCTTCTATTAGTAAATCGAGTTGAACTCAATAAATAAAATAATGATTTTTAGAAACTCAAATCTATTATTGAATATACGCTATATTTTATTAATTTTACATTTCTTTTCACCTTTAAAGCAACAACAACAACCATGTTTAATCTCACCTAACATTATCCATACTACTCTACAAAAGTTTAATAGATTATCACATTAACATTTCACTATCTATACAATTTTATTCTTTAACCTCTAGACTCCAGTTAACTCCATATAGCTTAATGGATTTTCACCATTATTAAAATTAAAAAAAATTATATGACCCACAATTGTCTATACCCGGATTCAATCATCATACAACTCAATTTTTATTCAACCCCCCTACAATCCATATAACCCTTATTGAAGGTGCTCTAAGGATTAGACGAAATTAAAGTAGTGTTTCACTAAAGTCTCCGGCTTTATGGTGTCATTTAAAATAGTAACTTCTGAAACCTATAACACATTTTTATCCCATCTACAAATCATACCCCACATAAATAAAATATTATAATCTAGTATTAATCAATTTAACTATATTGTTGATTTTTAGTTAGTTGTGGCAGTTAAAAAAAAAATAAGTTACCTATGCAGAAACTTCAAATACTAAACACTAAGGTGTTGTTTGTTTTTGAAGACATAAATGTGTTATGTCTTAATTCATGTCTTCAGGAGAAGATGTGGTTTAGAAGATCTTTATTGAGAAGGTCTGCGAAAAAAAGCTATAGATTTTAGCTTCTCAAAATAAGCAAAAATAAGACAGAATAAGGTCTTATGTCTGCGAAAAAACAAACAACCTTATTAGAAACGTCTGCGGGCGTGCAGACGTTTCTTTAAAAAAACAAACAAGCTTATCAGAAACGTCTGCGCACCCGCAGACGTTTCTTTAAAATAAGGCCTTATTTAAAAAAATAAACAAAGCCTAAATGAACAAAAGTAAAATAAATTGAAATAGTTGTAGACATAAGTAGGAGATTAATTGCTTGAAGTGATGAATTAGTACTATTTGGCTAAACTCATTTTTAAAGAGTAATTGGTTGATGAATTTCCAAATATTTTATAAAAAAATAAAAATAGTGGAGAAAGGGAGTAATTGGTAGATATACAAAAAGAGGGAGAGATATATTTTTCTTAAAATAGAAATACCTATAAATTAAGAAATCTTAAAAGCTTTTCTTTCCTTTTGTTTGATGTAACCTTAGCAAATCAAAGGAGATGGTTCTTCATTTGGTAATAAAAAGTTGCTTTTCTATCTTAAAACTTCTAGAAATTTGATTTATTTATGAGAACTTCTCATAATATGCTTCTTTGTATTCAAAGATAATTAATTCTTTTATCATACCTTGTGGAGGATGTCTTATCAAGACGTTAATCATCTTCTAATATAAATAAAACATTAACATTAAAGATTATTAAGCGTTTTTGGTTTGAAATGTTTCATTAATTTGTAAAAGTAGGGGTGAGTATGCAGCTCAATAGACTGAAAAAACCGACTAACTGAACCAAATTAGACCGGGTCCGGTTAGCCTGGTCTTCTATCCTTGCTTTTTTTTGTTATAGATTTAAGGTTCCGGTTTGGTTTGGTATAGTGTATAATACAACCAATAGAAGACTAACGAATCGAACCAAACCGGACTGGGACCGGTCAGTCCGGTCTTCGGTCCCTGTTTTCTATAAATTTTGGGTTTTAGTCCGGTTTTGAACCAATCGCACCCCTATGCAAGATGTGGAACCCAAAGTTTACGAGCTAAGTCAAGAAAGTTAGCTCGTGTGTTAAAAAACTTTCATGCTCTAGCCCTAAATACAAAATGTAGAAAATTCTTGGCCCGTAAGTTGGGTTCAACTAAATGTCAAAATTAGGCCAATAAAGTTGGTGGAAACCTGAAACTTCCACCCACCTACACATGTGCATTGTTGTATATATCTTTCCTTTGGACCAACATTTCCAAATTATCACTCAAACGATCAAAAACTGAGAGCATGTTAAAGTTCAGGGATGATTTTTGTAATTTCCTTGAATTTAGAAACAAACTCAAATATATCTTGGGTCGATCAGGAGATATGGTTTCTTCTCAAACTTAGTTAGCCCAAATAACTGTACAATCATTTGGCCCAATTAGGGACTACCAATATAACAGCCCAGATCGCTTTCTTTTCTTAATTTCACTTGCTACACAGAGAAGCTTGAGGTCTTGGATATGCGGCAGGCCCACCATTGGCGGCTCGGTCTCCAGTGCTTGGTCTCCTATGGCGGTTATCATGACTCGAGTGTCTTCGGGGACGGGCTCCTTTCGGGTCCTGAAGCTGCTCGAGTTCTTTAACCACTTCTGCCATATTGGGCCTGAACCGGGGCTCGGTGGATAAACACCGTAAAGATACGTTAGCAACTGTATGGGCTACTTCTAGTGTGTACTGGCCTTCAAGACGGTTGTCTAGAACCCGAAAGATTTTACGTTTGTGGGCCAGGTAGGGTTTAGCCCACTCTACTAAACTATGTCTGCCTGCAGGTCTGTTTTTGTCTACTACCCTTTGGCCAGATAACATCTCAAGAAGAACCACCCCAAAACTGTAGACGTCACTCTTAGATGTCAAATGACCTAAAATGAAAGAAAAAACAAAATGGAAAACATTAACAATAATGAACATGAAATTGGGGCTTTTGATGCAAACTCATTTGCATACCTGTGGCTAGATACTCAGGAGCTGCGTAGCCGTAGGTCCCCATGATCCTGGTTGAGACATGGCTCTTATCGCCGGTTGGACCATCCTTGGCTAACCCAAAATCAGATAGCTTTGCATTGTAGTTCTACAGGTTCAAATGTAAGGAACAAAGCATTATCATTTTTAGCTAAACAACATTATTGGGGGTGTTTGGATGTGCATCTAGAATGATCATACTAGTAAGTTTCTTGAGTGGTTGACAACAATTGATTTATGATTCGAACTTTTGAGATTTAATAGAGGTCAGATGCATGTTTTGAATGTGATTATTATGTAATATTTAGGTGTAATAAAATGTGTTATAAAAGATAGTGTTTGGACGCACTTAGCATGTGAAGTATATCAAGATGTTTCACTGTTTGGCATCTTATGTTTATCTATGAAATTAATAGATAAATGCATAAGATAAAAAATTCTTTTTTTTAAAGAAAAAGACAATTTGTGAAATGATTACAAGACTCTCAAATTAGGTTAAAAAGGTAGCATAAAGGGCTTTTTTTCACCAAACCATAGCTGACTTTAATCCATTGATTATATGCTTAAACTGGTACTTAAAGTGGCATTTATTTTGAGCCTATAACAAATATAAATCTACTTGCTAAGAACGCAAAGTACCGAATCCAGCAACACATTAGAAGTCTTGAAATCACGGTAAATCACTTTTGTTTTCGCGCTGTGAAGAAAAGCAAGCCCTTTGGCAGCTCCAAGAGCAACCTTCAAACGAAGACTCCATGACAGTGGTTGAAAATAAGATCCTCCTGTTGATCAATGATACAAAGAAGTTTTAATCTTTTGATCTATGTTGTTTATACAAATCCACAAATCTAGAAAATAAAACAAACTCACTCCTAAACAAGTGATTTTCCAAGCTTCCACGAGGCATGAATTCATAGACTAAAAGTCGCTGTTCGTCCTCTAAACAATATCCAATCAATTGCACAAGATTTGGGTGTGAAAATTGTCCAAGATAATTCACTTCTGCCTACAAAAACCAAATCCAAAAAACAAAAAAATTTGAGAACCCAAGAAATCTTGAATTTGTAAAAACTACTCTTAAACGTTTCATTAATTGTAGACAATTCATTCAAAATTGATTAGAGGTGTCAAGATAGGTAGGTTGGGTAACGAGTCAACACGTGTAATTTTGGTTCAGGCAAAAACAGGCTCAGTTAGGTTTGATGCTGATGGCTTGATGCAAAACACTTCTTATCCAAATTTATAAGTTATTATCATGTCAAGTAAAATTTAAGAGATTCTATACATTAAAAATACACTTCAGGCGACTTTTGACCTATTTGGCCTGTTTCCTTTTAAACTAGTTTGTTTTTTTAACCCTTTTGACCTGTCAAAGACAAAACAAAACCCGAATTAACCCACTCTTTAAATGAATAAGCAGATATTGTCACCTCTAACATTGCTTGTAAATTTCATGACTTAGGAATTTATCCATAACAAATAACTAATTTGAAGTATAGTCTCACCAGCCACTCCCTATGACCTTGAAAACTCTCTTGATTAAGCTTTTTGACAGCAATAACAATGCCGGTTCCGGGCTTAGTAGCAACGAAAGATTGCTCATCAATCCAGCCCTTGAAAACTGACCCGAATCCACCTTCTCCCAAGACACTATCGGGTCGGAAGTTCCTGGTGGCCATTTTTAGATCAGAAAAGCTAAAACTCTTCAAATTAGAAGACTGCAAAATCTCGCCTTCACTACGAGGAGTTGGTGGCACAGATGAAACCTTACTGCTATTTGAAATGCTAAGATCATTAACATCTGAATCTACCCCTGAAATCATTCACAAAGAAATGAATTTTTACACTAAAATGATTCAAACAAAAGGGTTTTAAAACAAGCTCTGCAAACAGAAAGATAGCAGATTGAAGTCCTTATAATCAGTTTAGCATGCGGGAAAATGATAATGATTGTGAGATTTTAATTTTTCACAATCAAAATAATTAGATTTAATTGGAAAATAGACATCTGAAGACCCCTAAACCAGACAAATTCGATCCAAAACTCGAACTTATGGGATAATTGAGCACAGATAACTTCAGTTACTTGTTTATTTGTTCATATATTTTTTAAGAGCCCTAGTTTCAAGACATTTTAAGAACTATTATGCTAGTTTAAGGGAATAATAAGAAAACATAAGTAAACGATGCACAATATGAGTATCTCAACTAAACCCCACCGCAAATTACTCAAAATTTTGCTCAATACACATGAAGAATCGAACAAAACACGAAATTACCACTAAGAGAATCCTCTAAAGATGCATAAAATATGTCAAATGGCTACAATTATACCTGTGTGAAAAGAACTCTTATCAATCTGAGCACTGAAGCAAACACCCATTGAAATTATTGCTTCTGAGTGGCTCTTACTTCCCCAAAATTCTTGAGTTCAAAGAAACAGAGGACTCACCAGAGCTTCATGACTAACAAGAAGATCCATACAATCTAAAGCAGATCCGGTATGAAAATCTTGAATTAAAAGACTCAAACTTTCTTATCGATTACCCTAAAACACACAAAGCCAGACCAAATTCGTACGAATTTCTTGAAAAAACCCTTAAAGTCTGTAAGCAGAGAGGGTAGTAATGGATGTTAATGGCGGATGTGTGTGTGTGAGAGAGAGAGAGGGAGAGAGATGGGATGGTGGATGAAGGTTGGGAGAAATGGGCATTAATGGCGGAAGGTCTCCATTTAAGTGTTTGTAGTTTTGTTGGTTGAGAGAGAGAGATCGCAGCCAGGATTTGCTTTCACCCATAACATTGATGGAGATGGTTTCTTGCAAATTTAAGTAACCAAAAATTGTTAATCATATCGCTAAAGTTTTAGGTCCATGCAAAGTTTTCCACTTGATTGGATGTCGACAACGATTGTTGTGACTTGTGAGGTTAACAAGCGGCAGAGTGGCGTTGGTAATGAGGGCGTTATGGGATCATCACGTGGTGATGATAAAAAGGTGACTAATATTCAATTATTTGTGAATCGACTGTAGAGGATGGTTATTTATTTTTAGTTTTCTACTAAGACCATACGTTATGCTGAGCTTGAAGATAATCGGGTACCTTCGGGTGAGCTTGGAAATACCATTTCGGGTGTCTCGGATAGCCCCATCGGATATCTTCTTCGGGCTTTCTTACTCGACGAGAACCATGACTCCCCCACCCACCCATCCCCCTCCACACACACACACACACACACACATATATATATATATATATATATATAAATAATATGAAAAAGGTTTGGGTAAGGAAAGGGAAGGTATAACACTTGTTTTGGATAGGGTAAAGAAAATGAGAGGGGGAATAATGTGGCGCTGATATGGCAATGGGTAAGAAAAAGGTAAAGGGAAGGTATAACTAAATGCCTAATAGTGATCCAACTGAAAGAAGCGGTTACTCGTTATTTGAGTTATGGTTTGCCAAATTTCACCTATGTTTGATATATATAAAAGATAGGAAAATGATCCGTAATGTTAACATCACTTAACTTTGGTGATGTTACACTCACAAACTATTTTAATGAAGGGTAATTTAGTCATTTAGATATTTATTCATTTAAATTATTTGTAAGTATAACATCACTTAAATTATGTTATGTTAACATTACGGATCATTTCCCTATTAAAAAGACTAGATAGTGAAGTTATCTAATAATAACTAAAACAATTACGATGAAAGTAACATTTACTTCAATTATTTAATCATGGTACAATAAGAACATTCAACAAACACCACAATTAAACTAAACATACAATATAAAATATAAAATATCCAAACCAAGCCTTGCTATAAATACTTTAATAAGGATTAAACAAATTAAATAATTATTAAGATTACTGGATAGTAACCTTTTCTAAGAGAGTCGATGGTAATTAAATTTTTTTATTATTCAAATATGTAACCTACTTTGTTGTTACCTGTTATAATAAGTAAAAACTTGAATTTTCCAAGTACGTTGTGGTTGTAGCCGGAGTTCCAACCATTAGATTACCACCAAACATTGGTGACATGATCAAAATTCCTTCCTGATGGTGATAGTTGAGTTCGATTGGCCCCCTGTCTGTCTGTCGTTACCGGATTTAAAGAAAACAACAACGCAACCTCACTGTAACGAGACAAATTTGAAAACGATCAAACTCCACCATCACCACCGGAAAGAAATTGCAGACAGCTCACCAAAGTTTGGAGGTGATCCAACCGTGGAAATTCTGGCTAGAACCAAAACCATAATCGAAAAATTTAAGTTTTACTTGCTTTAACAAATCACATAAAGTAGGTTTCCTATTTTGGTAATAAAAAAGGTAAATTACCTACATCAACTCTTTTAAAAAATTAGGTTGCTATTCAGTGACCTTAACCTATCAAATAATTAGGTTTTAAGATAATAACTAACTCTTAACCCCTTACGTTGCCTGAAACACCCCCACCCCTAGTCGAATTTGGTTAGATTTCCAAGGTGTGATCAAGTGTTCATTTTGGCTCTAGGAGGAGACCTGATCTAGTCGACTAACACCTATTCCAAGTTGGTAAAGCTTTTTGTATACGAGGTTGATGTATTGAAGTTGGCACACCATCAATATATGATAATGATGAAAAATGTGTTTCCTCATGAGTATTCATCTGAAATGATGTGTTGTGCCTTCAATAGAATCCAAAATGCCTCTGGCCCTAATAAGTTTGAAGACAACCAAGTCGAACACTTACACAGCATCATCAAATGCTTGCGGTCCCATTCGACCTCATCGGTGATGATAACTATATCTAGAGGTTGAAAAACCAAAACATAAATTGATCTTTCTACCATTATTATTATTTAGTAATGAATACGAAATATTAAAAAATAAAAGAATGATTTTGATTGATTGTTGTAGTTTTTGCAATTAAATTAGTTCTCGATGTTCATAAAAATTTTAAAAAAGGAACTATAGTTCATGATATTCAAAATTATGTTTTATTCTGGTTTTATTTAAGTCATGTTAGTGCTCGAGTTTGAACTCTTGACATTTGAATGTTTTATTTTATAACCGCACAGGTTTAAATCCCTTAAACATACAAAAGTTGAATATGTAATATGAAAATCAAATAATTACAAACATTTAATCATTTCATAAAAAAAAATATAGCCAAACATTCAGATATTATAAACAATCTGTTCTCTTATTATTCAGATATAATATTCAGATTCTGATATAAAACCTACAAAACCTTCTAAGTTTTGTGTGGAAATTAATGTTAATGTCTAACAGTAATATATGCCAACCATGAATGAATATCTTGGAAGGATATTTAAAAAAAATAATAATATCTTTCTTCCATACAATTACTGCAATGCAAGCAAATGGAAAATGGTCGTTGTCAGTCGTCACCTTGACCTTTGCAGCAGATATAGACGCCCAAAACCAAAAAAAGTGAGCGACAAGTTTGGCCCATTGGGCCCACTAAAGTTTTTCCGGCAATATAATATATTAATGAAAAGAAAACAAAAACCGTAATTACAGATAACGTAAATTAATAAAGCTTACTAGTTAATTTATATCTTAATAATAGTTCACTAGTTAATTTATTTTTAATAATTTTGTTTTTTGACTTATTTTTATAAATATAACTTATTTTCTTGTTTTATATTATAATAAGCTTATAAATTAAAAAAACAACCATTTAAGAATAAATTAGATTTATGTCTTTTTGTGTTTTTTTAACAAGACTCACTCTTCGATCTAACTTCTAAATCCACATCTTATGTTGATTACGAGACTTTTTAAACTCAGAAGCATAAGAAATATATGATACAAAAGGGGTATAAATGTGTTTCTTTTTTGTAAGTTAAAACAAATATATACATACCAGCTGTTGACGTAAACATGATGGGTCGACTAATATCATGTCATACTACGTACGTACCACTTGTAGTTGTTTTTATATTCAACAAAACATCAATAATTACTTTATACATTAATTGCAACAAATGTTCATCGACAACTTGTAAGAGATCCATAATTATTATTGCTTCAATTAATCGATTAATATCGTGTTACTTGTCACAATCTTGAAGGGGCGGATTCAGGATTTGAAATGAATGGTATCACCGAACCTAAAATTTAAAATGGATGGTAGCACCGTCTCGAAAAAATCGAAATTTACACTACGCGAGATCGAAATTTACACTACGCGTACAAAATTGAATGGTGTCCCGTGACCCCGTTCAACAACACTTGGGTCCGCCCCTACAATCTTGGAACGATGATAAACACTTGAAGAGGTATTTCATGTTCGGGTTGCTTCTACTTTAGAAAATGACGTTTTTATTGTAAAAATATGTGTAAACCTGCTTCTTCAAAATAAACCGAAAATATAACTCTATAATAAGCTTAGTCAAACACCTCTAGTATGTAAGTGAGAGATATAAACTAAAGAAATGAAAGAAAAAAAATGAGTAAATTGTTTCATCAAAGTCAACTTGGCTCGATTATGAAATTCGTTGGATTGACCTTTTTTGGATGCAACCGTGACATTCTGCGTCGTGTCCGGCAGCTCGGCCCACCGGTGACCTGCCGGTGTTGGGTGGGCATCATGTAAATAAAGAAAAAGAAAGGTTACGTCCATTTTGACTATACGTTCTTGGTTCAAGTCAAAGAATCGATGCAACAATTAAAAAGCCTGATATTTGCAAATTTAGAATTTGTCTTTAGCAAATAGGATTGTGATGCATAAGTTAGACTTTTTAAATTGGGTAGGGTTACAAGTTAGACTTTTTAAGGGCGAATTGTTTGAAAAATATTACATAAATATCGAAATTAATTAATACAAGTGATGTTAAATTTTTTAGGTAAAGAAGAGAGTCTAGGTTTTAATTTATAACAAAACGAGTTACTGGTTACCGTCGTAGCTGGTAAATGGCTAAAACTAAGGACATGACTAATTTTTATATTACTCAAATTGTCAAAAAAGTTAATATAAATTTGAAAATTTGTCAATAAAAGCGATGTCCATTTATTTAAACCAATAAAGGAATATGATGAGTTTCAATCTGAAACAAAGAAGATAAAGTTTTTGAATCTAGGTTTGAGGAGTTAGTGTGTGTTCATTTTTTCCTCTATAAAACAATAAAAGTTGTAAAATTAAAACAAGAAAAATTAAATTTTCACCTACTTCACCCTCCTATCCACTTAATACTTAACATGTGTAATACACTAACTATCTTTTCTCATCTCATTCTTTGATTTTGATACTTATAATGATCAATTGGTAAGAGGACAAGTATGAAGATTTAGTAGGAGTATATAAAACCTTTCTTAAAACAATATTGTATCGTTTTGGTACTTTAATTTTGAATACTTTTAGTTATTTCTTTAATATTTTATATTGGTTCTATATTTATATTTAATGATGTATTAGTTTAGTTTTATATCGGTTGTTTAGCAACATTTGTATTAGTACTTGTTAGAAGTTATAAAATCAAAATTTTGAACCAAACTGAAATGAACACCAAACTTAAAGCTTGAATCAACACCAAAATCATATGCCAATACCAAAAAATAAACATTAAATTCTAAATTTGAATCGAAACAAAACCTTATATTCAAAGTTTTTATCGAAACAAAAAAGGAATTCTAGTAGTGGAAAATCGAAAAAATACTAGTTGAGTACATATAGCCGAAATGGGTCGACATCTAATTGACACAAACACAAAAATAAATATGCCTTTAAAATTTGATTTGCTTTGTTATGTTTTTTAATGATGATATCTTTTGGATCATAGATATTTTGTTTGATGATGTCTTTTGAAATACATATGTTCAAGCGCAATGTCTTTTTAAATTTTATTTTATATGATACCTTTTATTATTTGATTTACAATCAAAATGTCTTTTATTATTTTTGTTGATGATGTCTTTTATACTTTGTCCCGACTAGGTAATATGTGGATTTAGACAATGATGTGGTGTTTCTCATCATTATATGGTGGTACTAGATGGTCACTGCATCGCCAAGAGTTGAAAGAATCCGAGACAATAGTTCAACATTGATTGGCCATGCGTATACACAAGAATTGTTATCTGGGTCAAATACTCAATGCCATGAATTAATGTGTCTTTCTTGTGATGCGTACATATTTTATGTAACCATTTTAAACAAAGAAATTGGTTGAAAGATAGTAGGAAGGTAAGCATGGAAGAGAAAATGGTTGTTTTTCTCACAATTATAGGTCATAATGAACGTTTTTGAATGGTTAAAGGAGATTCCAACACTCCACGGAAACCATTCATAAATGTTTTCATCAGGTACAACGTGTAATGATAAAATTCAAAAGAGAAATAATTGTCCCGACATCTTTTGAAGCAACAACGAATATGACAGAAAAACAAAAACACCTAAAAGAAATATTCTCTGTATTTTTCATTTATATATTTATTGTTATAACCCAATAAATATTATATCAATTTCATAACATTCATGTTCTTTAATATAGGGTGCGGTAGATGCACTAGATGTAACACTTGTACATGTTGTAGTCCCTATTAATCAACAAGCTCGTTACAGAGGAAGAGGAATTGGTGAATGTTATCAAAATGTCTTATAAATTTGTGACTTTGAAATGATATTGTGGGCTGGATGGGAGGGGGTATCACATGATTATAGAGTTTTGACTGTTGTTGCATTTAATCCAAACTCGGGTTTTCCTTTTCCTCCACCCGGTATGTATCGTTTCTTTCTACACATTGAAAGGTTTTATCATTATATAAATTTATAGTATTTTGTAACTCGATTTTGATAAATAAATAAATATAAATAGTAGATATGTATTACCTTTGTGATGCTGCATATACCAACATGCGTGGCTTTATGACCCCATATCGCAATACGAGGCACTGGTAGGTTTTTTACGTCAACGTGCCTTAACCAAAAAGGAAAGGTTCAATCATGCTCATGCACAACATAGGAATATTATAGTGTGCCTATGGTGTTCTAAAAGCAAGATTCCCGATCCTTAAGTAAATGGCTCCTAATCCTTTTTCAATACGAGTCATCAAGACAAGGTGATTGCATGTTTTACGGTCCATAATTTTATAAGAAAATGCAAAGTTTATTATCAATTATTAAAGGATTATGACGATAACATGTTTGTTAGTGAAGAACAAGATGGGGGATAGTGGGATACATGCAAGATGAGATAAATGGAGTTGAATGGGGTCCTCAAGACAGTGAGTATATGACTAATCTATGTGATCACATTGCTAATCAATTGTATTTAAATGCTTCAACTTAATATTATATGGGTTGATTTGTCTAAGACAAAAGAATTCTTATTATGCTATTTGTTGTTATGTATTTTGTTTCATAAAAAATTTAAGTGTTTTCATGTTACTAGGTTTTAGTTTTGTTATTAGTGCTGATGTTTTGAAAAAAATGTGTTTTTTATATATTTAAAATGTGTTTTATAGCAATTATTCAGAACGTTGCAAATAGAATATTTAATTCAACACTTAATCATACATAAGGGTAATATGGTCATTTTTAGTTATTTAAACCGGTCATTCAGAAGTATTATCAAACAGCTTTTTCTATTCAGAACTAGGACTATACAGAGACTTCAAAATCATTCTGTTTTAACATACTCTTGTTTATTACAAACTGAAATGTATCGGCTTTTTCTTGACTTCAAAAATTAGACATTACCTTTATTAGTAAAATTGCGACACTCTTAACCCATTGAGTTAGCGATCAGCAGGTCATTTAGGTCATTATATCTTTTTTTTGTTGGAAATTAAAATTAAGAATCCTTGCTTGGCCCAGAAAATTTGATATTAAATTTCAATATTTATGTTATTTTTATTTACAATTTGCTATTTTTAAAAAGCAACAAAATATATATCCACTCAGAAATACATTACAAAGACATCTCTCTTTGCACTTTTGAAAGATTCAGACCACCAAACGGGATCCAAGGAACCAAATGTTAAGGACCTGAACTAATACCAAAAAAAAAATCGCTTAAACCATACGTAATAACGAATGTCATGATTATCTACCACATAAAAATGACTAGCCTATGACTATCTATGACTAACAACCCTAATAATAACTGTCATAACTGATTACCACATCAGTATCACTATCATTAGCGGACTAACATACTATTAATTTAGATTAGTGTAATTGGTTGAAACAATTGAAAACAAAATGATAACGAGATCGTCAAGCTCGTCACCAAAATGACGAGGCGTATTGAGGATAAGCTAGTGACGAACCGTCCCTAAGCAAAATGGCGATGATGATCCATGTATGATGAGCAAATTAAGACCGCTACATGTGGTCTAACATTAACTATTCAAACAATCCAGAATTGCCCCACCAACAAACTCGATTGGTTAGGACATGATGTCCAAAAACGACAATTTTCTTTAATTTGTCACTGGCTCATTGCCAAATTAATACTATGTTGTTCCTTTATTACAATATCAAATACGCGACGTCCAGATAGTTGCTTGCCATAGTTGCCTAGAGACCGCCGACCTCCACTCCTTTCCTTTATGGTTTCAAATATTGTTGTTGCTTCGAAGAGAACCAGCTCCACTTGCCACCGGTTGAAGACCAATCTCCACATCACTCTAACATCCGTGCACTCAACCAAGGCAGGCATGGTCCATAGTCTCTACTTCCTTTCTGCTTGCCACCGGTTGAAGAGAACCTAGAATTATTATTATTATTACTAGCTTAACACTCGGTGTATAAACACGGGAACGAATAAAATTAATTTTAAAAAACTACATCACCTACAAATATAAATCTTGAACAATATGCAATGCTTAAGTTTTTAATGTAAAAACAGTTAATTCTAAAGGCAATTGAGAAAATAAAGAGATATGATTGGTGGATAAAATTTTGAAAATAAGACGATTACATCATAATCCTATTCTTTTAATATATATTATTAAAGAAAAAATTAAAAAAAAGAAAGATTAAAGATTAAAGAAGATTATTTTGTTATTATTATTGTTATGTTTTCGTCATTTAATTTTTAATTTAGTTATTCATGCATTTAAAAATATTATTTAAAAAGGTAAAACGTTAAACTCTATTTCTACCTACAAACAAGTAATAAATTTTGGTCGGTTCTTGGTCATATATTTCCTTTATTTTGGTTTTTAGTTCCACTGCGTTCTGTTTTTACCCGAAACAAGACCGAAATTTGAAAAGACATTTAATAAAAAAAACAGAACCCGAACCGATTAGTATATTACGGTTCTGTTCTCAGTCCTAACTTTTGAGCTTTTCGGTTTCCGTTTTTTGGGTTCGGTCCGGTTTTAAAACCGAGTTCATTCCTACTTGTAACCCAGAGACACCAAGTTGTTGGACTTGGAATGGTGTTCCTCATGTTTATGCGGACAAAAGGTGTATATTTAGAAGTAGTGATGTGAATCTTAAATGTAATAGTCTAAGATTCTGGTGCGTATGAATATTTGTCTATTGTCAGTAATGATATTCAAAAGCTAAAATTCGCCATATGTTATTACATTTTGCTTTCTTTTTAGTGGTCTTTCTTACCCAAATGCCCAATTATGAATTCAAAACTCAAAAGCAGTCTCGATGAAATTCGTAATATTTATCTTCAATCTTGGCTATTAGATTCTAAGAAACCGGATCCGATCTTGAACACATGAATACAACAGTTTCGGAATAAGCTAACTTTGCTATTGCTAAATAGCCAGACGTGCTAATCATCTAACCATGTGTTCTCGAGTTTCAAAATGAAAGGAAAAAATAATACTTCTCCGTCTGCTCACTTTTAGGACATGAAAAATTAGCTTAAACTTTTCCCTCAAATCCTTCTATTTCCACTCATATCATTCCTAAAATGAAACTCGAAAACACGTTTCTTATAAGATCAAATTCCACCAAGTCTTCGACTTTAACAACCATGAGACACTAAAATCTGAATTTCTAACAACGTAATTTAGTAACGGGAATTTAACCAAATTACAATAAAGATAAAAGTGATGAATATTTTAGTAAAACCTTTTAATCTTGACATGGTCTTGCCCCTGAAACAAAGACGAACATTCTCAATCGTGGATGTTACAGAACAATTTCTGATGAATTCCACAACACTCCCTTTTTACGTTGTCAAGGATTCCAGAACAATCTTAGTGTTCCGATTCCTGAAAACAACACATTATAAATGGAAAGCAAAGAAAACAAATAACACATTCAACTACCTTATATATTAACTGAATAGCAAAATAACGTATCTTATAAAACCATATGAAGCCATGTGACCCCTGTCGAGAAATGCCAAAAAAAGGAGAAATGCAATCACCATATATAAATATATATCGCTTGACAACGTACACATGTTTATTGAATTTACTTTGAGCAAAATTCTATTAAGCTGCAATAATGCAGATATTAACTACTTCAAAATATAGGCTGGCATAAGCCTTAAGGAGTTAACCATGGTTTAGTCAGGAGTGGCAGCCCCTTGGTTAAGTTCAGCAAATCTCAACCCGACACGCATTGAGTGCTTCAAAAACTTCTCAGCACATCTCTTCACACACGTCTCCTCTTGTTTATCTAACGTTTTACGTCTAAATGTGTCCACACAGTCTGTAAAGCATCTCTCCACAAGCGTATTATACATCCGTAAACTGCAATGGAGATCACCAGAGCAAATAAATCAAGCTCTAGATCATACTCCCAATTGTGTCTTATAAGATGCATTACCAAAAAAAAAACCATTTGAGAGCAAGTAACAAGGTAAAGAATTGCTAACACTAGCATTTGCTCCCGGAAACAAGATATTACTCATCTTAGTAGTAAAGAAGACAAGGGTTTCATCCAAAAGTGCGTAGAATCTAACAAGAACATATGAAACTATGAATTATCAGTTGTGATGATTGTATGATGTCTTCCAAAAGAAATGTATTTATACCATGTCAACAAGAATAAAAAGAGAGGGCAGTATGGTCACCACATCACGCCAGCAATACATTTTTCTACATCACACCATCACATCAAACTGAACCACTACTGATTTTACCCCAACACACTGAATTCCGAGACTCGCATGCTTCTTTATTCTCACATGATGGTGGCATTATGGTGTGATCACAATGTGTGATCCACTCCCTTACAGAGCCCCCTTCATCACAATGATACCCTTCTTGATTTATCTTTTAAAGACCGAGTTCTTAAGCTTATGGGCCTCAGGTAGTACTGAAGCTTGGAATTTTAAAAGCTTTAAGGTACAATAAGACTTGCTGCCTGCTATTCAATGGTCATCACTTTCAAGTTTAGGTGAGCTACTGAAAAGCTTTTTGTTAAGAATTAGTGTCCAGCTTGGTGTTGAGATATTCAATTGAAGTTTACAACTTTACTGTCTGGGCTAGTGCTTATCAATCATATATGTATTGTTACCATAACATCAGTGCTTTCAATTCAATACAATCAATCAGGATGTAAAAGAAACTACACTCGATTTCAAAGTTAATATGCATACATCTCAAACAATTCCAAAATCAAAAGGCAGAAAAAATACTATAAAATTAGAATAATAATTGGTGTAATAAATGAAAATAGCAAGACTATAGATTTGACGGCGCAAGGATGATAACGAGAATTCACAAACGCAAATGTAGCTACCAGAAAACATAAATGACAATCTGCAAGAATGTTAGACGATTGTTTGGATCATAAACTGCTTCTCTGAAGCAATTTCGACAAATACTGATTTTAATCAATTAAGTTTTACAGAACTAATAGACAATCAGCTCGTGTAACAAATCAAACTGTGTAAATTACAGAAGTTATAGTATAAATAGAATAATACAAAAAAGAAAGTAAAGGGAACCTGTCGCGAATTTGAAGCTGGTCGATCATGGTGGACATTCGAGCTTGATCTTCCGGCGCAAGAGAAGCCAGATCTCCGAGCATACTTTTGTCCATTTTCGACTATTTTTTCAGGATTTGCACCTTCTGTTGTTTCTATGAAATTAGGGTTTCTATTTTTTTCAGTATATGTAATTGATAATGTGACAAAAGGTTTAGACTTTAGACTTTAAAATTATTTGGGCTCTAATAAGCCTTTGCGGCCCGCAAGCAGAGTAAACTGACAACATTTGGGCTTTAAAAAAATAAGATATATAACTTTCTCAAGAATATTTATTCGTTTATATATTACGACTGAACTCTAGAAATCCTCTAAAAATACGTAAATCTATGAAAAGATACCTAAATTATGACAAAGAACCTAAACTATGAAGAAAGAAGTCTATACAACATTTGAAGAAAAAAACACACACACATCCCATGTTTAAAGAAATAAACAGATAACCGTCATAATGAGGGGATGATGTATTGAAGATGAACCTTTCATAAAGAAAGGGGGAGACAGGAATGGAAGAGTAAAAGAGGTGATATTTGGTAATGGCGATGGTGACACTCTATTGATGATGAAAGGATGGTCACTAGAGCAGAACTGTTTTTAACAGTAAGATGTTGTGTTAATGATGGTGAGAGGCGGTGTTGATGGAAGTAGCCGGTGGTGGATGCCGAATGATGATGACAAGGGGTCGGCGGTGGCAGTGATATCTATTAATCAAAGAAGATATGGTTGAGACATGTGGTGTTGGTAGTGACAAGTGATATAGTGATGTTGGTGCCTATGACCAAACGACGATGAACAAAACCCTTTGATCTGTTGACAAAAGATGTTTATTATGAAGAATGACGATGAGAAAACCTTTTGACTATGATGATGATAGGAGATAACCGTTTATGAATTACTCTCTGATAAAAATTACTAAAAAGTATTTAAAAAAACCTAAAGAATAAGTAAACTAAAAATTAATGTTTAGAAATAGTAAATGATAATTTTGATAATTGTAACACCATCTTTGTTAAATTTTATAGTCAAAGAACCAAATATACAATGAAATGTAAACGAATATGAACTTTGTTTAATACTTAAAAGTTAAATGGTTGAAACTTGTAATTTTGTGTAAACCTAGAAAATTGTAATTTATTATTATTATATGATATGATGATTATTATTATTAAGTAATCTATAAATTATAACCATTTTTATTATGACATTCAAAACGGGTTAAGAAATATCCAAATTCTATTAGGCACTACTTCTAGACGTTATGTTTAAAATGTAAAATAGTCATTACCATCGTTTGTCATATTGTTTAATAACTGAAACTTGTCCTCAAAGCCACAAAGCAATTAGAAGTCTTTGGGGGAAAACAGCCGATTCTTAATAGGTTTACTTAATCAAAACATATTAAATTTGCACATTTTGGTGTTATGTATATCGAACTTTAAAAGTTTTACTATATGTATTAAACTTTTAAGTTATTGTTATTGTATGTACCTTATTGACATAAAAATGAAAAAATGTATAAGTTTAATATATACAATACAAAGTGTAGTACACATAATAACGAACAAATAATGTTCAATACACATTATAAAAAATTATTAAATCTTGATATATATATATATATATATATATATACGATAACAAAACGTGATAATATAATTATATTTTGATGAACCAAACTTATTCTTAATCTAGGCTATTTTAAAACACCTATAATACTACATCACTTGTCATCACACTATCACCATTGTATCACGCTTTCACTATTCAATCCATTTATTTATCACTTCCATAAAATAATAAAAAATAAATAAATAAACACTGTGCCCCACCACACGTCCGTTGGAAAATGCTCTTACATGATGAAGATAAAGTATCAAGTCTTTCTATCCATTGGGTGGTAATCTTCTTTCAAAAGTTATACTAATATCTAGCTACCTTTACTCCATCTTTTATGTCATTGCTAAACTTGAATTAGATGCTTTCAACTTTCAAATTAGATAAAATGGAAGTCATAGTTTGTTTGGGTAATTATTTACATACATACGTGTGTATAAGAGAGGGTTTAAACTAGAACTGTTTTTCATACGAGAACCAATCTTGACCGTTTATTTTGGATAATGGAATTCATGGATGAAGAGCATGGGGGGTTGAGTGTGGCAATGTGCATGCAAGGAATTCATGGGTGGGCAATCCAATTGAAGAAGGGGAATTGGACGGCTAAGATTGGTTCTCACGGTTCTCGTACGAAAAACAGTTCTCGTTTGAACTTTTACCCGTGTGTATATATACACTAGTATTGCATCTGCGTAATGCTACGGTGACAAATAGTTTTTGTTTTACAATATGTCAATTTCAAAAATGTAATGATATATTATCCGTACGATTTAATGTCATGAAAAATTTTCTACAACAACATATCTGTTTTTTTCATATCTTCTTTTATTTGCACCAACTATTTTATTAATTTTAAAAATAAATTCTAAAAGACATTTAAATAAGATAAAATATTTACATTTATAAAATAAAAAGAGAGAAGTTAATAAGATTTTAAAAATTATGTTGATGTGAGTAGATAATTGGGTTTTGTGTAAGAGCATATGTTAAATAAATAAAAAGTTAAAGTAAATTAGGAAAAAGAGTGAAATTGTAAAAAATTGAGTGGATAAAATTAATTTAGATAGAATGAAAGGTTAAAATTTTGTGTTGATTCAATTTTAAGAACTCTTAAAATTTAGGAGCTGAGAGAATGTTAAATAGTTTATAAGTAGTATAGATATAAAGGAAGATATATTTGAGAATCGTTTTATTACGAGAATCATAAAAAGCAGTCTTCATCATTGATTAAATTAAGTCAATGATTATAATTCTAATGACTCAGTACTAAGCCCTCGTTAATGCTTGTGAATAATGACACTGGGCTGACTGCTGGTTAAATGATTTGAGAACAATACTGATATGAGAATATGATGAATATGATGAGATGCGAGAATTGTAAAATACTCTAAATGATAAAGTTAAGTAGTAAGAGAAAAAACTAACGTAACAATGTTTTAAATATGATTATTAAAGAAAAGAAACCGGGAGAAATGGAAATAGAAATAGAAGAGAAATGGAAATAGCGAGAAATGGAAATGTGTGAAGAATTGAAATTGATTCCCTTGTTTGGTATCATCAAAGAAATGAAACAGGGAAATGGTGGCTCGGGTCGTCGGGCGGCGGTTGCGGCGTTGGTCACCTCGCCGGATGTCGACAATGATGAGTAGAACTCCAGAAACACGGCGCAACTAGACATCGACAACGATGAATAGACATCGGCTGCCATTTCTCTCCATTTCTCCACAATTTGAAGTGAAATGAAAATACAAAGGAAGAGGATAAATGAAAATGGGTGGAGAAACCATTTCTCCTATCAAAACTATAACCATTTCTTCAAAACAAGAGAAATCAATTCTACTCATTTCTTTTCTCTCTACCAAACACATCCTAGGTGTACAAACACACAACACAATCATGTTTGACATATTCTTGCCCACTATATATTACCTAAAAAGTCAAACTTTGTATCTACAAGAAATCTAGCTAGTGAGGTATATGATGACATATCAGTTTGATATTAATATAAATGCTATTAGTCTTCACAATTATAAAAAGCATTAATAATCATTATAGACATTCGATCAAATTTTTATTTTTTCAAAAGCAAATTAATTTTATTTAATATAAACTCAAGATTACAAGCAACATAACTAAGAACTGCCCTGAAGCATTTATGCAAAATGTAGAAATTTAGGAGCCACACCAAAATAAATAGATTTAAAACGAAATAACCAAACAAACTTTTTAAGATTTATTTCTATATATGTTTTTTTACCACTTCAATAAAGAATATGATAATTATTATTACATTTAATAAATGCAAAAGTATCTTCAAGTTGTATAATTTAAATATTTATGCAATTAAAACACGGATTCATTCATTTTCACATACATGATACATGCAAGCTATCTTTTTTTAAATAGACTCAAGTAAGTCGATTAAAATAGCGTTGACTTTTACAAAAACATAAGCAAGCCCTTAAAACTTGAAATGAAACCCCATTACAAATCCAAATAAAGTACACATACATAGCTAGGTTTCTTTTATTTTTATTTGATACATGTAGACATAGAAAAAGCACATAATCATTTTTCGGATCTTATATGGTTCGGGTCCATGCTTAGCAGTTGCAAGGGTCGCACTTGCAGTTGCTTCCGCATTTGCATCCGTTTCCGCTCTCGGCAACGAAGCTAGTCTCGCTCCCCTCAGCAAATCTGCAAATTTTACAAACTCATATCATTATATTTGTATCATGGAAATTAAGCTTTTTTTTAATAATTCATATAACTAATAGAACACGTGTGGGAATATTAGTTGTTGGAAATTAATACGTACGTCATCCTTGGTGCAACACCGTCGACGATGATTGTGGTGGTGGTCGACTTCTCAACGTTGCATCTGCCGGAAACATAAACATTAAAACCGTTTAGAAGATATAAAATGATGATAAATGGATAAAAATGAACGAATCGTTTTCTTCTTATTTCTGAAAAAAAAAGATAAAAAGAAATTAAAGAAATTACGAGTTGCAGTTGCAGCTGTTACCGCATGAGCAGCTTGAGCCGCAGCCGCACTTTCCGCTTGAGCAAGACATGATTCAAAGGGTTTTTTTGAGGTTAAATCTTAGGAAATATGAATGTTTTTAATTGAATTCCTTGAAGCTTGGTGGTTTTCTTGTGTGATTATTAGGTTGCTATTTATAGGCCATTAGATGGATGATCACCGTACACGTGTATGGATGTGATAGCTCTTATGTAATGTTTTATTTGAGTTCATAATTATTCCGTAGGTCAGTGTCAAAATGTTAAATTGCATCGTGTATTACGTTATGAAAATAAACGTATACATTGTTTTTTTTAACGGGTCGATATCAATGTGTCAATGTTTAAATTTTCTTTTTTAAACTTTGTGGAGATGATAAACAAATCGGTGTGAATGTCATTAATTATCATATTATATAATTAAGTAATGTTGTTTTATTGTTAAATGAAGCGGTTTGGGTGTCATTATCATATGAATATTTTATCTTTATCATACTAGGTATACACGCATCTAGGTATAACTATCTAGAATAAGGTACTAGGAAGAATATCATTCTTGCAGAGTATACGAAATACAATTGTAAAAATAAAAAAATTAATAAAGTTACTTTTAATTTTTATTCACAATAACATAAAAACAATAAAATTTAAAATTATATTAAAAACGAATGAAAAACTGATAAATATAATAGATGCATCATATTTTTATAGCCCTTAAATTAAGATTTTAAAAACTCAGATATGTTCTTCCTGTTTTCTCTTAAAAGATGTTTTCCCTTTGAATAAGTCTGTTCTAAATAATCTCACAAGCCTTTAGTTACCATTAATTATATATCCCCTTCGAACTTCATATTGAGCATAAAATATTTACTGCTTACACTTTATAATAGCCATAATCACCGAGCTAACTTTCATTAAAACTTTCGGTTAATGTTTATGGGTATTTTGGTCAATTTACACATCAATTAAACAAAAACATAGAAAAACCCTCTAACAACATAAATTAATGACTCATTAATAAAGAACTTTTGGTCATTTGTATAGTTACCAATCATAAATTACGTTTATATAAAGTAATAAGAAGCTATGATAGATTGATAGGACTAATAGGAGTGGAAAGGGGATAGATGTGGGACGGGAGTCACCACCTAAGTGGTGAAGGGGGGTGCCACGCTACGGTCAAGTGGTGGAGACGGTTGGAGGTGAGTACAGGTGTACAACATGGGGTGGGCAAGTGCTAATGTGCGGGAATTACTCTCGTTTTTCTCTCCTATTGATTTTATTTTTGAAGTAGGTTCAAAAATTTGGTATAGTAAGTAGTGATCACTATAAAACTGAGTGATGGTTAAGTGATTTAAGAAAAAAAAGTTGACATAACAGTGTAATTAACGAATGTGGTAAAATATGAAGTTTGAAAATGCTCTAAATGATGGGTTAAGTAATAGAAAAAAAAATTACATAGTATAATATGTTACCACTCCTAAACTCTAAGTGTACAAACACAACACAATCATGTTTGATATATTCTTACCTACAAAATGTCAAACTTTGTATCTACAAGAAAGGGAGCTAGTGAGGTATGATGACCTATCAGTTTGATATTAATCTAAATGCTATTAGTTTTTAAAATTATAAAAAGCATTAATAATCATTATAGATATTCGCTCAAATTTTGATGTTTTCAAAAGCAAATTAATTAATTTTATTTAATATAAACTCAAGATTATAAGCAACATAACTAAGAACTGCCCTGAAGCATTTCTTTTTAAGATAGAAATTAAGGAGCCACACCAAAATGAATAGATTAAAAACGAAATAACCAAACATATATACTTTTTAAGATTTATTTATATGTTTTTATCTCACTTTAACAAAGAAAATAATAACTATTATTACATTTAATAAACGCAAAAGTATCTTCAATTGCTATAATTTTAAGATTTATGCAATTGAAACACATATTCATTTATTTTCACAGACGTATATTTATACTCACATACATGATACATAAAAGCTGGATTTTTTTAAATAGACCCAAATAAGTCAATTAAAATAGCGTTAACTTTTATATAAACATATATAAGCAAGCCCTTGAAAGGAAACCCCGTTACAAATACAAAGAACGTACACATACATAGTTAGGTTTCTTTTGTTTTTATTTAGTACATGTAAACATAGAAACACAAAGACATTTTTCGGATCTTAATCGGTTCGGATCCATGCTTAGCAGTTGCAAGGGTCGCACTTGCAGTTTCCTCCGCACTTGCATCCATTTCCGCTCTCGGCAACGAAGCTGGTCTCGCTCCCCTCAGCAAATCTGCAAATTTTACAAACTCAAATCATTATATTTTTATCATGAAAATTAATCTTTTTTTTTAATTCATATAATTAATAGAACCCATGTGGGAATATTAGTAGTTGGAAATACGTACGTCATCCTTGGTGCAACACCGTCGACGATGATCGTGGTGGTGGTCGACTTCTCGACGTTGCATCTGCCGGAAACATAAACAATTAAAACCGTTTAGAAGGTTTAAAATGATGATAAATGAATAAAAATGATCGAATCGTTTTTTTTCTATTTTGAAGAAAAAAGAGAAAATTAAAGAAATTACGAGTTGCAGTTGCAGCTGCTACCGCATGAGCAGCTTGAGCCGCATGAGCACTTTCCGCTTGAGCAAGACATGATTCAAAGGGTCTTTTTGAGGTTAAATTTTAGAAAATATGTATGTTTTTAGTTGAATTCCTTGAAGCGTGATGGTTTAGTTGTGTGATTATGAGGTGGTATTTATAGGCGACTAGAGGGATGATCACCGTACACGTGTATGGAGTTGATAGCTCTTACGTAATGTTTTCTTTGAGTTCATAATTATTCTGTAGGTCATTGTCAAAATATTAAAAAATAAACGTATACATTGTATTTTTAAACGGGTCGGTGTCAATGTTTAAATTTTGGGTGATACTATATAGCCTCTCTACTTACAAACTCACATGTCAAATCAAGAATGTTATATTTTTAATGTTGCTTTTTCATTCATATGTGTTAAATTAAGGGGACTATATAAATAATGAAGAGAGGATATATAGAATTACCCTTAAATTTTCTCTTTTAAACTTGGGTGACATGATATCTGGTAATAATGTGAATCTCGTTAATTATCATATTATATAATTAAGTAATGTATTTTTATTATTTACTAAATTTTAGCCGGCAATAAATATTATAAGGTATGGAGCATGGGTCCATGTTAACATTCCCTTGAAGAAATTGGAATTAATATGTTTTTAAAATGTCTAGCGGATTTATTAAATATTACAAGCATAGTACGTACGCAATACAATGTTGAAGAATAATTTGTGTTCGATAATATACGCGGTTTCAAAAATGTAAAGGTATGATATTTAGGAATGTGGTGTCAGCGTATAGTTTTTCCAACTACATATCCGATTTTTTTCAACGTTTTCAATTTCATTTATTTATTTATTTTCTAATTAACTCTTTTTATTAGTTTGTATCCTAATTTTTGAAAAACAACAAAATAAGGAAAAAATGTATTATTATGTTTAATGAGTTATTAAACAACAGTTAGTATAAATAAGTTGAAGTAATTAAGAAGATGATTGATTAGATCAAGGTTATCAAGATCGAGATCTTACCTAGGATCGTTTTTGTCTTTGCAAGATCGGATCGTAAGATCGAGATCGGGATCTTAAGATCCTACCATAAGTCACAAAGGTTTTTTATATGCTATAATTTTTATCAAAAACCAAGTATATAATATTTTTACGAGAGAATAAAATATTAAATTTTAAAATAACAAAACATCATATCGTCCAAATTTAAAATTTTTTAAAAATAGATAACAACTCATCATAATTCATTGGTTTACATATCATAATAAAATTTAAAATGTGACTTTTAAACACAATAAAAAAATCTAGAGCACATTGTGCACAATATTAATTCTTTAAAATAATCTTATTCTCGTAAACCTCTCTCTTATAATAAAAGAAAAATGAAAAATGTAACGTGTATAAAGTAGAAAACTGTAAACAATTGTTTTTAACACAAGGTTGATCACTTAGAAAATTAAAATTAATAAAACAAAATAATAGTAATAACCAAAAAATGTAAAAAATAAAAATGTAAAATAATAGTAATAATTAAAAAATGTAAAAAAGCAAAAAAAATTGGGATCGTAGGATCGTAAGATCACTATACGATCCTACGATCTTACGATTCTGAGTACGATCCTACCTGTTTACGATCCTAAATACGATCCGACGCGTTTTTGGTTGGTGGGATCGTACGATCCTACGATCAAGATCACGATTTTAATAACTATGGATTAGACTATTGTTTGAGTATTTATATTATTTACATAAAAACGTTTACTACTTATAATTAAGTAGTCTTAAATTATTATTTTTTTAAAAACAGACTTTTAAGCCTTTTATCTGTTAGTATAGATTAATCAAAGTCAAAACAACCCTTGAGATGTTCTAAACATTTTTCAGGATAGTATATATATCCGATCATAGATATACGCAACAATTGTTATTATTTTAATTAAAAATAAAATATTCCAATCATATAGCGGGCAAAAATAAAAAAAGGTATAACGAAATTTTCAACAAACGAATCCGTAAAAGCTTTAGGTCCATAAATAATGAAGAAAAAGACAAGACTTGAACTTAAATTCATTTATAAAAGCAACCGAGAATTTTATGGTCACAATAAGCTAACAATTATGACATAATGGATAACAACGACTACATAAGATGATACGTTAGTTTTTACAACATATAACTATCTCATAACTAAATAGTCTTAGTTATTACTGACTGCTACATCAATATCATTATTATTGCTAAACCAACGTAGTATTGATTTAGATTAAATTTGATTGGTTTAAAAAATAAAAAAAAAACAAAATTGTGGTGTAGCTCGTCACCAGGATAACGAGCCACAAGACAAAGTCACAATAGTGGATGACATAGTGGAAATGAAGATGATGACCGAGCTCGCCATCGGTCGTTGATGACCACCATTACAAATGGTCTAAGAAAGCTTGTAGATACTGTAATACTTGAATCATCTTCTGATAATGTCAAACAATTACAAGAATCTTCTAATAATGTCAAACAATTACAAGAATCATTTAATGAGTAACAAGAGAAAAATAATCAAGAAAAAAAGCATGTATAACTATTCTTTTAATGAAAAACTCATACATCGTATTTCATGAACATTTGTTTCTATCAATCTATCATAATAACTTGAATCTAAAATCAAAGGAAACATAAAAGTAAACGGTGTTTGTCAAGGGTTGGGGAAGGGGTGGAAGCAATTCAAACATCCAGTCACACCATAGCGTCGTGAGAGTGGCTTTGAGCGGTGGCAATCACATGCTAGAGTGGGAACGTTGTGTTAGGGATCGAAACACCTAAAACAAGCGTTAGAATAATGCGGATAACAAACAAGACAAGGACACAAGATATAACGTGGTTCGGTCGTCGGGGTCACGATCTACGTCCGCGGGCAAGAACAAGAGAATGTTGAACGGTGTAAATATGACTGAACCATAGGCTAGATATTATAACCAAACAAGTACGTAATCAAGAAAAACCCTAATTTCTAATTATGGAAAACATAATTATTCAAAATTAGGAGATTACAGCCGCCGCACATGGAGAAAACAAACCTGGGCTAAACTACCCTGCTCCACGCCGTGAGGCTTCGCAAGTCTCCATGCCGTGTGACCATGTTGCATACTGAGCACACTTGTTTTCTAGTTTTCAAATATCTTCCAAGTCTTTTAAATCATATTCAACACGTTGGTGGAGTCCACTTCTCTTTTTTTTTTCTTCTTTTCCCTGTCGGTCAACCTTCCCCCTTCTCTTTATTTCCTCTTTTTTTTTATTTTTAAGATTAATTAATTAGGTATTGTATGGGTCTCGGAATTTAATGTGGTGAGTAGTGATTATTACGGAGCTGAGTGATGAATTAAGTGATTGAAAAAAAAACTGACATGATAGTATGATGGGTGTGAGGGTTACAAATACTCTAACTTATGGCTCTTCGTTGTTCTAGCTAAACAAAATTAGGTTTAATTTATATAAATGTTTCCAAATTTATACCTTTTTATTATATATGTCGACATTTAAACTTTCAAAAGTTATGATTTATATTAGAGTTTATTTAACATAATAGTAACTAATTTTAAAAACTGTTCTAGCAAGGTCACTCATAAGTTATTTTACAATATGAAATAAATGGGGAGTGACCTGATATAACAGTTTCAAACTTTATTACTATTATATGATTTTACCCCTTTATATTAAGTTGTGTCATTTTTTGTTTTGTATTGCTCCAAGCCGTTCCTTGGACGGTCGGTTGTAGATTTGGGTCCGCTTTGACGAGCGATTCTCATCTCTTGTCTTCCATAGATCGAGAATTGTAGAATTTAGCATATTTAATTAATATATTATTTTATAGTTGAATTTGGAAATAACGTATAAGTATTGATGCGTATTATACAAGTCAAGTATGCATTCGTTCTGGGTTTAGTAATTTCAGCTCCTGAAGAAGAAAACTCACAGGGGGGAGTATAAGCTGATCGATTTTCTTATGTGAAGGATAATGATAAAGTTTAAATATAGTTAATATATACTTTGTTGTTCCTAATCCTATACCAAGCTGCATCTTAGCCTAGATTTAGTTAATTTAGTTGTAAATTCAGGGGGCGGACCCATGATTTGAGATAAGTGGTAGCACCGGACCTAAGATTTGAAATGAATGGTAGCACCGTCTCTAAAAAATCAGAATTTACACTACGTACGTAAAATTGAGTGGTGTTCCGTGCCCCTCACACCTCCTACCTAGGTCCGCCCCTGACCATAGCAAAAATATCTGTTACTAGTGTATGTATTCTAATACCATTGCTCTTTTATGTTAAAAACAGTTTACGAGTCTCAGATTTGTGCCATAAATTTTATGTTTACTATTATGTTTAAATAATAACCAATTTAATTGAGAAATTGAATGACGTTATATAACGATATAAAATGATAAATGTATGAAACCTCATAGCATAAGTCAATTAAAATAGCGTTGATTTTTACGTACATAAGGAAGCCCTTGAAACTTGAAAAGAAACCCATTACAAATCCAAATAAAGTACACATTCATAGCTAGGTTTCTTTTATTTTATTTAGTACATGTAAACATAGAAAAAACATATAACCATTTTTCAGATCTTATACGGTTCGGGTCCATGCTTAGCAGTTGCAAGGGTCACACTTGCAGTTGCTTCCGCACTTGCATCCGTTTCCGCTCTCGGCAACGAAGTTGGTCTCGCTCCCCTCAGCAAATCTGCAAATTTTACAAACTCATATCATTATATTTTTATCATGGAAATTAAGCTTTTTTTTATAATTCAAATAATTAATAGAACCCATGTGGGAATACTAGTCGTTGGAAATACATACGTCATCCTTGGTGCAACACCATCGACGATGATCGTGGTGGTGGTCGACTTCTCAACGTTGCATCTGCCAGAAACATAAGCATTAAAACCGTTTAGAGGATTTAAAATGATGATTAGAGGATAAAAATGATCGAATCATTTTTTTTTCTTTTTTAAAGAAAAAAGAGGGAATTAAAAAAATTACGAGTTGCAGTTGCAGCTGCTGCCACATGAGCAGCTTGAGCCGCATGAGCACTTTCCGCTTGAGCAAGACATGATTCAAAGGGTTTTTTTGAGGTTAAATTTTAGGAAATATGTTTTTAGTTGAATTCCTTGAAGCTTGGTGGTTTTGTTGTGTGATTATGAGGTGCTATTTATAGGCCATCAAAGGGATGATCACCATACAAGTATAAATTGTTTTTTTATCGGGTCGGTATCAATGTGTCGATGTTTAAATGTTCTCTTTTAAACTTCGTGGAGATGATAAACAAATTAGTGTGATTGTCATTAATTATCATATTATATAATTAAGTATTGTTGTTTTATTGTTAAATGGATTGATATGGGTGTTATTATCATATGAATATTTTATCTTTATCATTCTCAGTATACACGCATAAAGGTATAACTATCTAGGATAAAGTACTCGAGAAAATCATTTTTGCAGAGTATGCAAAGTACGGTTGTAAAAATAAAAAATTGATAAAAATTATTTTTAATTTGAATTCACAATAACATAAAACAATAAAATTTAAAATTATATTAAAATCGAATAAAAATGATAAATATAATAGATGTAAAATATTTTTATAGCCCTTAAATTAAGATTTTAAGTAACTTGGTCTGTTTTCCTGTTTTCTCTTAAAAGATGTTTAATTTCCCTTTGAATAAAAGTCTGGTATAAATAGTCCCACAACCCTGTAGTTCACCATTAATTATATTTCCCCTTCCTGAACTTCATATATTAAGCATAAAGTCTTTACTGCTCGCACTTTGTCACATCCATAATCATAGAGCTAACTTTCATTAAAATTTCAAGTTAATGTTTATGGGTATTTTGGTCAATTTACACATCAATTAAACAAAAACATAAAAAAACGCTCTAACCACAATTGTCGGTTCCTCACTGGATTAAATCGTTGGTGTTAGAACCTAGAGGGTGGTGAATATGTTATATGCCTACTTTTTGAAGTTTTACCAATTTTTGAAAGTAATTAAAGAGTTCAAGTAAGAAAGATATCACCAATGTAAGTAGCTATGACATAATGATTTATAGTGGTTTAAGCAAGGGTTAACAACCTTGCTCTACATCCACTCCTTGGCCTCACCCACCAAGAGTTGCTCCACCAACTTCTCTCTTTAAAGGTAGAGATAAACATTTCTCTTTTTAGCTTACAAGAATTACACTTCACTCTTGCAAACAAGGTTAAGATAAACCTCACTTCACTCTAATTAGAAAGGCTAGAGTTGATCCTCACTTCTCTCTAATTCTATAGGCTAGAGATAATCCTCACTTCTCTCTAATTCTATAGGCTAGAGATGATCTTCACACTATTACAAATGTATAAGAAAGTAATGTAGTGTTTGAACTTTGAATGCTTTCACTCTTGCTTGAGTCTTGATCTTGAAAGATTGAATACTTATCAAAGAATATGAGCTCACAAGATTTTGTATGTATTCTGTGTTTTTTAGATTGCAAGAGGTAAGTAAAACATAAGACTTGAGTTGCCTTAAATAAGAAAAAAGGTGCAAGTTTAAAAAGTGTCTAGACTGTCCACGGTCGATCCACGGTCGACCGTGGCATCGACCGTCGACCTGCTAGAACTTTTTGAGCCTTGTGAATATAGACGTTGGTCTTTTACCAAAACCACACACAACCCATTTTTACCATAAAAGTGTATTGAAAAGCAACTTAAAAAAGTTGAGTTAGTGTCATACTTATTATGTTTGAATTTAATTATGAAAAAGAAAGTTTGGAAACCAAATGCACAAAGCATATTGGAAGTTTACCTCATTGGGAAATTCCTTTGGCTGAATATGGTTTTGGCTTATTTCATGGGTAAACTCCCCCAAAATGTATTAAACTATACCCAAAATGTTAATGTGTGTATCCACCTTTCAAAAATGCTATTGTGTGTATTAAACTTTCAAAAAACGTGTTATTGTATGTATTAAACTTTCTATTGTATGTACTAAACTTATACCTTTTTTGATTTTTTTATGTAATCAAAATACATACAATAACAACAAATTAAAAGTTCAATACACACAATAGCATTTTTGAAAGGTGGATACACACATTAACATTTTGGGTATAGTTTAATACATTTTGGGGGAGTTTACCCTTATTTCAATAGAAGATTGTGTTAGTATTTGTCAAAATAGCAATTCTTTTGTTTTTACTTCCAAGTTTGTGATTTTTATAAAAAATATCTCAATTTTTATAAAAGGTTTTATAAAAATTATTTTATAAAAACTTAAATTCATTTGATAATTTATTTTGTAAGCTTATAAACTTCAAACTTTTGTTTGTAGGTATCTTCGACATCGGCTTCTACTTGAATTCGGATCTTGACGATTGGAGTTTGGCCATTTAATGAAGCTTATTTTGAATATATATTTGTTTGACTACATATATGTATATGTGCACATATGTTGATGTTAATACATATAGTTATATAAACAAGTTGTATATTTTTATGTCAACAAAAGAGGATATATTTATAAGTCTATTTTTTCCAACAGTTGGCATCACCCTCATCAATAGCGTCACTCTCTGGTTAGGGTTTTATTGTCATCGATCTTTAACAACAAAAATACACATTCACATAGTTCTTGCTAGAAACAGGTCCGTCACCGTAGAAATCATATATCATAAATTAAAAGTCAAAATCAAACTCCCAAACAACATATCTTAACAAAAACGCGTAGTGTTACTCCATAAATTGAACCAAGATTGAACATATCGGTTAGGGTTTTCTAGCCATCGATTTTCATTGTTTTTGTCATCAATCTTCAAGCAAATACAAAAATCAAATCTGTTAGTGCAATCAAAGAATAAATATTTATTTAAAGGTTTTAATGACGCAATTTTAATATTTATTTAAGAAGAAATTATATTTAAAATACCGAGTTAATATGAAAATAATAAGTTTGGTGAAATAAATGGTTAAATATAAATTTACACCGATCACAATGAAAATATTACAAGAGGATTAAAAGAAAACCCAAGTATGTGTAACACCCTAGTCACCGGCCTAATAGGACATGTCGTGGTTTGTGTGTTACTTGTTTATTTATTTTATTTAGAAAATTATTAATTTAATTTAAAGCCACGAGGTTAAAAAGGGAAAATATATATTTTATATTTTTATGTGTTTAATTGATTATTTGGATTCGTTTTTAGATAAGGGTCACGAATAATACCTCGTTGGTAAATAATTAATTGAGTAGGACCGCTTAATTAAGTAACTGTGAGTTAGAAGGAAGATAAGTGCACTGTGTGTGCAAATAAGCGTGAGTCATATTACAGACTCCACCTCTTGATTCATTTTAGTGTTTATCCTCATTTGTATGTGTGTGTGCTTGGCTTTGAAGAACACCTTGAGGCAGCCTCTAATCTTGAATTATTCTTGCAATTTGTGTGGATTATCACTACATATTGAGGTAAGTTATGTTCTTAAATTGTTCTATCTTCTTCCATGAACTTCTTGCTTCAAAGTTACGGTTCTTGAGTTTTGGGTTTATGATTAATTGAAGGAATTAATATTGGTTATGCAATTGGTAGTAAAGCATGGTGATTTGGAACTGAAATTATATGCTATTGCTGTGTTTTGATTAATGGAAGTATTAAAACTCCATTGTTGAAGTTTGAGGTTGAACTTGGAAATGGGTTTTGATGATTTGGTAAACTTGAATGTGTTTATGGTTATGTTTTAGGTGTAATATGTGTTTAGTAATGATAGAGAACTGCTACATATGAATTTCCAGGTTTGAAAATAGTCATTTAGGGTGTTTGATATTTGTTGGAACAGGGCTGTGTAAAAACGCGTCGCGTCCCCTGCTGACAGAAACAGTTTTGCTTGTTTTTCTACATTATTTCAATTATGTTCAGTTCTTGTTGTTTATACTTAGTTTTAACATGATTCATACGTTATACTTGGGTTAGTGTGACGGTAATTGGCATATATGGTCATTAATTGAGATTATATGCTTACTTGAAATCTTGAAATGATGCTTGGTGAGATTTATACAAGTTTCATTGTTTTCCATATGTTTACTACCATATATATAGTGATTTTAGACTGTTGAACATGTATTTCAAGTTGGTTTTACATGTTAGGCATAACAGGTTGGTTTTGACCCATTTGCGAGTAAATTGGTATGTATATGTACTATGTACATGTTTTGATGCTTGTAACATGTTTAATATCTTGAATATAGATTGTATGCAATTTAGACATGTTCTAAATGTTGGTTTTCACATGTGAAATGCAACAGGTTGGTTTTGACCCGTTTAGTGCTTAACTTGATATTTTGAGATAATTATGAATTGATTACTAATTCTGGTTATCCTATGTTCTCAGGAGGAGACAAGACTCAGTGAAATTAGATTACTGAGTTGGTGATTCGGAGATCTATGGTGAGTGGATGTTTAAATCACTTATGGTTTAGTTGTAACGGTTGGTTACAACTTTTTTGATTGATGCTTGGATAGACTTATTGTATGGTGTTTGATTAACTGGTTTTGTGTTAATTAATCATTGATATGTGCACATGATTCGGATGAGAAGTCAGTTTCGGTTGGGCACACGGGCTGGGTTTGTTTGCTATCGGCTGATCAGTATTTGGATCTTTTGATGCATTCATTGCAACTTAAGGTAATATTGTGTGAGAATAGCAAATGAACTATCGGTAAACCTTTGCTTTGGGCGACATTGGTTGTAGGTTCCTACAGAACCGCCGGTCTTCTCGATTGCTTGTTTATTGTCGTATATTTCGGTTGCATTGTTGCTATTTGTTGGTTTAACTTTCATTCACTTAGCTTTGTGCTAATCCCCCACCTCTCACTCCAATTTTATAGATTTCGGTAAGTCGGTGGTTCAGCTGAGGAGTGGCATGCGTGGGGAATAATTGACCGCTACTCTGATATTGTTTTGATGAGCCATTGGTTTATGTAACACTACACTGTTAATGTTGTTTGAAAACAATTAACCCTGGTTTTATGTATTGGTTTTGTAAACATATATGTATATATATTAATCTATCGCTTCCGCAACAATTTAAAAAAAATATGGATTGAAATTGTGGTGTTACAGTATGCAAATTTTACAAGTGCCAAACATATACGATACCCATTTAGTAAAAACGATTTTTGAATAAACAATGTTAAACATATAGAAATCGATTTTTTACTCAATTGTATTTTCATATTTTATAAATCCATTCCACATGTTCAAAAGTTTTATATATATATATATATGTATATATATATATATATGGAAATTGCGAATTTATAAAATATATTGCCATAAACGGAAATAAAATACTTTTGGTTGGCAATTTATATAAAACATGAAAAATACATTTATTGTGTATAAATAAAATACTTTTAACAGATATTATTATTTTAGGTATTATAATTAAGTGTGAAAGAGATAAGATCAAGAAAGTACATTTCTTAATTGTTGTGCCCATAAAAGTACAAGTCTCTTTTGTGGTGGCACAATTGCAACAACAAATTTTGAATTCAAGAGATTTCTTAATCTTTGTGTCAAAATATGTAAGTTTCCAAGTACACAATAAAATATTATTTAATGGGTATTGTACTGTCTTCATGATAGAATTTTGAATATTTGTTAGTCACAAACATTAACAATTTAAAACTGGAAAAGAAGCTGTGTGGATGGTGCACGATCGCAGGCTACGGTCGACCGTGAGCTGCAACTGTACTGAGCCAAGACAACTTAGATATTTTTCTCTCACCTCTCTATAAATAGGAGGCTTGGTATTTCATTTTAAATATACCTCTTGCACAGAAAATCCTCTGTAATAATAATCACACTCTTGTGATCTTTCATCTTTATTTTTTATATGTGTGATTCTTGAGTTGTTCTAATTTTCAAGATTTAAATATTTTTTTCAACAACTTAAAGAGAGCAAGAGTGATCAAGAGAGAAAAAGCAAGAGAGTTTCAATTGCAAATATATTTACCTCTTGATTTGTTTAAAGTGAATGATTATTTTGTAAACACCATTGATGGTGTAGTGAGCTAAATTGTAAATCATCACTTTGAGAGATAATTCTAGTTGTAGAATTTTAATACATGTGGGTTTGACTATTCTCACATTGTTCTTGAGTTTGTGTTCTTGGTGAAAAGCACTTGTAGAAGTCCTTGTAAAGGAATTTTTGAAGACCTCGGTGGTGGCAAGAAAGTCCTACGGTATAGGAAAAGAAATCCTCGTTGGAGGCATTCTGAGTTATTGGTGAAGAACTCTTTGGTGCTCTTAGATTAGAGCATTGTGAGGTGGTCAGTGGTCACTACTCAGATCAAAGGTGATTGTAACTGGTTGTCTTTTCCGATCTAAATATACTTTTTGCAAATTGTGCTAATGGAATTCTTGACGAAGGTCAAGGAGCGGATGCAGGTTGGAGTTCAACCGAACCACAATAAATCTTGGTGTCATCTCTCTAAACCTTAAACGCTTTACTTACTCGTACGAAAAACAGTTCTCGTACGAAAAACAGTTCTTGTTTGAACTTTTGCCTATATATATATATATATATAAAAGAGTTTATTGTATAAAAAGGAAAATATAATTTTTTTAAAAAGGGTAAAACTATTTAAAAGATTATAAGAAGAGGACATAAAAACTATTCAACCCCCACTTCTAGTTTGTTCAAAATATATAATCTTAATCGTCAGATTTGGAAGTAGAGTTGGGTAGAGTTCTTTAGATGGTCGTGATCGAGGTTTGGCAGTGTCTGATATAAAATCTATTTACTAGTTTGAAAACCTAACACCAATTTAGAGATGAGGAAACCTTCCGGAAACATGTAGAAGGTGAGGAACAAAACCACCGGTCCGCTAGAGGATGAGGAAGTCACAGGATGTGGTGTCAGCGTATAGTTTTTCGACTACATATCTGATTTCTTTCAACTTTTTTAGTTTTCTTAATTTTTTTTGTATCAACTCTTTTATTAGTTTTTATTATCTATTAGATCAATCAAAGTCAAACAACCCTTAAGATGTTCTAAACTTTTTTTTAGGATAGTATATATATCCGATCATAGATATACGCAATATTTGTTATTATTTTAATTAAAAATAAATAAATATTCCAATCATATGGTGGGCAACAATAAAAAAGGTATAACGAAATTTTCAACAAACGAATCCGTAAAAGCTTTAGGTCCATAAAAAATGAAGAATACGATAAGATTTCACTTAAATTCATTTATAAAAGCAACCGAGAATTTTTATGGTGACAACAAGTTAATAATTATGACATAATGGATAATGATATGTTAGTTTTTACAGTCTATAATTATCTTATAACTAAATAATTTTAGTTATGACTATCATATCATAATCACTTGACCTAACTAATATTAATTTAGATTAAATTTGATTAGTTAAAAAAAAAATTAAAAAAACGAAATTATGGTGTAGCTCGTCACCAAAATAACGAGGCACACGACAAAGTCACGATAGTGGGTGACGTAGTGGAAATGAAGATGACGAGCTCACCATCGCTCGTTGATCACCACCATTAAAAATGGTCTAAGAAAGCTTGTAGATATTGCAATACTTGAATCATCTTCTAATAATGTCAAATAATTATAAGAATCATTTAACGAGTAAAAAGAGAAAAATAATAAAGAAAAAAAAGCATGTATAACTATTCTTTTAATGAAAAACTCATATTTCATGAATATTTGTTTCTATCATAACTTGAATTTGAAATAAAAGGAAAAATAACGTTACGTCTCTTCGTTGTTCTAGCTAAACAAAATCGGGTTTAGTTTAAATAAATGTATCTAATTTTATACCTTTTATTATATATGTCGACATTTAAACTTTCAAAAGTTATGGTTTATATTAAGGTGCATCATTTTTTGTTTTGTATTGTATGTATCAAACAGATCAAAAGCTCGAAACACATAATACAAGTTTTCAAATATCGATACATACGATAAAAAAATAGAATATAATAAATAAATAAATTAATGACGCATCTAAGTAGAACAATTTGGTTTGTTGAGAAAGAGTATTATATCCACACAACCTCTATTGTTCCAAGCCGTTCCTTGGACGGTCGGTTGTAGATTTGGGTCCGCTTTGACGAGATTCTCATCTCTCGTCTTCCATAGATCGAGAATTGTAGAATTTAGCATATTTTATATATTTTTTTATAGTTGAAACTGGAAATAACGTATAAGTATTGATGCGTATTGTACAAGTCAAGTATGCATTCGTTCTGGGTTTAGTAATTTCAGCTCTTGAAGAAGAAAACTCACACGACTTTACGAGGGGGGAGTATGAGATGATCGATTTTTTTTTGTGTGTAATGTTAAGGATAATGATAAAGTTTAAATATAGTTAGTTTGTTGTACCTAATCCTATATCAAGCTGTATCTTAGCCTAGATTTAGTCAATTTAAGGAGATAGAGCGGGCTGGATGGTGGTGCTAAGCCCTTTCTAATTAGCCTAATTTTCATATATACTATTAGACCAAGTCCATGAATTTGTAATCGATCCCCTTTTAGGGGTGTAATCAAGCTGAAACAGATTGCGAGTTACTCGAGACCAACTCGAAATTGACTCCAGGTGAACCGAGTCGGGCTCGAGCTCGAGCTACTCGAGTAGGGTTTCGAGCTGAGTTCGAACTCCAAAACACTCCGCTCGCCAGACTCTCAAGCCTAATCGAGCTTGTAAAATATTATTATTTTACCCTTTTATATATAATTAAATTTCTTATATATCTATAGTATATGAGGAATTGAGAAGAAAGATAAACCCTTAACCTATTTTCATTTGTTCCTTCCCAGTTCCAGCCGTCGTCATTCCTCCTTCCTTCCCGGCCGTCATGAGTTCGTGATTCGTTATTCCCTTTTCTTCATCCCACGAAGTTGCCACTACCACACTAATCTTGTGATTCTCTGTTCTTCATACCATCGTGATTCACTGTTCTTCATCCCATCGAAGCTCACTAGCAATCTAGCATTCATCTAGTTCGAACGCAATTTACGATTAAATAAATATATAAATTATCAAAAATATTTTTATTAAACTCTATGGATACATATGTATGTATGTACGTAGTGGGTAGTTACTAGTTAGAGCACCAATCGAAAAAAAGTCAATGGGATTCCCCAAAAAGAATGGCCATGGAGGTCTTAAACATTGCTTTCTATAAAGCTGCCCTTTTTTATCATTCATTTTCCTCCTTTAAATTTATTCTCTGATTTTAAGTATTATATTATAACATCATTTTTTTCTATAAATAAAACTAAAATAAAATCACCCAATCAAGCTAATGGGTGTTTGGTAGATAGAACAAAAATTGAGAGAAATGAAAATAGAAATAGGGGAGAAATGGAAATGAGGAGAAATAGAAATGTGGGGAGAATTGGAATTGATTTTCTTGTTTGGTATCATGAAAGAAATGAAACAGAGAAATGGTGACTCAAGTCGCCGGACGGCAGTTGTGGCGTTGGCCGCCTTGCCGGATATCCACGATGATGATTAGAATGCCGAAAACATATTGCAACCAGAAATCGACAATGATAAATAGACATTGGCTGTCATTTCTCTCCATTTCTCCACTATTTAAAGAGAAATGAAAATACAAGGGAAGGGGAGAAATGGAAATGGGTGGAGAAACCATTTATCCTTCCAAAACTATAACCATTTCTCCTAAACAAGAGAAACCAATTCTTCTCATTTTTTTTCTCTCTACCAAACACCCCATACGAGAAAGAGATCGAAGTTTTGCTATATTTTAAGTCGTAACAAATTTTAAAAGTGGTTAAGTTGTATCTTTTAGAGAGCCTGGTAAGTGTGATGCTATCTAATAACGGCAAAACATATATATTTATAGAAACTAGCAAGTTGTTAGAAAATAAAATAAATTACATTAGAGATTTTGAAGGGGATTAATATACTAGTTAACCAAAAATGCTTTCTATGCAAATTTCCTTATGTGTTCAACCAAAAGAAAGAAAAGTTATACAATCTTTCAACCGGAGACAAGAAAAGGGTGTCCTTTTCCTCAAAGATCTTAGGAGGTGTTTGGTTTATGAATTTGAAATCATAATGATTCTAAATTCCATGGAATTCTAAATCAATTCAATCACATCCCTTGTTTAGTTCACGTAAAAGACAATGAGATTTTTAGGGCAAAAATTGTGAAAGGGCAATGGCGGAGGTAGAGACAAAGACGGTGAAGGGCAACGGTGGTGGCGGAGACGGTGACAACGGCGGCGGAGACTATGAAAGGGGACAACGGCGACGGCGGTGGCGGAGGTGGAAATGGTGAAGGGGGGTGGCGGATATGAGGAAAGGCAATGGCGGCCGAGGCGGAGACGGAGAAGGGCGTCGGCGCGGCCATTAGAGACGAAGACGGTGAAGGGCGACCTCTGAAACGGGGAAAGTTATGGCGATGGCCGATTAGGGTAGCGACAGAGACAGTGACCAAAGGGAGACGAAAGCGAATGCAGAGACGGTGAATGGCAACAGTTACAGCTGTGGTGGAGGCCGATGATGGTGATGCCACTATCGGTTATGGTGGTGGTCGATTAGAGCAGCAACGATGGAGAGAATGAAGTATTGGTTGATGTAGTGAAAGCGACAGTGGATTGTCAATTAGATAGGTTCTAATTTTGAAATCCTACATATGTGGGATTTAGAAATACCACCCGTCCCCCAAGGATTTTGAAATCCCACATCTATAGAAATCCACATCTCATCCTTCTTATTTTTTACCAAACATGGGAGTTCAAAGGATTTGAAATACAAATCCTATGAACTCCCTCGAAATCTTACGAACCAAACAGACCCTTAGGCTTTGTTTTTTTTAATAAGGTCTTATTTTAAAGAAATGTCCGCGGGTGCGCAGACGTTTCTGATAAGCTTTTTGTTTTTTCATAGAAACGTCTGCGGACGCGCAGACGTTTCTAATAAGGTTGTTTGTTTTTTCGCAGACATAAGACCTTATTCAGTCTTATTTTTGCTTATTTTGAGAAGCTAAAATCTATAGTTTTTTTTTTCGCAGACCTTCTCAATCTTAAGACCTTCTAAACAACATCTTCTCCTAAAAACATAAAATAAGACATAAGACATTTATGTCTTCGAAAACAAAACACCTTAGAGCTCCTAAACGACCACAACAACCATCAATAAGCATAGATCACGGAGAAGAAAACTTCAAGTCGGATGTCTTTGAAATAACCAATCACACCTAATCACGTCATCGTGTTACTCTCATCATACTTTTCATAACAAGGAACATAACAGGTCACTACTAACTAATTCTACTTTTACTTTTACTTTTTAATTTTTTTAAACCCCACACACATATAGTAAAACAAAAAAAGAAAAGCCTGATCGATTGGACGTGGTAGCCATCAAGCGTAGTTGCGGTTGATTGGCAATGACGATTTTGGTGTGAAAGGATGCTTCAAAATGTGATAGGATTTGGATTGTCACCCCTTTTATTATCACATCCTATCACACTAACGGCCTGTTCTCGAGTTAATATTTGAAAGGAAAGTGAGGGAAAGGAAAGGAAGCCATGAATGATGTGTGTTCTTAAATTTTTTTAAGGAGAGAATGGGAGGGGAAGGAGAGACAATTTTACAATTTTTACTCTTTAAAATCATCCTCCCATTTTTGAGATGATTGGAAGGGGAAGTTTTTTAAGCCTTCTCTTTCCTTTCCATCTCTTTCCTCCCCTTCCCTTCCCCTCCCTTTCATTCTCTAAAAAACTCGAGAACAGGCTGTAAAACTTAAGACATACAACTTTTTAAAATTTAAATTTACATATAACCGTTAGATTAAATAAAATAAAAGCTATAAGTTGTTTAATAAAATAAATTGAATAAGACCCTAATGATTTACTAGTCCGAATAAATACGTTTACTATACTATGCATTTTTATTCAATTAATATAATTTATCATATAATTAGTGTAATTATCTTAATGCGTTTTTGTGTGCCATATTTTTACATTAATTAATTAAGATGAAATTCATATTATACTATCTAATTTGAAAAACTAATAAAAAATTAATTGAACAAATTAATATTTTATGCAAATATGATTTGAGTTTGATATAATCCCCCTAACCAAAAAACCGGGTAGATTTAAGACACAAATGATTTATTAATTATCTATTATTATTTGTAGTGTTGTACGAGATATATGTATGTTAAAATAAATTAGTTTCAAATACAATAATTTAATTAGGCCCTTACAAGATTACTTTTCTTGTTTTTAGCTATTTATCTCTAGCAAAATCATCGACGTACGTAGTTAACATTCATGTTTTGGAGGTTACAATGTCTTCCAAAGAGAGCGACATGCATATATAATTCCGAAACACTCATTTTGCTCGATACCTAATTCTTTGGCTATTTGACGATTGGCGAACATTTTTATATAGCGTGAATGTAACTCTTCTATTTATGAAATTAATTTATTTACGGAAGGTACAATATTTTTAAAATTATATTACCGTTAGTGAGGCATATATATATTTTTGAATGAATTAATTTTATATATATAAATCGTCTATATAATAGTATTGTTTGAAATAGCCGATAGTGTTTGATGTGGTAAAATAGAAGGTGTAATGATATGAGTTATTCTAAATTTCTAATGGAATGAAAAATATATAAATTTCTTTTTATTTATTTATTCAAGTAATGTAATCAAATTCTATAACGTTGTCTATTTGATTATTTCAAAATTATAATAACATTAATTACTAAAAAGTTATATTACGATTAGAATGCTTTTTAGTTTTAATAATTAATTAAACTTCCTTAATTATAAAAATCTCGTTTGAGTTTTCTTCATTTTGATTTTATGTTTATTTCTTATTTTTACAAGAAAAAAAAACTATTCATATGTATAATAGGTTGTACAAGTATGGTCCTTCTTGTCTTAATTATAAAAATAACGATAGATGAATTGTATAAAAATACAATCATGTGTTTAATAAGGGTTTTGAGATACTCCACTTATAGCCAAATAATTTTGAGTTGAACCTCACACACTCCTTTTTTTTAACGGCAACAGAATTTTATTAAAAACAAAAAACTAGCAAGGTGCTAGCAAGTACAAGAAAGTGAAATAAGACAACAAATTATAAAGGAAATAAAATTGAAGGAGCACAACACCATAATACCCAGTCTAACTTTCTCTTTTGATTTTCCCTTGATTGCAACCAGAAGAAGGCAAACCTTGAATAAGAACAAATAACATGGAAATAGACTCCTTGTTTTTGTTAAAAACCACCTCATTCCTTGACTTTCAAATCTACCAGCAATAAGTGTAGATAACTGCATTAAAAACTTCAAGTTTTGCTCCTCTCAAGTTTACCAACTCTCCCCAAGATAATAAAGCATCAAACAAATCATTAGGAATCTCCAAATTCCACCAGTTTGAAATTTCTTTTAGTAGGCTTAGGGCAACATAACAATTCACAAACAAGTGTTCCTCCGTTTCTATAGTTAGCGAACATAAAGGGCAGTTTAAGAATTCCAAAATGATACCTCGCTTCTCAAGATTACTGAAAGTCGCTAATCTCTTGTGCTGAGTTTTCCACATATGTATATTTACCTTGCTCGGGAGAATCTTATTCCATTTAATAATAAAACTGTGATTGTTGTATAGTATTTTCTCATCCAGTATCTTACGTAATGATGCAACAGTGAAAATTCCGGAAGAATCAAGAGTCCATTTCCATCTTCTATTTACCTGTTGATTATCAACCACAGCCTCAAGTCTAAAGAGTTCAAATAAATCAATATTATGGTCATGAAAGCCTTTATTGACAGAAGCTATGGCACCCCAAACACCTCCTTTTTTCGTATGGAGCGGATCCTAATTGATGAGTGACGATGATAACCATGAATAGTACATATCACTTGAGCCCAAAAGAAGTGTGTTATGAACCATCACTAATTAAGTATGAATCGATCTGAATCATCAATCAATCTCATTTAAAAACCTCATTATCTATATATTTATTGATATATGTATGTAGTTGTATTGAGAGGGACGCATTAATGAAATCCTTGACATAAAACCAATTTCGTTTTTGTATATGGTTAGAGCATGGTTGTTGGATCTGCATCGCTTGCATTTAAATTTACACACCTTTTAGGAGCCAATTACAAGTAGATAGTATAATACTTTTGGGAACCGGGACCAATAACCAACTATATATAATGCAAGTTACAAGTAGATAGTTTGATACTTTTGGGACATATAACCAACTATAATGCAAGTCAACTATAGGTTTTGTAATTCCTAGGAAGATATTATATATATATATATATATATATATATATATATATATACTAGTTATTTCTTTCAGCCGTGCTAAGCACGACTCATGATAGTCTAAATTTATTATTAAAGACAAATTTGTATTTTTTTAAACGAAAAAACAAAATAATACATGTACTTTTGTAAATAACAAAAAAAATACAACTATTACTTATTAATCATCGTTCAAGACATCATATATATGTTAGTCCCAGATTGAGTACGCAACAACAAATGTTTGTTGAAGGGGGGTTGAATATAAACTTTAGCTTTTAAAAATTAAAGACACACTTATATACTTTTATATAATTCTTATTGATATGAATCAAGAATTACATGTACTAGAAGCGGAAATTCTAAGTACAATAAAAGGTGGCAATCAATTTGTCTAACATATAGACAAGCTAACTCTAAAACAACTAATGTATTTAGAGTGTTCAACACATGAACACGTTTGATTCTACACAATGCTTATACTCTACGAAATTTCTCAACTTATGAGATTTTCTTTTTGTGTAGTAGAGACTTCACTTTGTTGTGTTGTGTAGTATTCTATATTTGCATGTCCACCATGCATGAGTATATATAGAAGTCTTGGTGGATCCGGTTGCATAAAGGTAAGAGACCAAGAGGATGTGGAAATATAAAATTTTAATTGTAAAGGTAGTGGGTGAAAAGTAAAGTTACTTTAATCAAATGTATGATAAAAGTAATTGTACTTTTCGGCAAAAGTGCAATCCATTCACAATATAAAATATTAAAGTCCACATCTACTGTCGTGTAGAAGTATCTTTCCCTTTCCATGATTGTACTTTAATCAACACCATGCTTCTGATTGATTTGACTTTACCAAGTATGAGATTGCCAGCCATACTTAGTTGCTTGAACAAATCTTCAAGATCTTCGTCTGTTTGAGGTATCATTATCCTTTTCCAGAGGATAATATCAAACCTTTTTGTCTCATACTTGATCCAAAAAGTGCATTTTTACTTTTACAAACAAAGATCTAAGGCATAATAGAACAACACATGTTTTGCGTTTTACATATGACTTACAATCTGAAAAGATAGAGTAGATTTGATATTTTTCATGACTCAGCTAACAGATTGTACTAGGAACTCTGATATTCACTACTCATTTGACAAAATATATCAGTTGATCACTTTTTGCTAGAACTCAGTTGATACATATTGCTCAGCTGATCATATAGATGCTCAGCTGATCAATAGTAAACTTAGGAGAACATAAGCTCATGTATTTGTATGATCAGTTGATCAAGAATGCTAAGCTGGTCAATCAAATACATCAGTTTATAAGGGGAGATGACTTGTGTAAAGATAGACTTACTTAGCTGATGCTCTGGGCCTCAGCTGATCCATTTGTTCACTCAGCTGATAGAGTAGGCACTCAGCTGATCAAATTCTTCACTCAGCTGATCACTTTCTTCACTCAGCTGGTCAATCTGTTTACTCAGCTGATGGAATATTTTCATCAGCTGATCAACAATTTTGCTCAGCTGATAGACTGTTTTCCTCAGCTAATGGTCTTCTTTACTTGTATTCTTCATCTGATGCTCCTTGGCTGATATCCTTTGGCTGATGCTTTGAGTAGGATCTGATGCTCAGCTGATGGTTCCATACTTAGCATATTTTTACATAAACTGATTCAAAAAACACATGTTTGAATTCTTTCTAAGTCATACTGAATGTAGGGTTTGGTTATCATCAAATTCTATGTTTTAGGATAGGCAGAGTTGATTATTAGGGTGAAGTGATTATCTCCCCAACAATCTCCCCCTATTTGATGATGACAAAACCTTTTTCTTTTTGAAGAATCAGTTTGACTTCGAATTACAAAAGATTTAAACTTTTAAGTACATTTGGCTACCTAGCTATCTGTTTTTGGTAGCTCTTTTTATTTGAACGTTGTTCTATTTTTGGTTTCTTTTCTAATGTTCCATTTTGTTCTGTTTTTGTGGAATCTTTTTCTGTGTTGTACCATTTTGTTCTGTTTTTGTGGTATCTTTTCATTTTTCTCAGAATATTAATTCTTTCTCTGAAGCTATGAAGTCTTTGTTGACTTAGGTTGATGGGAGCAGATAAATCAAGGTTGAAGAGGGTTTTGATGGCATCAGCATGGGATCTAGCTTTGAGTAGTTCAGCCTGAGATTTTTCCTTTGCCAATTTGTGTTGAGCAGCAGCTTGATTTTGACTTTGTTCTTGCTCTTGCTGATATGCTAGCTCTTTAGCTTGGTAGATTTCCTCAACTGAAACACCCAATGCTTGAGCCATTTGAGCATTTTCCCTTTCTTCCTGTTCTTTAAGAGCAAGCTCCCTTTTCATTTGAGCATCTGCTTCAACTTGCTCATCTGTCATCTTTTGTTTGCCTTTATCCTTAGGAGTAGAGGTTGAAGCCTTTTGGACTGATGGGGTTGATTGGACTGGTGGAGCAGATGGCTTAGGGCTCTGCCTTCTTCTTCTAAGGATGTCAGAAAGTGGAGTATCATCCTCATCATCAGAATCAGACTCTATATTGATTTGTGGAGAGCAACCCTCAGCAACTTTTCTTTTAGGCTTTGGCCTGTTTGCCATCCTTTTCAGCCTTTTGAGAAACCTTTGCTCCCCCTCAGAAGGTGCTTTTCTTTTGAGAGAAGGAGGAGCTGTTGCTGTAGGTGCTTCCTGCTGCAAGATTTTTGTGGCAGTTTCAGAATATGTAGCATCAATTTCCTTTGAGTCAGGATCATCCTCCCTTGAAGAACTTGAGAATTTCTCCCCCTTTTTGGCATCATCAAAAGGAGGAGGGGAGTCTCCTGCTGCAGGCTTATGGGTTGAGGTAGGGGCAGGGGTATGGGTATGGGTTGAGGAAGTGGTAGAGGATATTTTAAAGAGCTGAAGGGAGAGGTCATCCTTGAGATCTTTGATAGCTTTCCATAATGAGAGATGACTCATTCTGGATTGTTCTGTTAAGGTTTCTATGTCATCAAGGATGCCTTTGAGAAAAGAAGGCATATGGAGTAGTTGGTCAGGAATGGGTACAGATATGTTGGGGTTTATGGGGCGTAGGGTTTGGAGTTGGGATAGGAGGTTGGATATGGTTTGGTTTAGGGTAGATATGATAGATTGAGGTAGGCTGGGAATTTGTGGTTGAGAGGGAAGAAGGGTAGAAAGATGGTCTATTTTGGTTAGGAGGGGGTAAGATCAATGGGTGCAGGGGAGGGTTGGGGTCGGGTCTTGAGGAGCTTAATGTCTTTTGCAAGTCTAGACAGTTGAGTAGAGGTTTGGGTTTGGTAGGCTTGGAAGGTTTGGTTTAGGTGATCAATGTTCTGGTTTATGGTTTGGATAAGGATAAGGTTTGTGGTTTGGATAGATATTAATGGGGTAGAGGTGAAAGGAGTAGATAGAGGTTCAAAGAAGTTGGGTAAGGTTTGTGTTCCCTCATTTGAGCCTTGGTGTATAAGCTCAAATTCATTGGGAAAGAGAGTTGAGCCCTGTGCAAGTGGTTGGTTTGTACCACTAGCATTGGCAGGCTGTGCTTGTGTAAGAATAGAATCAATGATGGGTGCAAGATAAGTGGACTGAGTGTGGAATGCACTCAATAACAGGGAATCCCTTATTGGATCCACATTATGTTGGGAGAATGTAGATGGTATGGACTGACTCAATTATGGTATAGACACAGTGTGACCTTGGGTTGAGGTTTGTCTTTCAATGAGATCAACCTTTTGGGAGGTTGTCTCAGCTAACGGTTTAAGTCCCTTATTTACAGATGTATCCTGTTGTGAGGATACATCCACTGGTTCAAAGGTTGCAACATCCAATTGCTCCCCCTCGACATGAGGAATGGTAATTGAAGTTGAAGTCAGAGGTGTGGATTGCACTCCCTCAAAGCGCTCATAATGAGTCACTTCTGGTGACCTTGTATTTATAGGGCTACGGATAGGAGTAGAACTAGTGACCACAGGAGGTTCACTAGAGCTTGGCTGTTGGAGTGGTGTTTGGACTGGAGATGAGGATGGGCTATCAAAGGTTGGGACGACCATTTGAATATCCTCAGAGGTGGAATCAGTACTGTCCATACCTTGGGTCATGATGTGCCTACTTCTGTCAATGAGCTCCAGAAGTTGCTCAGAGATCTCTTGTTCTTAGGCATCACCATCATCACCAAGAGGACTTAACTCCATTGGATTGATAGGAGCAAAATCACCAGCATCACCATCACCAGCATCATCATCATCATCATCCTTAGAGCCAGTGTGGCTTTCATTAGCAGCATCATCACCATCATCATCATTTTCATCACCATCATTATCATCTGCATTGTCGTTTGCAGCATCTATCAGCTCTTGCATTTGGGCAGTGATTGGAGGACCTCTGTCTGCCTTCAAGAAATGGAATATCTTTTCACCCATGGCAGGGACAGGTATATGCTCAAGATGTTCTGTTAAGCCCACATAATCATCCTCTCCAATCTCCCTCATAGCTATCAGGCTCAATAGTCTAATGTAGGGCACCTGCGACCTCGATGATTTCTTGTTGGTGCTCTGGGTGATTTTATCAATAAGGTCCGAAAATATCACTTGAGCAAAGTCGATATTTACCCCGAAGACTAGGGCATAAAGCACAAGGAGCTCGGTTTGGTTGATGAGATGATGGCTTCCAGATTTAGGACCGAAGCAACGTATGACCACGTTGGCCAAATACTTCCATGGATGAGCGAGAGCAGAGACTTTGACTTGACCATGCACTACAGGTTCATTGTAGCCGATGGTGTCTAAAACTGTTTGAACTTCTGCTCTGGATGGAAAAGCTATGTACGGTGGGAAGTTAGGAATAGCAGAGGCTTCACAAAGGGTTTCGGTGGTGATCTGGAGATGATAGTTTCCTTGGGCTAGGGTGCAGTGGATGGTGTTGGTGTTTAGGTTATAGGTTGCGGAGTACCATAGTTCACCGATAATGGTAGGATAAATGTAGTGTGGATCAGCAGTGAGACTTTCAAACAGGGGATGGGCTTGAAGGAACTGAACCATTGGTTCATAACCTTGGTTTTCTTGCGAGGCAGGGATGGTGGTGTAGAATAGAATGTTGTTGGGAGTTATATTCATCGGTTGATTGGGTGCAACATTCTCACCAGGGTTAACAGCCGGGTCTGGAATATAGGTGGCCATTTGGTAGGGATGATGAACAGTGAGTATCGAGAGAGAAGGTAGGGTAGTTCTTTGTAGAGAGAGAGAGGGAATTTGAAAAGTTTGAACAGGTAAAGGTGAATGAGAGAGAAATTGGGATATTTATGAAGATTAGTTAACAAAGATCGTTAGATACTGCCAAAAGATCTAACGGAAAACAAATTAAATAGCTATTAAATGAAAACTGACAAACGGAGTAAATAATAGGGTTAAAAAGCATTAAATGAGAGTAAAAAGTGAAAATTTACTAAGTGTAGAATCATCAGCTGATCAAGGAGAGTATCAGCTGATGGAAAACTATCAGCTGATAGTGAGAGTTTGGGTATCAGCTGAGTAAAGTACTTAGCTGAGCATGTCTTCCTTATCTTAAAGTGATCAACTGAGTAAATTTGATCAGCTGATAGGTATCAGCTGAGCATAGTTACTCAGTTTACACAAATCAAGTAAGACTTAGATATGCTTAGATAAGTATCTTATAATTTTCAACACTTATAAATTTACACAAACTAAATTACCACTATTCTAAACTAAAAATTTAGCATACCTAGTTTGGATATTAGGAAGTTGAACCTTGCTTCATCTAATGGCTTTGTGAATAAATCTGCAAGTTGTAAATAAGTGTTGATGTAGTGCAAAGTTACCTTCTTCTTTTGCACGTTATCTCTGAGAAAATGATGTCTGATTTCAATATGCTTTGTTTTTTAATGCATGACTGGATTATTTGAGATGGAGATTGCACTTGTATTGTCACAAAGAATTAGGGTGTCTTCAAACTTCATATCATAATCAAGTAGTTGATTTTGTAACCACAAAATTTGTGCACAACAGCTTCCTGCAGCAATGTATTCTGCTTCTGCAGTAGATGTTGACACTAAATTCTGTTTCTTACTAGACCAACTAATCAATCTTCCTCCTAGAAGTTGACAACCACCTGAAGTACTTTTTCTGTCTAATGTGCATCCTGCAAAATCAGAATCAGAATATCCAACTAACTCAAAATCTGAGTCTTTCGGGTACAAAATACCAAGATTAGGAGTTCCTTTGAGATACCTGAATATTCTCTTAACAGCAGCAAGATGTGATTCTTTAGGATCTGCTTGATATTTTGCACAGAGACATGTTGAAAACATTATATCTGGTCTACTTGCAGTGAGGTATAAAAGTGACCCAATCATTCCTCTATAAGTAGTAGTGTTCACTGATTTGCCATCAGTGTCCTTTCCTAACTTAATAGAAGTAGACATAGGTGTTTTCATTGAAGAGCAGTTTTCAAAATCAAACTTCTTGAGTAAATCTTTGACATACTTTGTTTGATGAATGAAAATACCATCAACCTCTTGTTTAATTTGCAAACCAAGAAAATAGTTTAACTAACCCATCATGCTCATGTGATAATTATCAGACATGAGTTTAGAAAACTTTTTGCATAGTTCCAAATTAGTAGACCCAAATATTATATCATCTACATATATCTGCACAAGTATCACATCACCTTTGTACTTCCTAATAAATAAAGTGCTATCAATGCATCCTCTTGTAAAACCTTTGTTAATGGGAAAAGAAGAGAGGGTATCATACCAGGCTCTTGGAGCTTGCTTAAGACCATATAATGCTTTGTTTAGGAAGTAAACATGATCAGGTAAGCTTGACTCCTCAAAACCAGGAGGTTGTTTAACATACACCTCTTCTTTCAAATCTCCATTCAGAAATGCACTCTTCACATCCATTTGGAACACTTTGAAGCTTTTGAAGGCAGCATAGGCTAGGAATAGTCTGATAGCTTCCAATCTTGCAACAGGGGCAAAGGTTTCATCAAAATCAATACCTTCTTCTTGACAGTACCCCTGTGCCACTAGCCTTGCTTTGTTTTTGATGATTTGCCCATTTTCATCTAGCTTATTTCTGAACACCCACTTTGTTCCAATGATGGATTTATCCTTTGGTTTGAGTACCAAAGTCCATACATTATTTCTTTTGAATTCTGCTAGTTCCTCTTGCATGGAAGACACCCAGTGGGGATCATTGAGAGCTTCATCAACCTTCTTTGGTTCAATCATTGAGACAAATCCAGAATACAAACAGATGTTGCAAGCTTTTGATCTTGTTCTAACTGGATCATCTATGTTTCCTATCACCAAATTATGAGGATGGTGCTTGAGGTCTTTGAAGGCGTTTTGGATTTCTTGGGAATTATGATTCATTTGGATTTGGGGAGAAGAAGTTATATGTTGGCTATCAGCAGTAGAAATGAGTTCATTTTGAGTGGCTGATATAACTTCATTATTGCAATCTGTGGGTATCTCTACTGAAGATGGAATGAGTGATATGGAATTGGAATCCAATGATGTTGAGTCATTTTCCACATGATTCAGTAGAGGTATAGGATTGGATGAGGATAGTTGTACATGGTTAAAAACTTGGATAGGAATAGGTTCATCTAAATCATGAGCAGCTGGTGGAGAGGGATCTACTTGCTCTGAAGGAACTTCTCCTTGCATAAGATCATTAAATTCTTCACCTGAAACATGATTAGAAGAATAGGAAGCAACAAAGTCATTTTCATTAAAATTTACATTGATAGATTCTTCTATGACTTTGTTTCTGAGGTTGTATACTCTGTATGCTTTAGAAATCACAGAGTAACCTACAAACACTCCTTCATCAGCTTTTGGAGCAAACTTCTGCAATTGATCTTTTTGATTAAGTATGAAACATTGACAACCAAAGATATGCAGAAAGCTGATGCTTGGCTTCCTTCCCTTGAGCACTTCATATGGAGTTTTGTTGTGCCTCTTGATAATAAGGGACCTGTTCTGTGTGAAACATGCACAACTTACAGCCCCAACCCAGAAATTAAATGTTAACCCACTTTCACACAACATGGTTCTTGCAGCTTCAATCAATGTTCTATTTCTTCTTTCAGCTACACCATTATGTTGTGGGGTTCTTGGAGCAGAAAAGTTTTGAGATATCCCTTTCTCATCACAGAAAGATTCCAGAGTTTGATTTCTGAATTCAGTTCCATGATCACTTCTAAGACTCCTCACCACATTGCCATTCAACACTTCCATCTTCTTGATAAAACAGATAATTTCTTTAGCAGCCTCGCTCTTTGCTTTAAGAAAGAAAACCCAAGTATATCTTGAGAATTCATCAACCAATACAAGAGCATACTTATTTTCACCAATACTAGCAGTTGCAACAGGACCAAAGAGATCCATGTGCAACATATAGAAAGGTTCTATAATTGAGAAGGCCTGCTTGGATGGAAATGATGTCTTATGCTGCTTTCCCTTCTCACAAGCAGTGCAAGGTTTAGGCTTAAGATAAGTCAGTGAATGTAGTCCTGACACTAGTTCACCCTTGCTCAACTTGTTGATGTTTTTGAAATTAAGGTGGGAAAGCCTCTTGTACCACAGCCAGTTTGTATCCTCATTATTCTTGGAGTACAAACAAGTTTCCTTTGAAGGGTCACCAGAGGACATGTCAAGTGTATACACATCCTTGGTTCTCTTGGCACTGAACACTATATTACCTTCTTTATTTATGATGGAGCCTCCTGTCTTTGTGAAGTGGACTTCATTATCTCCATCACACAATTGACTTATGCTTATGAGATTGTATTTCAGCCCTTTGACATATGAAACTTTTGACAGCTTCAAGTTTCCATTATGAAGTTCACCATAGCCTTTAGTTTGCCCATGGTTGTTGTCACCAAAAGTCACCCTTGGACCTTTCTCTTTCTTGTAGTTGTTGAGCAAAGCCTTGTTACCTGTCATGGTTCTTGAACATCCACTGTCAAGAAACCAAGAACCAACACCCTGCACAGATTTGAATGAAAGAAGAGTTAGTGACACAAGTAGGAATCCACTAGTTAGTGGATCCCTGTGGAATGCACCTAGCTTTCCACTTTATCTCAGGTTTCTTATGAATGGGAGGAGTGACTATGTTATCATCACAAGTCCGCTGTCTTGAATTCCCTTCTAAAGAACATTCAAATGCCTTATGCTCTTTGCTTCCACATATATAACATTTTTGAGATTTAGTGGCCTTGGAGCATTGAACAACATGGTTTGAATGCCTATGAGATTTCTTATCAGTCATCATTTGACTAATTTGACCATTCAGCTTATGAAGCTTATCCTGTAAATTTCTTAGGTCTTTATTTACAGGCACCTTAGATTGATCTTTGTTTTTGGAAAGCTTTTGACCAATCTTTGGAGTGGCAGAAATAGAAATAATGTGAACATCATTCTTTTTACTCATAGTTTCTTCTATCAAAAGAGAGTTGATTACTTCTAGATCAACTGATTGTTTAGAAGATGAGCTATGATCAGCTGACAGGTTATCAGCTGAGCATTTATCATCTACTAACCTATCAGCTGATGGAGTAGTATTAGCTAATGATTCTTCAGTTTGTGAAATGCTAAGAATTAAGTCATCTGTTTTCAAGGTTTGACAACATAATGTCTCTAAGGTCTCAACTAATGATTCCTTTCCTTTAATCACATCCTTTGACTTTGTGTTATTAGTATTTTTACATTCTGAAATCTTACTAGAGGATGATTCAACAGAAGGAATAATTGATTCTTTTAAGTGGGAACTTTTGCTTCTAACAAACTTATTTGTGAATACACTTTTGCCTTTAACAGTCTTGTGAAAGGTCTGTGGCAAAATGTCAGCTTTGTCTAAGATATTAAGGTTCTTACTAGAATCAACATAGTTAGCAGCCTTAGAGTAATTTTCACCAATAATAGCTTGAACTTGTTTGGGTATCTGCTCCTTGACACACTGAGTGGTCTTTTCTGCAGATACACACCAAGACTTTACTACTTTTTGGAGGTCATTAAACTTTTTGGTTGCTTCACTAGTTTCTTTTACTAAGATCTCATTAAGTATCTTTTGATTAGCTAGTTCATCATTTAAGATTGTTATCTGCTTAAGTTCCTCATCCTTAAGAATTAACTTTTCCTTTAGTGATTCTATTTCTAGTTTTAGCTTCTTCTCTCTTTGAATAGAAGACTGGAAATCAATACACAAGTAATCAAACATAGCATTCTTCTCATTATCATCATAGTTAATAAATTTTCCAACCTGATACATAGAAGAAGGATCCTAGTTGGTAGTTGAACAAGCTTTAGCAGCCTTTTTCATATCTTCATCAAAGGAACTACCATCATTATTGTTGGCCATCATGCAGAACTGAGCAGAGATCACCTCATCTTCATCTGAGGAGAGATCTTCTTCTGCCCAATCTTCTTCTTCAGCAACAAGAACTTGGCCTTGGGCTTTCTTCTTCTTCTTCTTGTCGAGGACAGCAGCAAGGAGTTTCTTATACTTGGCTTCATAATCAATCTTGCCCTCCTGCTTTTGCACAGATGAAGAACCAGTTTTATATTTAGACTTACAATCACTGGCAATGTGGCCAATCTTGCCACACTTATAACACTCTGCTGTGGAGGCATCAAAAGTGGATTTGGGCTTGACAAACTTTGATGACCTCTTGACACCCTTTCCCTTCTTGAAAGGTCTGAACTTCTTAACCAGCATAGCTACACCTTCAACCAACTCCTCCAGATTACTTTCCTCACAATCCTTCTCCTCATCACTTTCTCCAGCACTCTCCTCTCCATCTCCTTCTTCATCAGAACTAGAATCAATAGTTGCAAAGCTTCTCATCTTTGTATCTCTTGATACAAGGGCAGTTGGTGTAGCTTTCACAACCTCCTTCATCTCCTTAGATGACAACTTCCTTTGTTTGAATGATTGCTCATGGTTGAGTAAGTTACCATAGAGAGCAACCAGAGACATCCCCTTAATCTTTTCACTATGTCTTAGAACAGTGACAAAGTGATCCCATGTTTCAGGAAGGGAGTCTAGAAACTTGTTTACCAAGACAAAGTTGCTCTTGGTTATGTCTGCCCTTTTCAAGTCATTAACAAGGCAGTTGAACCTAGTGTATGTCTGTGTAAGACTCTCACCTTTTTGAGCAAAGAAGAATTCATACTCTTTGTCGAGGAGGAGCTTCTTGTTCTCCTTCACCTATTCAGTCCCTTCATATGCAACTGTGAGTGTATCTAACATTTCTTTTGCAGAAGAACAGTTAAGCACTTGATGATAGATTTCATTGGGTAGTGCAGAGACAAGAGCTAATCTAGCCTTAACATCTAGGCTAACCAACCTCTTATCCTCATCTGTCCATAGATGCATGGGTTTGGTTATGATTCTTTCAGTTGTAGAGGTTTGACCTTCAGATTCTGATGGAATAGATAACACTGATTTTGGAACATAAGGACCATCAGTGACTATTTCAAGCATTTGGATATCAAGGGTGGATAGGAAAAGATGTGCTCTACTTTTCCACATGGAGAAATTTTCAGTATCAAACATGGGACATCTTGTTAAGGACCCAGTGTTTGAGATATTCATATTGTTTGCGGATGAGGCCATATTGAGAGGGGTAGAAGCAGTTGTAGAGTAAGCAAAACAGATCTAGATATTGATTATCTAACCTGCTCTAATACCAGTTGTTGGTCCCAGATTAAGTACGCAACAACAAATGTTTGTAGAAGGAGGGGTTGAATACAAACTTTAGCTTTTAAAAATTAAAGACACACTTATATACTTTTATATAATTCTTATTGATATGAATCAAGAATTACATGTACTAGAAGCGGAAGTTCTAAGTACAATAAAAGGTGGCAATCAATTTGTCTAACACATAGACAAGCTAACTCTAAAACAACTAATGTATTTAGAGTGTTCAACACATGAACAAGTTTGATTCTACACAATGCTTATACTCTACGAAATTTCTCAACTGATGAGATTTTCTTTTTGTGTAGTAGAGGCTTCACTTTGTTGTGTTGTGTAGTATTCTATATTTGCATGTCCACCATGCATGAGTATATATAGAAGTCTTGGTGGATCCGGTTGCATGAAGGTAAAAGACCAAGAGGATGTGGAAATATAATATTTTAATTGTAAAGGTAGTGGGTGAAAAGTAAAATTACTTTAATCAAATGTATGATAAAAGTAATTGTACTTTTCTGCAAAAGTGTAACCCATTCACAATATAAAATATTAAAGTCCACATCTACTGTCATGTAGAAGTATCTTTCCCTTTCCATGATTGTACTTTAATCAACACCATGCTTCTGATTGATTTGACTTTACCAAGTATGGGATTGCCAGCCATACTTAGTTGATTGAACAAATCTTCAAGATCTTCGTCTGTTTGAGGTATCATTATCCTTTTCCAGAGGATAAGATCAAACCTTTTTGTCTCATACTTGATCCAAAAAGTGCATTTTTACTTTTACAAACAAAGATCTAAGGCATAATAGAACAACACATGTTCTGCCTTTTACATATGACTTACAATCTGAAAAGATAGAGTAGATTTGACATTTTTCACGACTCAGCTAACAGATTGTACTAGAAACTCTGATATTCACTACTCATTTGACAAAATATATCAGTTGATCACTTTTTGCTAGGACTCAGTTGATACATATTGCTCAGCTAATCATATAGATGCTCAGCTGATCAATAGTAAACTTAGGAGAACATAAGCTCATGTATTTGTATGATCAGTTGATCAAGAATGCTCAGCTGATCAATCAAATACATCAGTTTATAAGGGGAGATGACTTGTTTATAGATAGACTTACTTAGCTGATGCTCTGGGCCTCAGCTGATCCATTTGTTCACTCAGCTGATAGAGTAGGCACTCAGCTAATTAAATTCTTCATTAAGCTGATCACTTTCTTCACTCAGCTGATCAATCTGTTTACTCAGCTGATGGAATATTTTCATCAGTTGATCAACAATTTTGCTCAGCTGATAGACTGTTTTCCTCAGCTGATGGTCTTCTTTACTTGTATTCTTCATCTGATGCTCCTTGGCTGATATCCTTTGGCTGATGCTTTGAGTAGGATCTGATGCTCAGCTGATGGTTCCATACTTAGCATATTTTTACATAAACTGATTCAAACAACACATGTTTGAATTCTTTCTAAGTCATACTGAATGTAGGGTTTGGTTATCATCAAATTCTATGTTTTAGGATAGGCAGAGTTGATTATTAGGGTGAAGTGATTATCTCCCCAACAATATATATCATAAAGCAAGTAAGCATCATCATACTTTTGTTACTATCCAACTAAACATCACGATACATATTTTTGTTCCGGATAACTGACAAATTAACTTTTGTTATTACACCCAACAATATATTTAATTTTTGTTGGTGTACTCTTTGATCTATAACATACAATGAACAACTTAGAAGATTTTAATTTACGGATTTAAAAATGTTGAGGATTTCAAATCCTTCAACATATAGATTATCGTTATTTTTTATTCCCAATAAAGCTTAATAAAGCATTTTTAATCATAGACAACATAATATTTGGTTTTATATTTGAAACAAAACAATAGACATTCAATATTTACACATTATCTAAACTTATTTTCTTACAAATAACATATATGAATCTAAATTAATTAACTCACAAATAAAAATACATTTTATGTAAGTACCATAATATATTATATCAAAAATTTGACATATTTATAAATTACTTATGGTCACATTTTTTATTCTCATACCAATTTCTAAAAGTTTTTGATTTTATAATAATCATAAATCCTTAACAAAAATACAATTTATGGTTTAAAATACAAATCACTTCATACAAGTATTGAGCTAATTGCATGATTGAACCAAACTCCTCCATATGCTTTGTATACATCTCATAAAACCCTTTATGATATACTAATTTATCAAATCTAATTTCAAAAAGGCAAAAGATGAAAAAAACAGAGACCGAAAGGGTAAATAAAGACCTTACACAAAGGATGGAGAATTATAGTCGATGATGGTGATGAATCAACCAGATTGCTTTTTGATAAGGGGAGAAATGAATATTTTTCTAAATAATGTGAGTTTAAAACTTGAAGTACATGCACCAAAAAGGCACGAAACTGAGAAATAAGCAAATGCAAACAATATGTAACTTCTGGTGTGTATAATTTTGAAAGGGGAGTTGTTTTGTACACAGCAATTTTTAGCTAGGTACGAGCACTTAATGCACATGGTACAATTTGATAATACATAAAGTTGTTGTGTATGACTACTTTTGTTATATAAGATGATCACCTTCCTTTTGAAAGTTTAATCGTACAATTATTTGCGGGTTTATCTTATATCATAGGAAGATATAAATTTATATATATTATTTTAGGTATGAATGAGTTTTTAAAATTCAAAATAGTGTCATACTATTGAATGGACAAGTGTCAATTTAAGGAGTCTTGAGCTCTTTTTATATATATAGGTAGATATATATATATATATATATATGTAACATCCTGAGATTGAGCCTAGTAGACACGTAGGCTTGGGTATGTTTACATGTGAATTATAATTTGGTTAATGTTTAATTAATTGTCAATCATTTAAATAAATATTATTTATGTGTTGGTTAAACATATATACATATATATATATACATACGGATTTAGCATTTGTATGTGCATGTGTTTAAGATGGTTTAATCATGCCACCTCATGCTTGCTTGTGTTTTCAATCTATACATACGTGGGTTTTCAATAATTGATTCTTCACTTCGAAGAATCCTTGTGTATGTATTGTGTGTGCAAAACTGAGAGAGACAAGAAGAACAAGCAATCAGAATTTGGGTGCTATTGAATTTGTGAATTCAAGTTAACAAGGTTTGTGTAATTCTTGTGTGATTCTTGTTAATATGCTTTGGTTTGTTATTAACATACTACGGTTTTGATTATGCTGGGTTTTGTTTATGAACATCATGTAAACTTTGCTATATGGGTTTTGGCGGATTTGGTGTTCTTAGGTGTTAAGGTTTTTATGATGCATTATTGGGTGTTTAATCGTGTTTGTATATGTTTTGGTAAGTTTGTATATGAATTGGAAATATGAATCATGGAGTTTTGAAGTTATCGGATTCTTGAAATATGATGTTGGCGGATTGTGAAGAAGATGATGGAAAACCGAGTGTTGAAATCCGGTACTTAGAAATCCGGAACTTTGGAAATCCGGGTGAGTCGAAATCTGATACTCATAAATCCGGTACTTTGAATCTGGAATTTATGAAATACGATAGTTGAAGTCCGATGGTGGATTCCAAGTTATGAAATCCGAACATGTGTATAATCCGATGAAGAATCCGACGGTCGAAGTTCGAAGGGTGAAATCCGAAGGAAGTGTCGGATTTCATTGAAAACCGACAAGTGTTGCGGATTGACTTCAAATCCGACAGATGTATCGGATTTCCTAGAATCCGATGGTTTTAGCGGATTTTGCATGAATCTAATGATAGTATCGGATTTCCTTGAAATCCGATAGTTTTAGCTGTTGTTTGCATTGTTTAATGCTATGTGTTATATGTGTATTCATATGTGAATCTTACATATTTATGTTTGATTAAATGGATATAAATATATGATTGATGTGTGTATATATATATATATTATGAGTTGAATACTGATGTTTGGTTGTTGTGTTCTCAGGCATAGACAAGGCTCAGTAACATTAGATCACTGAGTGGAGAAGCTGAGAATTAGAGGTGAGTGGATGTTTACTCACGGGTGATATTAGTTGTACTGGTTTTGTTGCAACTATTGTTGGTATGATGCATGGATAGATTGTATATCTGATGATTGATTAACTGTTGATTGTTAATTAATTGTTGCGCCTGTGATATGTATACATGATGGTTGGGAAGTCAATTTTCGACTGGGCTTATGGGTTGGGTTCATTTGCTATTGGCTAAGTAGTATTAGGACCTTGAGATGCATTTGTTGCTACTAGAGGATAATACTGTGTGAGAATAGCAAATGGACTATCGGTAAACCTTTGCTTTGGCCAGCATTGGTTGTAGGTTCCTACAGAACCGCCGGTCTTCCCAGGATGCTTATTTGTGGTTGTTGATATCTTTCGGTTCAGGTTGATATATCTGTTGTGTGGTACTCCATTCACTTAGCTTTGTGCTAATCTCGCACCTCTCACTCTTTTTACAGGTTTTGGTAAGTCAGCGGCTCGGCTGAGAGTGGTTAGCTTGGGGAGTAATCACCTAGGACTTTGATAGATTATTTGTGACGAGCCGTGTTTTGTAATACTGATATTTAAACAGGATGGTTTATGTACAGTTGTAAATACTTTTGGTATTTAATTCGCTTCCGCAGTGATTGTTTTAAATGAAAATTTTTATGGGTAAAAATACGGTGTTACAATATATATATATATATATATATATATATAGGCAAAAGTTCAAACGAGAACTGTTTTTCGTACGAGAACTACGAGAACCAATCTTAGCCGTCCAATTCCCCCTCTTTCAATTGGATTGTCTAACCATGAATTCTTTACATACATATTGTCACACTCAATCCCCCCACGCTTCTCATCCATGAATTTCACTTACCACTTGAATGACCAAGATTGGTTTTCGCAGTTATCGTACGAAAAACAGTTCTCGTTTGAACCTTCCTCTCTCTCTCTCTCTATATATATATATATGTATATATATATATATATACGTATGTATACTAGCATTGTACCCGCGCAATGCAACGGTTACAAATATTTTTTCTTAATAATTTGTTCGTCTTTAAAACATAGATGATGTGTTTCTTTTCTAAATTATAATGGGTCAATAAAAATTCACATCAATGGTTAAATCTAACAAGAATGTAGACATTACAACTCTATTCTATTTTAATTATATTGTTCATTTAAAAAATTCAATAACTTTAATTTATAAATTTATGTTGTATGTTATTTAGATTTAATACTTCTAATTATTCGTAATTTTTAATAATTAAGTTAAAATATTTATTATATGATATAATATTTAATATAAAAAGTATAATTATTAATATTTTAATTATTAAGTTAATTTGTATTGATTTAATTTTTTAAATAATCTTTATTTTGGAAGGTTTAGTTATTAAAATGGTATATATGATTGTTATTAACTTCACCAAATAATTGTTTTATTTAATAGTTTCCATTTAGTTTAATATTAAGGGTAAATAGGTAATTTTAAATTACTTAAAATTAAGAGATTCAAAAGACCTAAATGTTTTATATAATAGTATAGATAATAGTATATATATATATATACATATATATATATATATACACACTACTACTACTACTACTACACTACTATAGAAACCATTTAATATTTTCTCTCCTTTATTTTAAGAGTTCTTAAAATTCAATAAAAACAACATCTTGACCTTTCATTTTATCTAAATTAATCTCATCCACTAAATCTTTAACCATTCCACCTTCTCTCTTAATTTACTTTAATTTTTTATTCATTTAAAATATACTCTCACATAAACACAATTATCCATCTACATCAACATAATTTCTCAAATCTTATTAACTTTTTTTTCATAAATATAAATCTTTTTTCTTATTTTAATATCTTTTAAAATTTATTTTTAAATTAATAAGATATTTATGCAAATAAAAAATAATTTGAAAAAACAGGCATGTTGCTTATGAAAACTTTTTCGTGACATTAAATCACACTAATAACATATCATTTCATTCTTGAAAGCGACGTGCTACAAAATATAAACTATTCCCCGCCACAACATCGCGCAAATACGATGCTAGTATGTATGGGTGTGTGTGTGTTTGTGTATATATATATAGGCAAAAGTTCAAACGAGAATTTTTTTCGTACGAGAACCAATCTTAGTAGTCCAATTCCTCCTCCTTCAATTGGATTGCCTACCCATGAATTCCTTACATGCACTGATGCACCCTGTCACACTCGATCCTCCCACGCTCTTCATCAATGAATTCCATTATCCAAAATGAACGGTCAAGATTGGTTCTCGCAATTCTCGTACGAAAAACAGTTCTCGTTTGAACCCTCTATATATATATATATATATATATATATATAGTTTTTTAGGTACGTATTTATACATGAATGATTGATCCATCGATTGATGAGTAGCGAGATTGTGACTGCTTTATGATGAATTTCTGGTTTATTAAATCCGAAATTGAACTTGACAAACGATCATAAAAGCATAGGTTTTCTTCGTGGAAGGTAGTGATCCAGTCATCCAGATGATTCAAAAGACTTGCTAAAATCCATTTAAATCATTACAAAATTTAATTGATTTTGGGTGTTTAGGATTTTGTATATTATGTAATAAATTAAATATTCGTGTAATACACGGGTTGATTTTAAAAAATAATAAATATTAAACAATATGCATTTTGGAATGATAAATATTAAACACGGATTAATTAAAATGTCACATGTTACTCATACAATCATTTTTACCTCTCTTATAATTTTTTGACTTTTATTTCATCCTAATCATATATATAGCATTCATTTTGGATAATGGAATTCATGGATGAAGAGCGTATGCGGATTGAGTGTGGTAATATGCATGTAAAGAATTCATGGGTGGGCAATTCACTTGAAGGAGGGGGAATTGGACGGCTAAAATTGGTTCTCGCGGTTCTCGCAATTAAAATGGTTCTCAAATGAACTTTTTAATATATATATATATATATTAAAAACAAACCAAGAGAGGAAACTGACTTTGTTGGAACTTGAATGGTATTGAACAAATTTCTAATTTGAAATTAAACGTACCGTTAGTTATATCATTTAAAAAAATGTGTGAATTTCTTTTATCATTTTCAATTTATATTAAACTGTTATGAACAGAGTTGTCATATGTAGAATGAATCACCCTTGATTTCTTTTCTTTTTTTGAATATTGTCCCAATGAAGGTCGCTTTGAAGCGGATAAAGAAGTTTGTTTATTCTCCATAATTAATAACTATAAAAAAATAAGTGAATAACAATATATTATATTAACATATGTGAATCGCTTTCATGATAACTTATTTACCTTAAGAACTATAATGAAGTTGTGCAATCTGATTGACAATTATTCTTTGAATATTAATGATTTAACATGTTGATTTTTTTCTCTCTTTTTTTCCACCTAGATACAAATAGGAGTATCAAATATGGTGATTTAAAGTTATTTAAATTTGGTTTTGAAAAAATATTGACGGTGATTTTAAAATTTTAGAATTTTAAAGAATAGTATTCTTTAATTTAAAAAGTACGTTTTGAAAATTAAATTTGAATGTTTTCAAATTAGTTTTAACTAATCTAACATTTTTCATAATTAGTTAATATTGAATGTTTTTAAATTCGTAATAACTAATCTTCAAATTTAAATTATGTATATAATAAATTAACTAATCTTTAATTCAATTCAATTTAAATTAGATAATACGTAGAAAATAAAATGTAAATCTTAACAAACTAATATATTTATATATTTTCCTTCAAATACGTTTATATTTTAAAGTTAATTTAATCTATCTGATTATTAAGCATCCTTATATTTGAAATTTGTTGCGTATAAAGAATATTAGTTTATATATGATGATGTGTTAAGTTACTTGAATTAAGGGAATTATTTAAAGTGGTGTGTGTGATCGATGGTAAACTTTTTAAAAAAAATAGATGATAACATCATCCTTTTTCTTTTAATAAGGTTATTAGTTTAGATTATAGAGAAAAGTTCATTTTGGAATTGTTTTTATTGCGAGAACCGCGAGAACCAATCTTAGCCGTTCATTTTGGTTAATGGAATTCATGGATGAAGAGTGTGGGGGGATTGAGTGTGACAGAGTGCATGTAAGGAATTCATGAGTGGGCAACGCAATTGAAGGAGGGGGAATTAGATGGCTAAAATTGATTCTCACGGTTCTCGCAATAAAAAGGTTCTCAAATGAACTTTTCACTTAGATTATATATATATATATATATATATGTATATATATATAATTTATGTTATTGAAGTAGGTATTTAATTTTAGGGTGGATAATGGTTTAACTATCAAAGTTTTACTTCAGTTTCGGTTTAATCATAAAAGTTTTTTTTCAAACAGTTTTACCATAAAGTTTAAATTTATTATTATTTAATCCTCAAAGTTAAATCTTCTTTTTCGTTTAAACCTTAAATTTTTTTCTCAAACGATTTAACCCTTAACTTTTGGTTAAAAAATGGTTTAACCCTCTAAGTTTTGTTAACTTGTTAATAAAAAGTAAAATGCATAATTAGTAGAGAGGGTAAAATCGAAAACCATACAAAACTTAAGTGATTACTCAGTTTTTTTTTAACAAACTTCAAAGTCTAAATCATTTGAAAAAAAGTTTAAGGTTTAAATCATAACATATTCAAACTTTATGGTAATATCGTTTAGAAAAAACTTTGATAGTTAAACTGAAATTGAGCGAAAACTTTGATGATTAAACCATTATTGAATCTTAATTTTATTCGTAAAAGCTTTAGTTTCTGCTAGAAAACATATGGGATAACAAACAATTTGGAAATCATGTTTTTTTAATATTTATGAAAACTTAGTTTATCAGTACATATCCATACTATTAGGCCAAGCGTAGCACTATACCCGAACACCATCGGGTTCATTTGGGTTCCTTTGGGTTCCCAATGAACACCCCTACGGGTGTTTCGGGTTCCCACCCCATCGGATCTGTCAAACCGAGCGTAAATGATAGGTGTTTTCATTTTTCATTTTTTTTTTGGTTTTTTTAGTGAGATTGAGAAGAGAGAAAAATATTTGGGTTGATTGGTAAGGGTGCTACTTGGGTTTTCGGTTGATTTGGGTTAGGAAAAAAAAGTAAAAAAAGTTTATGTGATAGTGATGTATCATTTGGGTTAATTTGGGTTAGAGAAGAGTGCTACACATGGTCTTACAACACAAACCAACAGCTTAACCATTCAATTACATATAAAGTAAAATACAAACTTTCAGTAATCTTGCACCAAAACTTGACGAATCAACCATTAATGATATGTTGAAATTGATTTTCATTTCTTTTGAAAAAAAGAAAATGATTTGTAAGTCTAAATTATGTGTCTAATAAATAGATAATCACAAGCGACAAAATCAAAGTGAAAATTATGAAAGAGAAAGTATATAAAACACGTGTCAAACATGAAACTGATTAGACACATGTTCAGGTTAATTTATTAGATCTATATATTATTACTCTTCGAAGAAAGGTCACGCTTAGAATCTTTAAATTACCTTACTTTTACACTTGATCATATTACACTTCATTTACGTTCGTAAAGTCCGAGTTATATATCAGTCTAGTCCATAACTTAAAAAAGTGTGTTAAAATAAAACTAACCCTAAAATTAAATAAGGCTTTAAAGCCGTAGGAAGCTAATAAGGGTAATGGGCCTGCGGCACATCAGAAATTCGGAGTACAAATAATCACACACGTGTGGGCGATTAACTTTTGAGATATTTTCTTCAAACTCGTTTGAGTCTACGCATCTTTTATGTAGGCGTTCAATTTTTCATGTTTTCTTGTGTAAGCATCAAAGAACATGTCAAATTCTATTATCAGTTCATTTTGGTTTTCTCTTGCTTCTTTTATTTCGCGTGAGATAGCGTTATATCCTCAATGGTCATTGATTTTTGGGATGAGAAAGGTAACGTCGCATATGAATTCGTCGCATAGAAGAAATGTGTCAAGTTCGCACCTATTTATTACGAGTACAAACTACAAACCGAACACACGAGATAAAAGCTCAAACAATGGATCATTAGGCCAATCTTGGGGTTCCAAGAGCACCTGTGTTTGTTCTTTGTTTGTTGGGTTGTTCAAATTTGGGCTCGTAAAACTCATTGGGCCTATTACTGTATGAAAAGGAACTCAGCCCATTTTTTGGGCCCAAACCATCTGTGATCCATCTCTATGGCAAAACTCATTTTTTTGTTGAGAAATCTATTTTAGATTTTGTTTTTTTATCAGATTTATTATACAACTGCTATATGTGTTTTGACTTAATTTTATTTGGCGATTTATATCCCTTGATTATATGATAATACAAATATTGACTGAAGATGAGCAATTTCACCTTTTTGAACCTTTGTTATATGATCTTGGAAATCTATAAATTAATATAAGAAATTAAATCCATTGAATAAAAAGAGCACGAACAACTAACAAGTCACTCATTAAAAACCCTATTAAGCCCAACATAGTTAATCCCACTCACTTGATCATTTAAGTCAAGGTCAACCCTCGTAAATGCAATACAATACAAAAGAAACTCCCTCTCTCTAGTTTCTTTACGGTATCAGAGGTATGCTTAATCAATATATTCGTTGATTCAAGATCAGATTTAAATTCAGAATCAAGATTAGGGGTGAGTGTGGATACCGAAAATACCCAACCCGACCGGTACCGAGTTAGAATGTTTAGTTCGGTATTTGGTACTTTGAATATTGCTAAATTGGTACTCGGTATTCGGGACCAGTATTAACAGACTAGGTAAAATAGATGCCCGGGTACCTGTACTGGTACCGTATATGAATGCTCAGTATGGTATTCGGTACCGTCATTGAACCAAATTCGGTACTAGAAAAAATCGGTACGGGTACTGGTTGGTCCGACACTATACTCACCCCTAATGTCAATCTGCGATCAAATCCAAGATTATGAACTCAACTGTCAATCGAATTAAGAGCAAAAGAACTTGGGCTAAAAACTTTATTTATAATTTTTTTCTCTTGCTATTTTTATTTCGAGACAAAACTCGATCTTATAAGACCTCATACTCTTGCTAGAAATGAAATTATGAAAAAAACCGAATCTAAAACCAAATGTATATAAATATATATATTTTTTAGAAGGGAAACCTAAAAAAGGTGTATCCCGAATCTACATGGGTTGGGTTCCAACTTCAAAGGTTCAGTCCAATTCAACCTATAAATTGTTGTCGTTTTCTTTTTATTCCAAGGAGTCAATGTTATGAGATTCATTGATTCATATAGTTAATGGTAACTAGTACACAATTTGCTGGTGTTATAATTTTAATAATGATTATTTTTAAGATTAACAAGATAATATAATAACTTTGATAGAATTGAAATAAGAGGTAGAGAAATGTATCAGTTATAAAAGTGTATATAATTGGAGGTATTTATACTATAAAATTCACCTGATAGTCTATGCTTCAATGATTAGTAAACAACAACTTAATGATAGAGGTTGACAATAGGTTGCTAATGTGTTCATCTACAATTTTATATCTATATATTCATACCAATATATTTATAACAACAGGTTATATTTCTATATATAAATAAAAGACTAATTTTAATAATCTCTATTATACAATCTTAACTGCTCTGTTTGATAAAATTAAATCCCAACCATTAATCTAATTTAATTGTGAATTCAATTTAATTTTGATTTTTACAAGTCAAAGTTCTTTAATTTGAATTAGAGTTATTATAGATAATTTCATATATGTTCTTCTTAAACCTTAAAATATCGTTTTTTTCACTATACTTTATAAATATCATATTTACCCTTTTAACATTTCAAAATATCATATTTCATCAAATTCTTAGTTTTATCATTCTAAATAGTTTATAATCATTTTAAACTTTTTAAAATATAAACAATAAATATTTGACCTTATTGCTATAATTGTAACGATAATGATCGATGACTTCTACAAGAAATCAATCACGTTTCTTTGTATTATAATACATTTCTACCATCAAATATGCCATCTCGTGTCAACGGTTCCATCTATTGACGTCATCTATCATTATTTTTGTAAACTATCATTGTTTAGTGTTTTATAATTATTTAATATTTATTTATTAATATTTATCATTTATTATTTTTTAAACTAACACGGCTATTTGATAAGTTTAAGTACCATAGGATGTATTTTGCATTTAATAATGTCAAGTCTTTCCAATATTACTTAACGATATATTTAAAAAGTGGTGAGTTTATTTATTATATCACGTGTAGAGTGAAAATATTGTATAAGAATTTATAAAACACAACATATGCAATTAACTTTGTTTTTTCCCAAGTTTCAACTAATCATCACCTTTATTTACTTGTTAAAGTTGACCATGGATTCAAAAGTAACTAATTTTAAGCAAATCATTCGTTCTCGCAAAGAGTTTTAAAAGAGGATATTGACTTTCGTATCCAATTATCACTTCCAGATCGATAGTCACGCCAAGTCACCAACTAAAAAGTGCAATTGGTATTTGACTAATCAATTAATTAAGTGATTTGGATTAAATAGGTTTTTTTTTTCAAAATTTGATTAACTATAATATTTTAAAATGTTACAAAACGTAAATATATATGATATTTGTAAATCAGGATTGACAAAACAATATTTTAAGGTTTAATAAGATAAAAGCATTAAAAGCTATGTATAATCATTAATATATAAAATATTTTATATATTTTGTTGATTACGTATATATAGATTGTTTAAGTTTTAATACTAGTTTTATAATACAATATATAATACATAGTTTATCAAAATCCGTATTATGGATTTAATACTAAAAAATATATAAAATAAATTTAATATTAAAAATTCTCAAAAAAATGTAAGGACATGTATGTACAAATTTTGTTTAACATTAGATAACTTATTAAATATATGGTATAACGTTTTAATATAATAATTGAAAATATTAAAATTACTGACTTATTATATTTAAATTCGAAATATATATGCATTAGTTTGATCTTTAAAAGTCAAAATTGGTTCTTCAATTTAAAAAAAATGAATGATTAAGATTGTATAATTTAAATGATTTGTTAAATCAAAAGACTAGGATCGTACAATAAATTTATCTCAAATAATTCTTTATTTATATTAGAAGATAACATCAACACTTTGCATATAACAGATGTAACGTCTAGTTTTATATAATCAAATTTTATGAAAAATCTCTGATAAACAAAACAAACTTTAGTGCAATCAAAATCTTTTAAAAATACTTAAAGTTTAAGATATTTAATCAAAAGGGCAAAATGAATGAAAATACAATTAACTTTGTCTTAATTATCATTGTATACAATCAACTTTAAATTCTTAAAAATAATACAACTAACTTTTATAATTCTCTCATTGTAGCAAACAACTTTTTTTGTGTCTAATATTTAACAACCATTGTATACAATAAATTTTTTCATAATTTCTATAATATACAATAACTTGCATACAATAAGAAGATTATAAAAGTTAATTGTAATGTTATTGAAAAATAAAATTGATTATATATGATGATAGCTAAGACAAAGTTTATTGTATTTTATGCAATTTACCCTAATTAAAAAGTCAGGGAATAATCGACACTAAGTAACTTTAAATAATTTGGTTTCATGATCACGAATCTATTTACAGAGTCAACATCCACATATCTTTCAATACCTAAAAATGTTAGAAGTATCTGATGAGCTTTAAACACAGTGAGCATTTCAAAATCTATGACTTTTAAATATAAAGGTTATTTCACATTTGTTCAATGCTAAACTGTTTTCGCTCAAATCCTTTTTTTTATTTAATTATGTTTTCTTAACGTCCATTGAGTTTATTACACATGGTCTCTTTTGACATATATTATTCCATTATCATAATATCACGACGTAGCTCTTTAGCTCGTACGACTTTTGTCACCATAACACACTACCCATTTATTTTTTCACATGTACTTGTACTTCGTCCATTTACTTAATAATACTCATAAAATCACTTGTAAAGTATTCTATGAAGTATATTTATTTCCTTATCTTGAGTTGGATAGTCATCCATCCTCTAATTGAATCGGACATTATATTGATATTGTTTTAATTGGATAATCACCCAACTTATTATTTTTATTTATTTTATTTTACTAGTATATGTTTGTCTCAATGTAATATCTTGATATATATATATATATATATATATATATATATATATATATATATATATATATATGAGATGATTCATTTGAGAACCTATCAAATACTATGGTAAATAAACACCTTTATCATACTTTAACTTATAGTCACTCATGTAGACTTATGATGATTTCATTCCTACCTTCTTAGATATATTAATACAATTTCACATCTTTCTTATGGTAGTTGTTATATATACTTTTGTCATACAATAACAGTTCAATTTATGTTCATGAATCCAAATCCATATGGTACACATAATCAATCAGGTGTCACCATATTTGCGTAGGTTCACTTGCATATCATTCTTGACATTAGATTAGCACATTTTTAATTCTACTATTTTATATCTACAAGTACCAGTTTACAGACACTCGCATAAGGTTCATGACTTTCAAAAGTCTCCACTTGTCATTTCCTCAAGTCTCAAAGACCTAAGTAATGATAGTAACAATCATACATCTTATATAAAACATAAAACCAAACTAATAATCTAATAAAGGCTTACATGGCCTCCGACATGGCATGTGTTAACCCTACAAGGCTTGTGTCAAAAGCGACATGGCCTATATTGGACCTACACGGCATGTGTCAGTCTACATGGCCCATGTTTAGCCCACATGGCCTACCAATACCTACACAACCCATGTTGACCTTACACGGCCTGTGTCAATCTACATAGCCCGTGTTCAACCTACATGGCCTAGTTACACGGCCTACCCATCTTAACACGGCCCGTGTTGACTTTATAACAACAGACCGTTGTTTGTGAACAACTATGTCCAATCCCCAAAAATCATCCAAAACCCATTTTAATCGTACTTTAACAAAACCAATTCATTACCAGATGATTACATAAGTGTATAAACACCAAATAAACTTAAATACTAAACATCCAACTCATAATCATGACAAAAAGTGACTAATCTTAACTTTCTCTCATTAAAACCATATAACACATAATTTTAAGAGATTCTAACATGAATTTCTTGAGTAGTTATTGATGTTGTATTCTTTTTCCTCTCTTAATCCATGCTTAGACCACCTTTAACTTCTTCAATTTATATATTCTCTCTAATTTCTCACACCAAAAACACACACTAAGTGTGTGTTCTAGTTTCAAGTCTCACTCTCTCTAAATGAGAGAATTCTAAACAAAAACACACTCAAACTATGTGTTTCTAAGTGTTAGGTTACTATTTATAGTAACTTTTTCTTAGTAAGTATATTATACCCCGTAATACTCTAATCCTATTAATCTCTTTATCTTATTTATATAATATTCCTTTTAATTTTTTAGGGTGTTACAACAACTCATCTTTAATCTTTAATATATTTTAATAAGAGAAAAGATATTATAGTCATCATTCTATTTTTAGAATTTGTTTCATCAATCATTACCCTTTGTTTCCTCATGTGACTTACGAATTAGTTGTTTTATCAAATGCCATTTTTATGTGATTTTGTTTGTTAACACTTAAAATTTTTTAATAAAAATATTAATTCAAATCATTTAGTAGATATCTTCCTATCTTCGTTGTTATTTATGTAAACACATATTACAATTGGATTAAATTAAAAATTCAAATTTGATTGTAAACAGATTCTAAAAAAATTTGATTATAATGTTATGTACGAATTCAAGTTTGATTATAAAAATGTTTTACAAAAAAATTGATAATAATGTTATGTATGAATTTTTAATTTCTAGTATATTCACCCCCTTTTTTAAAAACTTTTACATCTCTATATATATTTTATAAATGTTTTACTATATATGTTAGTACTTTTTATTACCATAAAAATTTAAAATCTAATATAAACATTCCATATTTATATGCAGAGTGTTAAGCTAGTTGTTGATTAAAAGTTCTAATCAAACATTGTTATAATCCCGGTGCTTTTTTAAGAATGGATAATTTTTAATGCCCAAAGTAAGGTATCACTCTTCGCAAAACTAGTTTTTCTTTTATGGAAATGTTTAAACTAGGGTGTATTTGGTTTGGTTTGATCCGGTTTTAGGATACAACCGAAACCAAACCAAAATTTCAGTTTTTTACAAAACCAAAACCAAAAGTATCCGGTTTTCGGTTTCAAGTTCGGGTTTTCAGATTTTTAGCTTTTCGTTTTTGGTGGATTCAATCCATCAAATCAAACATAATAGAAAAAATTGTTTCCAGGTGGATTCAAAAAAACTAATATAAGAAGTCAGATATAAATAATGAGTTTTAGTAAAACAGAAACAAATATGAAATATTTGTTTGAGGTGGGTGATCGTCCCTTCAAATACATTGGGCATGTAGACAAAAATGGTTTTCTTACTATATACTAGTATTGTACCCGCGTAATACTGCAACGGTAAATAGTTTGTGTTTTACAACATGTCGCTTTTAAGAATGTAATGATATGTTATTCGCGAAATTCGATGTCACGAAAAAGTTTTCTACAACAACATGTCCGTTTTTCCAAATTTTCTTTTATTTGCATAAACTATTTTAATAATTTTAAAAAAAGAGAGAGAAGTTAATAAGATTTTTGAAATTATGTTGATGTGGTTGGATAATTTTTTTTTTTGTTGAGAGAGTGTGTTAGTGTGGGAGAGTATATTTTAAAGGGTAAATTGCATAAAAATACAATGAACCTTGTCTTAATTATCATTGTATACAACCAACTTTATTTTTTTAAAAATAATACAATCAACTTTTATAATCCTCCCATTGTATGCAAGTTGTTGTATACTATGAAAATTATAAAAAAGTTTATTGTATGCAATGGTAGCTAAACACTAGACACAGAAAAAGGTTGTTTGCATACAATAAATTTCTTTTGAAAGTTAGTTGTATTATTCTTAAGAATTTAAAGTTAGTTGTATACAATGACAATTAAGACAAAGTTAATTGTATTTTCATCCATTTTGCCCTATTTTAAATGAATAAAAAGTTGAAATAAATTATGAGAGAAAATGAAATGGTTAAAGATTGAGTAGATGGGATTTATTTAGATATAATGAAAGACCAAGATTTTATCTTAATTGAATTTTAAAACTCTTAAAATTAAAAGAAGAAATAATGTTAAATTGTTTATATAATAATATAGATATTAACTGCACCACTAGTTGCAGAGGAGCCTTTCATTAATTGTTAAGCATGTTTGTTTTCTATTTATCATCTTTATAATATGCTTATAATTACACCCCAATTAAAACCAAATTCTTAAAACCAAATTCTTTATATATATATATATATATATATATATATATATATATATATATATATATATATATAATAGATTTTAAATAAGTAGAGACAGAACATTTGAAGGTCAATAATTTAATTAGATAAATAAGGATTATAAACTCAATATATCTTAATTAAACCAAATAATTAAAACTCAACATATCTTAAAATAACCAAGTTTAATATCAACAATTAAATAAAAATAATTCAAGTACTATAAATTATTCTTCAAATTCTCACTTTAAAATATGTTATCTTTAATTAGAATGCCATTACAATTGTCCAAACAGTAAATTAAACAAATACTTGAATGTAAATTCTTATTAACAAACAAGTCTTTAATTGAAGCCATATTTTAGGAAAATTACAAGTCCATATTTTTGGAAAAATAGTACTAGTCTTGTAATCTTTTAATATAAATAAAAAACTGATATACATCAAATTTATTAAACGATTCTAACTTTTTATTTAATAAAATAAATTTAATTACTTAATTTTGACTATTAATTTAATCAAAATTAAAATTTCAATTTTGACTTTTATAAGTCAAAATTATTAAAGAAAATTCAGATATGCCCATATTAAACCTAAAAGTTATCATATTTGTCTATCTTAATTTATAAATATCATATTAAGCCTTTATAATGTTTAAAAATATCAAATTTAACCAACTTTTTAATTTTATTATTTTAAAATATTTTATAATTATTTTAACTTTTTATTCATAATAATAACTATTTGACCTTGTTTCCCTAATTTTAACAATATGATCGATATCTTGTACAAGAAATATAATCATGTCTCTTCTTATCATGATACCATGTTTTTCCATCATATGTGCTCTCAACTTCGCGTTGAAGCTCCGCTGGTTCAGGTGTTGACATCGTATGTCATCATTTTTTTCATGTTTTATAACTATTTAATATCTTTTCATTAATGTTTAATATTTATCATTTTGTGAAACCAACCCGTGTATTACATAGTGTTAGGACTTATTTATGTTTGTAGGCCTTGTGCAACTATCTTAATTATCTTGCTATTATTGCTTTGTTAGTTTAGTTCATCTTGTGTAAGGGCTTAGCCCATTTAATATTAATTGTCTAGCCCATTAGTATGTAATAGACTAGTCCAAATGTTAGATTAGAGAAATCCATCATGAAAGCCCATGAGGCTTGAGGCCCATGTGCCTACTTGTATTTAAACCCTTGCAAACCTAGTTTGCAAGGCAACCTTTGCATTTCTCAGATTAATAGAAACAAACACATCTGTGTTTTCTCTCAAGCAAAGTGTTCTTCATATCTTATACACAAGAATCATCAGATTACTCATCTTTAATCTCATCTTTGGACCATCAAGTGGTATCAGAGCCAACTCCTTGCTGGATTGGTTCACGATAACCTAGAAACAAAGATCAAGTGTGAAAAATCTCTCTGTTCTTCACGTGAAAAACCCACTTGAGTAAAAAATTATTTTCTTCAAATCTTCTTGTTTTTCAAAGTTGTTTTGAGTGTTTTAGAAGCATTTGAGGTGGAGAAATCATCTGGGTATCACCATTTTCAAAAACAAACAACATTAGTGAGCTAAATTTGAATTTTACATTTTCCAAGTTTCTTGGTGTTCTTCATGTTTTTGGCAAAAATCTGAATGATTTGTTGTTGTTTGTTGCCAAAAATGATTTAGAAAAGTGTTTTGAGGTTGGAAAAATCATTAGGAACAAAATTTTTGAATTTACAAACACCGTTTTGGACCTGCAAATTCTGTCCCGTATGCAGTGTACGTGAGGAAGAAGACACCTTCATCCATCCGACTTTCGGATAGAGTAATCCATCCGAAATTCGCATAGGTCCATCCGAAAGTCGCATAAGCTAAAACCATCCGACTTTCATCCATCCAAAATTCGCATAAGCTAAAACCATCCGACTTTCATCCATCCGAAAGTCGCATAAGTTAAAACCATCCGACTTTCATCCATCCGAAAGTCGCATAAGCTAAAACCATCCGACTTTCATCCATCCGAAAGTCGCATAAGCTAAAACCATCCGACTTTCATCCATTCGAAAGTCGCATAAGCTAAAACCATCCGACTTTCATCCATCCGAAAGTCGCATAAGCTAAAACCATCCGACTTTCATCCATCTGAAAGTCGCATAAGCTAAATCCATCCGACTTTCACCCATCCGAAAGTCGCATAAGTCATTCATCCGACTTTCACCCATCCGAAAGTCGCATAAGCCATCCGACCTTCGCATATCTTTGTCTCATCCGACTTACATTTTAAATGGCTCAAAATCCGACCTTCGACCCCAGCCAGGGGCTCTGCCCCTTGGACCCCGCCAGGGGTTGCCACCCCTTTGATCCCGCTACCAGGGGCACTGCCCCCGGACCCCCGTTGTTCCGAATTAGAATTGTTGATCTTAAAATCATTTTCCACTCTAATTCGGTCAACTAAATTCAATCATACGATTTTTCACACGATCAAGTTTCCAGAAAACTAATTCATTTCAAGGAAAGATCCTAATTTCAAAAAGATGAGTTCCACAAATGAAATCGCTGCTTCAGATGCACTTCAAAAGGAATTAATTGCTAAAGAAAATGAGTTAATCACCTTAAGAAAAGAAAATGAGGTAACCATTCATAATCTAAAAGCAGCAAGGGCATCCGTAGAAGAGGATTTTAAGTTCATACAAAAAGAAAGATGTCAACTGTACTCAAAGATAAAAAGTCTCGAAGATCTGTTAATAAAACGAGACCAAACTGTACAAACCATTTTCTTGAACAAACCTAAAGACAAGAAATTTTCCAAATGGACATACAAAGGTCTAGGTTTTGTTAATCCACACATAAGTGATAAGATTACTGCTAAACAACTGTACGATTTTGATAGCATGAATCTAGGATTAACCAGAAGAATGGTATTTGTGGGACAAGCTGCCGAATATGAGGAGGAGGAGTACAAAAGACGCACGTCCGCAAAAGCCTCCACCTCATATAACTACGAAAGTTTAAATAGATCATATGAAACAACCGAAATTGAAACAATTCTTTCAAATGACTACTTTCATAGTTACTCACAATCCGAAATGGAATCAATGCCGAATGTTTCTGGAACTCGAACAAAACCGCACGTGTATATTCCTCACATGGAGTTACAACGCCGATTTGAATTGGTTGAAACCGAACTTTTTAATAAGTCAATCAATCACGAGTTAGAAACTGAGATTTTATATGATAAAATTGGCGAACTTGAATCTGTAAACTCTCGTATATCAAATTCCGCTGCAACAAGCACGTCTGATACAAACACCTTCCACGAGCACACACACGAGTGTTTTTCATGTTCGGATTCCATCACCATCGACATCACAGATGAATTGTCCCAAATCAAATCTGAGTTAACCAACTCGGAAGAGAGATGCCAAGAGTATAGAGACGAGTGTGTAATTCTTAAATCCAAACTTTTCCAACTTCAATCAAAACTCAATACAATTGAGAACGAATTTTTGAAGTCCCACTCACCTGAATCAACAACTTTAAAAGGTAAAGCTAAGATCAGTAAACCCAGTTCATCAACACTTCCCCCGCCTAAGGCAGATCGAACCAATCAACGCACAACAAAAACCCGCAAACAATACACCAAAGATGACATGTTAGTGTGCTCTTCATCTAACGTAAGTGTGCATCTAGGTACCAGCATGAACGGGGCAATGAAGCAAGTGTTGGGATGGAGGAAGAAGAAGACAGAGAAGGTTGATGAAGGAAGCAAAGAAGAAAATTTAGTTTATCCTGCTAACTTTTCAAAACAAACTTAATGTTTTGTAATGATTCGTCTGTAGTTCGTATTAATTCCGTTAAACCTGAAATGTATTGCATGAGCGATGGTTGTATCGAAGGACATTGCTCCTATCATTGTGCGTATGACCAAGATCGCAAGAACCGCGGGATTAAACCGGATCCATCCTATAGGCCGTTTGAATCATTTCATGTACAAACTTCCTTCATAAATCGTAAAGGTTACAAGATAACCTATTGGCGAAAGAAAAGCTCTAGCAGAGCACGATTCCAATCAATTGACATGCCTTTGTCAATAGTGCTCAACTCACAATCACGGTTTTCCAACCGTCAATACCATAACAATTGGAATCACACCTATGAAACTGCCATGAGGAATCATCCTCATCAAACCTATGAGAGAGCTAAACCCAAGCAAGCTCAGATTCCACAACGGCAGTACCAATCGATCAATCACTCAAAACCCAAAGTCCAACGACCCATTCCGACTTCAACCGTACGAATCAACAATCGTTCGAATCCTAAATCGCATCAACCGTGGAATGGAAAAGCGGAAGAGAAACCAACCAGATTTCAATTCATCCAGGATGATGTGTCACTTCCGAAGGGTTTCAACCGCGTTGTGATCGATAACGAAAGAGATACGACCATAACAGATAAAATCAAAAGTGCAGGCATCTCCATCAATCACCCAAAGACCGTCTCCTAAATGCATATGGGTTCCAATCACCAAATCAACGGAACCATTACGTAAAACAAAATCAAATTCCGTTGATAAATGCGCTAACGTGAAAGGACCCAACTCAAACTGGGTACCTAAAATGTTGTTATATTCCATGTGCAGGTATGTAACAGGTGGTACTTGGACTCCGGCTGTCCCCAACATATGACCGGGAACAAGACTTCTATGACGGATGCGCTTCATGAAAAAAAAAGGAATAAAGACGCTCGGTTCTAGGGAGAGTGTCATTGTCATAAAACTACACGAATACATTTCCATGCATTCGCGTAGGGGGAGAAAATTCGACAACTTTCTGCCTCGCTTGCATCAATGAAACAAGCACTATTCGAGGGGGAGTTTGTTGTAATTTTGTCCGTGCGCTAGCGTACACGAATACATTAATATGCATTCGTGTAGGGGGAGAAATCAGAAAATTTAAAAACATTCAAAATTTTTTTTTTCAAAAACCCAAAAATATTTTCATTTTCAACTTTTATTGTTGTTGCAAGAAGGTATACACTCATTGATCAAATCCTATACCTTACTTGTTCCTTGTTGATCTTTTGCAAGATCCTTTCTCTTTGCATCTCATATAGCATTGTGTTTTCCTTCCACATAAACCGTTCATTCGTGTGTCACTGTCAAAGTTGTCAAAGTACAAATGATCAAAATGGCACTATGAGTGAGGGAGTGTAGGCATTTTATACTCCTATGGTCAATCCATAACCAGAAGGACCTGCCCCAGGAGCTCACCATACTTTAGACGAGATCGTCAGGGTTTGTATGTCAAATAGGTGAGCAAAATTAGTTATCACGGGATACTGGTTAGTGTGTAGAGGTAAAATGAAATAGAGGGGGATGGAACAGGAGATGGGGGTGCACATGATCAACAAATGACTTGAGCTTTCATGAGAAAATCTTTCTTCACAAATCCATGATTGTTCGTATACTTTGATTGTACAAATCTTTCTTGTCAATCGCTTTCAACAGATTCTTTCTTGAAAATCATTTTTGTTGAAAAGCATTCATTATAATTGATCATACCATCAAAGAACAAGTGTCCTAGTGTATCCACACAGAGATACAAATATTTCATTATGGAAAGAGAGATCGTGGGAGAAGTTAAAAAATAAGAAGAGAGCTGAGGGTGAGACAGGATCAAAAGAAAAGAAAGATCCTCACTAAACAGTGTCAATCTGGGAAGCCACATCTACTACTAGTTTTATACTGGTATTGAAATAGACATCATGGACCCAGTGATGCAATGCACCTACCCCCACCCAACTACACAATTATCTATTAAAAGATAATTATTTCAACTTTTCACGGAGAAATAGCACATTTCTATTGACATCTCATTTGGAAATTGTTGATATTGAAAACACACGCTCAATGAACAGTGAAAACACAAACTCAACGAACTGCGACAATCTTTACCCATATGACCCGGCTTGCCACATTTGAAATAGTGAATAACATTTGTATGACAGTTCCCGTAATGACTCTTCTTACACTTCTGACACACCCTCGGTGCTTCCTTCTTCTCCCCATAATCTACCCTCGGCCTCTTATTCTGTGGTGTCGATCCTTCCACTGGCCTCTTCTCTTTTACCTGCCTCTCTAACTCTAACTCTCTCGCCCTCGCAGCATCCATCATAGACTTTAGAGTTTGATGTTTGCTCGAATCAATGAACTCCCTGATACTCGGCTTCAAAACCATCATATAACGATACATCTTCATCTTCTCGTTGGCTACATAACCAGGACAGAACCGTGCCTTTTCATGAAACTTGGCATTAATCTCTGGTACGGTCTCTGTAGTCTGCTTCAGTTTATGGAACTCATCAACAATACGATCAATCTCAGACTACGGAACAAACTGCTCCGTAGTAACCTCTTTAAACTCTGCCCAAGTCATGGCCTCGATTTGAGTCTCACCCTTCATCTTCTTTTCCAGATCCCACCAATCTTTGGCTGCACCTCTCAACTGGTTTGTAGCAAACCTCACTTTATTTTCTGGAGCGTACGAACAAGTATGAAATGCTCCCTCTAACTCTGATATCCACCTCTGACTCACAATCGGATCAGTAGATCCATTAAACGACGGTGGCTGGCACGCAGCAAAATCTCTGAAAGTACACCCTTTCGGTGCATCTCTGATAATCATTTGTGGTTGAGGATTAACCCTTTCCTCCCTCCCAGCTAACGCAGCTGCCACTTCCTGTCGTACAGCTTCCCCTGTACTTTCCTTCAGATGATCTACCACTTGGGTAATAATAAATGGTATGGCTTTCTCTAAAGCTTTGCCGATTTCCTCAGCAACAGTCACTCTGGGTTGGGTTTCGGCGAACCCCTGATTCAACTCTGGTGTCTCATCTGCTTGAGTATTATGGGCCACAGGTGGCCTCCTCCTACCACTTACACTGGTATCTACCCCCTCTCGTCTATTACTAGGACCACCCTCAAGACGATCTGTAGCTCGTGACCCTCTAGTATTCACCATCCTGATAGCATAGATAAAGCATTAAGACAAAAGGTAGCTTTACCACGCCATCCTCTATACCAAACAATCTCAAGTACAAACAATATCTCAGTACACTTATCCTCAGACCCAAAGTAGTTCTATACATACTAAGGCATCTATAATCTCAAGTGCACTACCTCTTACAAGTACCCATCACCCGATTCACAAGATTCCTCATGATTCCATCAAGTTCTAACATGTATCATGTGTCTGTAATAATATGGGCCCTTATATTATCCATAACACACTACACACGTTCGATCTTAACTTTATCACAAAAAGTCCCGATTCACAGGCTTAGGCCATGTATCACTAGCATATCTTATCACATAAGGCATCACGTATCTGACACTAGCATCATTAATATCTTAGGTATCTCTATACCACAAATAGCAACATAAACAGTTAGCATATTCTCAATGCAACACTCTGTACCTCCACCAAGCTGCAAGCCTCCAGTTTGACTTAAAAATCCTCAGAACCATGGTTTAAGTCCAGACGATGCATAACACACCTCCAGATCTCTCAAACCTTGGCTCTGATACCAAGTTGTAATGCCCCAAAATCTTAAATAAAGTAAAACTCTGTTAATAAAAGTATTTTAGAATTAAAAGGAGTTTATACAAAAGCAGAAGCTACTATACACACTGAACCCTCTGGTTTAGTTACAAAAGTGGTACCAAATATTTACAACAAAAGATTTGTTACACAAAATACAACCGGGCGTTAGTTTTAAAATATAAATTTCCTCTCGTATCACAACCTCTGTCAAACTGGGGCCTTGCCCTTGGAGGAATCACGCCCTGCAAAACAACAGTAAGCAGTATCTGATAAGCCACAAGGCTTAGTGAGAAAACTAAACTATAAATCATATAAGCATGCGCATACACATATACGAATGCTGTAACAGTTCTTATGGACACAGTACTACACCATCTTAGCATCCGCCAAGAAAGCTAAAATGCTGCCCGTAGAAACTACTGCATAAAGCAGCGTGCTACAGCTCTCTCTCTGGTGATCCTCTGATCAATAATATATCACATTGAAATGTACCACACACATATCACAGATATGAATCAGAGTTTAGAAAACTCACCTCAGCAATAAATATCACACAGAGATATATCACGCAAACTCAGAATACTTTAGATAGTAATCCCTACAATCATATACAATTATAGTATCAAGATACTCTCGAATCAGCACTTAAACAAACTGACCAGGGGCAGGGCACGCCCGTACCCTACCCAGGTACGCCCGTGCTTAGGTACGCCAGGACCTCAAGAACAAAGGTGGTCATGACCATGAGGTACGGCCGTACCCCTCAAAGGCACGCCCGTGCCTTTCTACTTACAGCTCCAGTTCGCCGACTGTCTGTTGTGTAACCGAATCAATACTCAAAAACACATACTAACAATTCGTAAAAACACTACTGGGGTGTTTTCCTACACCCCAAACAACATATAAACCAATAAAAACAACCATAACATGCTTAAATCTTGATTCACCATTGAATCACCTTAAAACTCATCTTAAACCTCAAGAACAACCAACAAGAAGCCTTACCTCAACTTGTTCTAGCTAGGAAAGGTTGGAACCACTTGATCTCTGCTATCTCTTGCTCAAAAACCCAAAGAAGCTCTGTTCTCTTTCTCTCTCGATGGCAACAGATGAAGTAAAATGGTAGGTTTGACTCCTCAAAGTCAAATATGCCAATATATATACATATCTTTGGAAAATGGCACAAATGGCCCCTGGACTTTCTAGTTCCAAAAATGACAACACAAGTCCCTCAAGTTTCTAAACATCTCCTAATCTCAATTAGGCAATACTAAAACGCATCATATCAAAAAGTTACTAATAATAGGAATTTCCGAACCTTGGGTGTTACAGATTCTTTGAAGTACCAATAGTTCATTCGTTTGTCTACTGTCGATTGTATATTTCATATTTGTATATGAAATCTGAATGTCTGATTTTTATATGAATTATATGAATGATAAATCATGAATGTAGAATGAAATCTGTTTGAGTGTGTGTACAGGCGTACAACAAATATATTATATATAACAATCTGTTTTTTTTGTAAAATTATATGAATGATGTATCAAATTATCAATGATCATGTATGTATTATGTATATGATGAATCATGAATGCAGAATGAAATCTGTTTGTACAACAAATATATATCAATCTGTTTTTTTGTAAAGTTATATGAATGATGTATCAATTATCCTGTATGTATACGCCCTAATTTTCTAAAAGGATAAATATGTTATTATAGAAATATGATTTTTTATATGAATTAACGAATGATTACCAATATTTTTTTTCTAAAATTCTATGAATGATGTATCATGTATGTATATGCCTTAAATCCTAATTTGTTAAAAGGATAAAATCTATGTATTCTTATAGAAATCTGATTTTGTTGCAGCTTAATCAAAGTATATCTACCTAAAGGGTCAAAGTTCAATTCTACAACGTTTGAAGTTTGAAGTCTTGAAGCTTAATCAGGTTTTATCCTTCTAAACTTGACTTTATTTTGTATTATATGATTTATGTCTAAAGTCTTCTTTGCTTAATTGTTTTATATGCTTAGTTACTTGATTACTTAGTTGTTTGATTGCTTAGTTGCTTGATTTAACCTCTAACATGTCTCATCGATCACAACCATCAGGTACTCAAAATAGAAAACGTAAAAAAAGAGAACAAGAACTTGTTAATTCATTACAAGGATCACTAAATAAATATATTGTTAGACAAGAAAATGAACATGTTCATGTTAGTGAAGATCCAATAGATAATTCTACTATTAATGAATATCCAATCGATAATTCTAATATTAATGAAGATCCAATATATAGATAATTCTAATAATGCTGAAAATCCAATAGGTAAGTCTAATAATGTTGAAGATCCGATACATAAGTCCAATGAGTTTGTTGATAAACCAAGTAATATGAACATTTATGATCCAAGGGTCTGGGATGGTTTAGATGGTAAAATGAAATACTTGTGGAAAAAGGACATATTAAGGTGTAACACCCGCAAACCGGGGCTAGTAGATTAGTGGGTTTACGGTATGTGTTTTATTTAATTATGTGATTAATTAATGATTAAGTTTATGGGTAAATTAATTAATTGATTTATAAATAGTAAGTATGTATGTATGACCGTAGATGTATGCATGCATATAAGTGGGTTGTTACACGTGGGGTTGTGTTAGGAATAAGTGACACCTAACTTGCATGTAAAACTTGTGAGAGTGTTAATCACCTACCATTATTTCTAAAAGAAGAAAAGGTGTGTGTGTGTGTGCTTTGCTCTCTGTCAAGAAAACCGAAGGAAAAGAAGAAGAAGAAAGTATCGGAATCCCATTTTATTGGTGATTTAATCAAAGATCGAAGGTTGGTGTGTTTAGTTTAACATGTTATTCTTCTCCTTAATGTATTATCTGATTTAGAAACATGATTTATGTTTAGTTTGAAGATTGCATGCTAAGAACATTATGATCGTTTTTTTTAAGAATAGGATTTTGATAGTTTTGTGTGTTCATATGATTCATATGATTATTTGCATGAGAATGTGTTTAGAAATGTTTAAAGTATGTTTCTGGAATGATGTTATAAACCTATGAAAATCTGGGTTGGAGTTATGATGTTTTGAAGGTGGCGGATTTAAGGAGTTTTGATGTTGTCGGATTTGGATAAGAAGATGGTGTAAAACCGACACTCATAAAACCGAAAGTTCAAATCAAGAAGTTTGGAAATCCGATACTTGAATTATGGGAACTCCAAATCCGATTGATATATAAAGGAACATAAAAACCGAGACATTGAAATCCGAATGATTGAATCCGAAACACATAAAATCCGATACCCTAATCCGGAACTTGAAATCCGGGAATAGTGAAACCCGATACTCCTAAATCCGGGACTTTAAATTCAAGTGGTTGAAATCGATTAAGGAAAATCCGATAGTTTGCACCCAGCGGATTCCTAAATCCGACAGTTGTGTAATCCAAGTACAAATCCGATAGTTTAGCAAATCCGATACCATGTGTTATGATTTATATTTGTTTATTGATTGTTTGATGTTATGAATAAATTATAAATATATGATCAGATATATTTATGAGATTGGGACTAATTGGTTGTTATTGTGTTTTCAGGCAATCCAAAGGCTCAGTAACATTAGATTTCCGAGTACTTCGACTGAGATTGAAAGGTGAGTGGATGTTGAATGCGAATGGTAAAGATTTGGTTATTATTATTGATGTGAGGCATGATTGTATTTGATGGTTTGATATTGGAACTGTTGATTGTGAATTATATTATTGGTTATTGTTGCATGATTATTTGATCGATACGCACTCTTAGTATGATTTTGAGTTACGTTTGAGAAGTCAGCTATACGTAGAATTGGGCTGGGCTCGTCTACTTGTTGGTGGACCAGTTGTAGCCTTACTGATGCATATGTTGCATCAGAAGGGGATTTCACAGTGCCAATTCAGTAGAGGGCTATCGGTAAACCTTTGCTTTGGCCGGTATTGGTTGTAGGTTCTGCGCCGAACCACCGGTCTTCTTAGTGTTGTGATTACATGTTTAGTATTGGCTTAATGTTTACTTTTGGGTTTGGCTTCTACTCACTTAGCTTTGTGCTAATTCTCCACAGTTGTTGCTTTTTGCAGGATTGTGTTTGTAAGTGTTTGTGGGAGGAGAAGTTGACCTGACTCTGATGACTAGATTTAAAATGACACGAGCCAGTCTTTTGTAACACGGAGTTTTGTTTGTTGACTTTAAAGAACAGATATTTTGTTTTGTAAATATTTGTGAATTAAATGAATGTCAAATTAATTAAAGCTTCCGCGGCGCAAATTAAAAAAAATGGCTTAGAATTTATGGTGTTACATAAGGAAATAAAAGCTTATTTCCATTTCCTTGAAGATGCAAATCGTAGGTATTTTTCTTTTGATTATTACACTCGTAAACTAAGAAACAGTGATGCAATTGATAGCAAATGGTTGGTTTATTCAAAAGAGCTTGATAAAGTTTTTTGTTTTTATTGTAAGTTATTTAAAATTGTTCGATCTAGGAGTAATTTGACAAGTGAGGGGATAAAAGATTGGAGACATCTAATTATAAGTGAAGCTTTACACCAATATGAAAAAAGTTCTAAGCATATGATTAATTTAAGAACTTGGAATGGAACACTAGTTAGACTTAATACTAATCAAACCATTAATAAAGCGTTACAAGAAATTATTAATGTAACACCCAAGGTTCGAAAATCCTTATATTTAATAATTAAATAGGAAGTGATATAATTGCGTTATAAACTACCGTTATGAGATTAGATGTTATTATAAAACTAGTGGGGTTAAAACCGTCAAAATATAAGTAGTACAAGTCTAGGGACCAATTGTGCTATTAGGCCATACTTATATATATATATATATATATATATATATATGCTCAACTTTGACCTTCATGAGTCAAAGTATCACAATTCAAAACAAACACAGAAGCTTTCTTTGATTTCTGGAGATTCTAGGAACCAAAAACACAGCTACAAACCTCAGTGTTCAAACATCCAATCCAACCTTGCTTGTTAAGGTATGATTAGACTCTTGTTTTTGAGGTTTTATGGGTTTAAATGCATGATTCTATGGTGAATCATGTTAGAAGTGTTTATAGATCATTAGATTATGTTTCTTTATCATAAGGGGTGTAGGAAAACACTCCTAGCATGTTTTCCTTGAGTTTTTACGTATTTATAGCGAAAATCCGACACTTTTTGTATGAACTGTCGGATTTTCTGATAGATACACGGCCCGTGTAGCTGTACACGGCCAGTGTAGTATGAACTTGCGGATTTTGAATCTGTCGGATTGTCAAAGGCGGTCATAAAGCCATGTAGGGTTACATGGTCGTGTAGAACATAAGGTACACGGACCGTGTAGTACGATTAGATGACACTGGCCATGTAGCCAGCATAGGTCGTGTAGTATGAGGGACACGGCCCGTGTAGAGATACACGGCCCGTGTAGGCCCTATTTTAGAACAGTATTTAAGTGTTGTAACACTTTATCATATTATTTCTATAGGACGGTGATTGAGTTACTTATCTGAGTTATCGTTAACTGTGGATCATTACATATCATAAATATCATAAGGTGAGTCTTCTAGACTATTAATCATATCTGCAGCATGTATGCTATCATAACAGATTATAACATGTAATGTTATTCATATGTGTATATATACCGAACTGCTATGTGTAGTAAGGTTCAAAGATGATATAGTACTGTTACAAAGGTGGCTGCCCTGGGTCTAGAACCAGTGGTTAGCAATGATTATCTGACATACGTGTATTATCTTTATATGATTCTATACGTGTGTTTATATGTTATTAGTTTGGAATACTCACTAAGCTCTCGTAGCTTATTAGATACTGTTTTTAAAACTTTTGCCAGACGCGGCAAGGATAAGGGCAAGGCTCCTGTTTGACTGCTTTTGATTACTCTTTTGAAACAACTTAACGCCCAGTTCTGTAAATATTTGACTTTCAAAGTACACTAAGCATGTACTCGTATATATATCTTTTGGCAGTACCTGGTTTTGTATTAAAAATGCTTCCGCGTATGTTTTAAACTGAAGGTGTATTTTATAAATGAGTTTTATTTAATATTGTATTACTTTTGAAATTTGGGGCGTTACAATTAACGAGGATACCGAACATTGGAAAGATGTTATGGTAAGAATTATTGTTGTTGTCAAATGTATAACATAATATAATTTGCCTTTTCGTGGAACAAATGAAAAAAAATTACGAGAATTCAAATGGTAACTTTTTAGGTTTACTTCAAACGCTTGCCGAGTTTGATCCCGTAATGAAACAACATTTTCGGCTTATTCAAGATAAAAAAAACCCATAATCATTATCTTAGCCATAAAATTCAAATGAGTTAATTGAAATGCTTGCATCTGAAGTAAAAAATGCAATCTTAAAACAATTATAGAAGCAAAATATTTTTCTGTATTTCTTAATTGTACTCCGGATGTAAGTCATAAAGAACAAATGACTTTGATCATAAGATGTGTTGATATAGTAAGTAGTCCAATTAAAGTAGAAGAGTTTTTTCTTAAGTTTTTAGTTGTAGAAGATACATCAGGTTTAGGCCTTTTTAATGTGTTAGAACGTGCTTTAGAAGAACTTAAATTAAATATAAATTGTGTGCGTGGTCAAGGATATGATAATGGATCTAATAAGAAAGAGAAATACCAAGGTGTACAAAAACGATTACTTGATAGAAACTCCAACGCCTTTTATATGTCATGTGGGTGTCATAGTCTTAATTTAGTTATATGTGACATGACAAATTCTTGTCACAAGGCAAATACATTTTTTGATACATGTCAAACATTATATAATGTGTTTTCTAGTTTTACAAAAAGATGAGTGTGTTACTTGAATATATAGATGAATTAACATTAAAATCATTGCCTTCTACTTGTTGAGAAAGTCATATTGAAAGTGTTAAGGCTATAAAGAGTCAAGGTGCCTAAGTAAAAGAAGCCTTAATACAATTAGCACAAGTAAGTGATGATGGAAAGGTTTGTAGAGATGTTGAATCATTAGTAAATGGCGAACTTTCAAGCTTTGAATTTGTTGTAAGTTTGGTCATATGGTATGAAACTTTATATAGAATTAATTTGGTAGTAAAAAGTTACAATTCATAAATATGCTACTTGATGCTGCAATAAGAAATTTGGAGGGATTAATTAATACAATTGGAGTGAAACCTATATTTCCTATGAAACATATTTCTTATAGAAAACAACAATTTGATCAAATCCCAAATACAAAAGAGAACAACAATCTACTCAAGATGTTTTTAGAACAAATTATTTTATTGTTTTAATGGATATGACACTTTCTTAATTGAAAAGTAGATTTGAAAAAATGAAACATTTTGAATCTATTTTTGGATTTATGTTTGATGAATCGAAGTTGGTTTCTTTATTTGATAATGAATTAAATAAATGTTGTTTGAATCTTGAATTAGCTTTAACAAATGGTGATAATAGCGATATTGATGGAAATTATTTGTTTATGGAGTTACAAATTTTACAGAGTATGTTGAAGGATGAAGCATCTGATGTAGATAGTCCATGGACATCTACTTGGATTATGGAGTTTGCCAAAATGATGGATATGTTTCCGAATGTCATACTTGCCTATAAAATCTTGTTGACCGTACCGGTTACAGTTGCATTTGCCGAAAGAAGTTTTTCCAAGCTTAAATTTCTGAAGTTGTATCTTCGAAGTACCACGACTCAAGACAGATTGAATGGTTTAGCAATTTTGAGTATCGAAAATAAATTTTTAAACAATATTAATTATGACAAGATTATTGATGAATTTGCTTCAAAAGATGCACGCAGGCATCGTTTTAGGTAGTTTGTAACTTTTGTGTAATGGTTTAAACTTTTTAAGTATAATTATGTTACATTTTTGTTTATATATATATATATATATATATATATGTTACATATCTTGTTTGTGCATAGTAAGTTTCGTACATAGGGGCATTAGTAGCCCGCTTCGCACAGGGCATCAAAACACTTTGGACCGGCCATAATGATGTGGGTATCAAACTATCGAGTATCTTGAATATGGGATATTGGAATTAAGTGAACAAGATAGCATACCCAATACTCAAATCCTATGGTGATTTTAGCCTTTGTTGCGGTGGGAAAATTAGGAAACCCCAGTTTTATAGTTCGTTTGTTTTTTTCGGTCGCTTTTGAAACTTGAAGACGGACAAAACTATAAAACCTGTTATTTAAAAATTGAAAACCTAAACATTGATTTAGTTTTTTCAGTTTCGGTTTTTCTTTCTCACCCCTAATTGAAACAACTTTCAACAATGCACCCATTGTATTTGTGATTCTGAGACTTTCCTTCTCATCGTTGCTTATGTCTTTTAGTCGCAAGCTATTGATTTAGACTTTAGACAAACATGGAACATGTTCAAATTCTACACCAATTTATTGCATGTCTAACCAATTATGGTATTTTTTGAATCAATTCATACTTGAACACTTACAATTTCAACATATCTAGATCACATTCACATTTATAATTCAGATGAAAAAATCAATAAAAATCAAGAGTCTTACCAAACATTTATAAAACAACTCAGTAGTTTCAAATTATTTATAACAATAACATTTAAATCAATCAAATCTATTGATCCAATTTCGAATCTTCTAATTTAAATAAAGACTAATTGGGATAAAATTTATTGTACGATTTTAGTCTTTAATTGAACAAATCAATTTTAATTATACGATCTTGATCATCTATCTATTTTAAATTGAAGAATCGATTTTGACTTTTAAAGGTCAAACTAATGCAAATTTATATTTGAATCTAAATATAATTAATAAGGCAATTGTTTTAATATTTTAACTTATTATATTAAAATGTTGTGCGATATTTAATAAGCTATAAAACGTTAAACAAAATTTTTAGTTACGGGTTCTTACATTTTTTGAGAATTATTAATATTAAATTAAATTTATATTTTTTTAGTATTAAATCTATAATACATATTCTGATAAATTATGTACTATAGAATATAGATTGTATTGTAAAATTAATATTAAAATTTAAAAAATCTATTATATAAGAAATCAATTTTCAAATTATATTTTATAATATATAAAATATTTTATCTATTAATGATTATACATAATCTTTAGTGTATTATCTTTTTAAACCTTAAAATATCATTTTTGCTCACCCCGATTTACAAATATTATATTTACGTTTTATAACATTGTAAAATATATTATTTAACCAAATTTTTAGTTTATCATTTTAGACTATTTTATAATTATTTTAAATTCTTTTTAATTATAACCAATAAATACTTAACTTAATTGTCCCTAATTATAACAATAATAATCGATAGCTTCTACAAGAATACAATCACGTACATCTCTTCGTATCATGATACCATGTTTCTACCATCACGTTTATCCTCTCTTTGCGTCGACTCTTCCACCGCTATCGCTATTCTTTTAAAATACTCATTTTTGTGTTTTATAATAATTCGATATTTTTAATGTTAATATTTAATATATATGCTTTTATGAAACTACCACGTATATTACACAGGCATTTGATTTAGTTATTTAATAATGAACCAGTTCGAGTACCAACCCGCTAATATATACTAGTGAGGTTGTTGAAGTCTTGATTGCACTCCTCGATTAGTTCATATATATATAATCCACTTTTCCTACACAAACCATGTGTGAGTTAAACAACTGGCATCACATACCTAGTGAACATGGATTATCAGTAATCTTTCATATAGAGACACATGAAGTGCTACTATTAAAAGCCCTTTATTGTTTCAGCTAGCTCTTCCAAGTACACCATGAAATTATGTTTCCGTTAATCAACTTTGTTGGTGTGGAAACATATTGCATCTTTCTTGGACTTTAGGTTGAACTATTCAACTTTCTCCTTGCCCCTTCCTTGACCATTCTCTTTATTGCGTAACCGCTACAGTTACCCCGTAAAAATAGAACCCATGGGTGGCTAGATTACGTAGTATATAAGAAAGAGGCAGCACCTTGACCACCAAGAATTCCTTTTGGCTTAGCGGTAAGCGACTTGATCCTAACAACACATCATCATATTCCCGTCTCAATAGTCAACGTTATGTATATTCTGTTTGGGGTGAAGGAGGAATTAATATTTGGACCACGTACCCATTAGTGCTCAATGTCCTCGGGTCCAATTGGAGATTGAAACTGTTTAATTGGTGAGATGTTGATTCTTTTTTTGGTTCCCTCTTGGTTCAGGATATTCTATTAGTGACAAAGTATGTGACGAACAATGTCAAGTTTGTAGGGCAATCTAATTCATAAAGATACGGTATACATTCCAAAAGTTGTTATCATAAAAATAAGATGGTCACTTACTACAAGAAAAATCATTAAATCATTATTAGTGATTACAGTGACGAGCCATATTTTGGTCACTAGAAGTGATAAATTGTTAATAATAAAACGTTGTTACTAAAATTGGTAACAAGTTTACATGAGTGATAGAAACTTATAGGTTGTGATTAATTTTCCACTGAGGTTTAACATTTATACCTGAAATTAGATTAGTTTTTGAAAACATTGTTGGATTTCTTCTTGAAAAATTGACCTACAAATAAGTTTAGATTGTTACATTTTTGTTTCTAGAAAAACAATCTTGATGGAGACGTCTATTTGAAAGAAATCACTCGTTATCACTATGCTACTATTAAAGAATTCGATCTAGAAGAAATACGCTAGTAATGCGAGCATAATTATAAGAGATTCTAGTTTTACTTGTTAGTAGGTAAGGTGGTATTGACTGCACCTCGCTCAAATCTTAGCAAAATCAAAAACCACAGTGACGAGTCAACGTGAAGCCGCCTCTTATATGGCTTGGGATCATGCCTCAAAACCTAAATGAAAGATGTCAAGTGCAATAGCGACTAACATTATTTAGCGTGATGTTATGGTGTTCCCATCGGGTGGAACCGGATCTGGAACCCCCCGGCCACCACCATCAACCCAATGGGGTGTTATGGTGTTCCCATCGGGTGGAACCCCAACCCAATATTGGGTAATCCACCGATGCGGATAGTCTAATAGAGTACGCAGAACAAGACAAGGTATACATAGAGTAAATTATAATATATAAAGAGTTGTGTTCAATAAAGTTCATTTAAAAAACATAGTCCTAAAATTTTAATATTCAATCACAGGTGATTCAGTATACAATCATATGTGATTTGTAAAAACATCACATGTGAATGACGAAAAATTACGAAAATGTCACTCCGTCCAAATTTTTAAAATTTAATCTGGACCATTGATTATATTGATCCAAAGGCTAAAATAAGTCCCTTAGGACTACGAATTAAATTTTTTTTTGAACAGCTTCGCCTCAGCGGTAGTGGCACAGGATCGAAACCGGTTGATATAATCCGAGCCCCGGTTTCGAACCACTCCAACTACACCTTAATTATGGAGTATATTGAACATTCTTCGTATTTTTTGAATGAACAATATTCTTTTCACAATTTATACATCGAAATGTGACTTATTCATATAACCGTTTTACAATTTCTTTTAATAAATATTCTTTTTTTTTCAAAATGGAATTTTTCCTATTTAGATTTTCTCAAAAATGTGAATACTTAACTCTAATGTATACTATTTAACCAGTATTACACGTTACCGTTTTTAAAATTACTCGCTAATCAACCCTTGAATGAAACCTCGGCTATAAAAAGCAACTGAATAATCCGGCTAACCACCGAAACAACAGTCTGTTATCGTAATATTATATTCGATATTTGAGCTACATTGTAGTAGATGACAACAGTAGTGGCAAGGGATGGGGTCATACGTGTAAAGTTGACTATGAATTTTATCATTTATCATTAGAAAAATAAAGTCCATCCTCTTGTTATTCATCCAACGGCCACAATGGCACGCTTTTGCGCATGTTAATTTAACAACTCATTCATATTTTGTTTGAAATTTTTTTATTACGAATCAATGACACTATCACCTCTTCGCGCGTGCTCCACACACGCACACGCACACTCATTCAACACGGATTGGAAAATTCAGTCTCTTCTTTAATTAGGAAAATTAATTAATACATAACAAAATTCGTAAATACATAACTTATTGAAAGATAAATATACCATTAAGTTTAAAACAAATCACAAACCGAAAGCAACCAATACTAGCTATACCTCATTTGCAAGTTGCACACCAACTTGTATAATATGGATCCTTTTATAAAAGCAACCCATACTAAAAGCAATGTGTATTGGTTTAGCTTGTTTTGGGGTTTATTGTTTTTCTTGGTGTTAATTTTATTTTTTCATACATTTCTACATCTAGTAGAATGCTGTTTTCGCATTTTTGTAATTGGGTTTATTGATGTTAATAAGTTTACCCTTAAAAATATGGATTCTTTTATAAACTTGAACTACCACATCGTATGAACTTATGACTATTTACATACCTATTCACTTATAAGACTCTGATAACAACAAAACACATAAACCACTAAAGTTGTCTAAAAAATATACGAATTCGACCAAAACTGATCTTTATTCTTTTTCCAAATTTAAATTTAGACCATGATCCAATAATCCTCTAGCCTGGTTCAAACAACCGTGTTGAAATCTTCGAGATATTCATTTGAAACTTTTTAGTTAAAACTCGAAGACAAGGTCAAACAAATTCCTATTATCTTGTTTGAACATTATGTTGTTTCGGTTATATCATATCAAAAATAACATTGACCATAACAATGTCTTCCATAATTGCCACTAATGTGTACGTTCCTCTATGTCCAATAGACCCTCAAAGTAGATGCCTTGCACGTATCTACAGTCCATCTTCATGCTACATTAGAACGATAAGAGATTAGAACGATGTAGCATGAAGATGGACTACATCGTTCTAATCTCTTGACAATTTATTAAAACACTATCCAAATTTTGTATTGATTGGTCATGTTAAATATGAAAATTAATAATTATCATAGAACTAGTACATAGGTCCCCAAGAATCGTAATAACCTTTATTTTCAGATACTTTAAACTAAAATTTCCCCCCATATTTTACCATTCTACTTATTACATACGAAATACACTATGTTCCTTCATTTCTATTTTTAACTCTGACATTTGTTTCGATCAAATAAGTATGAGAATATAATAATGTTCCTAAGACAAAGTAATCTTTTTAGTTTTTATAATGCTTTTTACTTTTTTAACTTTGTCTATGGCTAGTTACTTTTTTTTGATTCTAATATGATTAAGTGTTTATTTTTTCTTATTATGAAATATTTGATTATATAATGATAACCATGATTTTAAAAAACTCGTCTTCGCTTCGTCATTGCTCCATCAATGCTTGAGGCTTAACCATGCCGCAACGACATAGTCCAAGGCTTCGTTGTAATAAGGCTTGACGTATGCTAAGGCCCATTTCTGCGTGCCTTTACCCGTTTGAGACTTGGTAAAGGTATTGAGTGATTGAGTCATATGAACTAAATATATATAGTTATTCGGTTATAATAATGGTTGAATATATCAAAAACGAAAAAATTGATGAATTATATATTATAAATCTATAATTATGTGTTTTTTTATTTTTACTTTTATAATTATATAATTACAATTTATATTTAAAATTGTTGCTTCAAATCATGTCTTATAAAACGTTACGAACTTCATAACTTTCAAAGTTTAAAACTTAACCATGACACCATGTCACGCTTTACGTTATTTTATACATTGATGATAACCAAAAGGTTTATTTAGCCATCTTCCAATATAAATAAAAGAGTAATTAGAAAAAAAAAATTATTAGACAATCTAAATTCTTTATTTAACAAAATATTTAATTCATTTATTTCAAATCCAAAAAAATCAATTTTGATTTTTTAGAGTCAAAATATTTTAAATCTTATCTTACTAAATTAATCCTTACGATAATTTAAACATACATAATTAATTCAAATATTTATATGTACTTATGTAGATTTTACTTATCTATTATCTATACTTTTTAAATTAGTATACATAATTAATTCAAATCCTACTAATATTAGGTATCATAAATTATATTAATAATAAAATATTATATACAATCAAATTCTTTATCCTTATCATTGTTTATTATATATAAACATATATACTACAAATTTGATCGTAATTAAATTTTACATCCTTCTTAAAATTGTTATCAAATTGAACTTTTATTTCGTATAATGCAAACATATATTTAACTAAACGAATATATAATAATAATTTTACATAAATAATTATGGCTATCAATATATTTACACGAATATTTAAACTAGCATGTTAAATAAAAAGTTGTATTAATTTTAGGTAAAAATAATTGATGTAAAGATACAAAAGTGAACGACCAGGAATAATACGATACTACACAGCCATTACCAAGATACTTCTGTTCAGCAGAAAGTGACCGACACGCGCCACCATTGAAAGTGGTAGTGTATCCTTGATTCTAAACTTTTTTTAACTAACTTTAAGTTAAGCCAAACCTATCCCTTTTCCTTTGTCAACCCTCTTTTTAGTATTATTTTGAAAAGAAACAAAAAGTCAACTTCCCTCTTTACAAACAGCAGTGAATGAAAATGGCGTTAGAGAGAAGAAAAACAGAGAATTTAATTTAATTTTATTATTAAATAAGCACATACATGCCCCAGAAAGCTTGTTTTTTTATCATTTCAAAAATCTCCGCCCCAAAAGTCAACTCCTCTGTCCCCCCCCCCCTCTCTCTCTCTCTCTCTCCCTCCCTCTCATCAATTCCTGCTAAATAACAGAAAACTTTAACAAAGTTAATTCGATTGGACAAGAATTTTGATGAATTTTTATCGAATTAGTTCTTGAATCGCAAAAAGCTTCATCCTTTCTGTACAATTTCTTGAAAATTTTCATTATGGGAAATGGGGTTGGGAAGCTGACGATATGTTTCACCGGAGCCAACGTCGTTCACCGGCGAAAAGACATTCCGGCCGTTGAATCCGACCCGTTAGATGATCTGGGCCACTCTTTTTGCTACGTCAGACCCGATCAATCTTGTATTTCATCCTCTAAAGTTCACTCCGCCGAGGAAACAACTTTCCGGTCAATCTCCGGCGCCGCCGTCTCCGCCAACGCCGCTACGCCTTTATCAACTTCCCTTACCGATCATTACTCATATAACACTATTGATAATAAAGCTTCAGCTTTCGAAAGCTCAACATCGTTTGCATCAATCCCTCTTCAGCCTTTACCTCGAAACTCGATTTATTCGGGTCCTTTACAGCCGGTCCAAGTTCCTTATTCGGGTCCTATTGAAAGAGGTTTTCTTTCTGGCCCGATTGAACGTGGGTTTCAATCGGGTCCTCTTTTTTCCGGCCCTCTTGCTCAGGAACAGTTTCAAAGAAGCTATTCTCAAGGGGGTTTCAGTCTAAAACAAAGATCAAGAAAAGGTTCTTTAATTCGGGTTATACAAAGGGCGATTTCAAGAACTTTTGCTGCACGTGGACAGAACTCTATTGTTGCACCTGTTGTTAAAAGTGTAAGCTCTTTGAAACAACATGATTGGGTTGGTGGGAATTCTGATAAGAACAATGAATTGACAATTAGCAGTGCGAATTTGAGCAGCGAAGGTAGTTTTTTGGACGATGATGAGTGTTTTAATCAGAGTCAGAATCTTGAATGGGCGCAGGGGAAAGCAGGGGAAGATCGAGTACATGTTGTGGTTTCTGAAGAACATGGGTTGGTTTTTGTTGGGATTTATGATGGATTTAATGGTCCTGATGCTCCTGATTTTTTGTTGTCGAATTTGTACCAATCTGTTCATAAAGAACTCAAAGGTTTATTATGGGATGATGATAATCAACTTAAATCATCGAATTCAAGTTCTTCGGTGCAGTCTTTGGAATCAGACAATCCTCATGCTGATAATCAAGATGAGCGAATTCGGTTTCCAAAATCTGTTGAATCGCAGGAAAGTTACCCATCTGGAACTGAGGATTCACGGAGTTCAAGAAGAAAGAAAAACAAGAATTCAAAAGTTAGGAATCGAGTGTCGGAGAATCAGAGATGGTGGAAGTGTGAATTTGATCGCGAGAGGTTAGAATTGGATCGCAGATTGAAAGAATATTCAAATGGATTGGATTCCGTTAATCATTCAGAGGTTTTGAAAGCATTATCTCGGGGGTTAAAGAAAACTGAAGAATCGTTTTTAGATATTGCGGACCAAATGCTCGACGAAAATCCTGAACTAGCTTTAATGGGTTCTTGTGTTCTTGTTATGTTAATGAAAGGAGAAGACGTTTATGTGATGAATGTAGGTGATAGTCGTGCGGTTTTAGCTCAAAAACCCGAGCCTGATATCTGGAGACAAGATCTTGAACGGATTACTGAAGAAACTTTATACGATCTTGAGGTTTTGAATGATGATAATGGCAGTACCAACCCGAGTTTAACTGCTTGTCAGCTTAGCACCGATCATAGTACCTCAATTGAAGAGGTAAAAAATAATAATAATTCCGATCATCATTCGTGTAACATCAAAACAGTTGTGTTCTCGTGTTTTATATAATGATGGTCTTTTTTTCCTGTTGCAGGAAGTTGAGAGAATAAGAAACGAACATGTAGATGATGCTTATGCAGTGACGAACGATCGTGTTAAAGGGTCACTGAAGGTCACTCGAGCTTTTGGTGCTGGTTTTCTTAAAAAGGTAATAATAGATCATTAGTTCGCTTCACATTATACTAATGTTACATATACCTTTGATAATTCGTATTTCGAATCAAAATATTCTATCTAGCATATTAAAAGTTCTCTCTTTTTCTCAAATTTTTGCATTCAAAAAAAGATTTCTTTTGGATGTGTAGGATTTATGGTAAAGTATAAACTTTTGGAGGCTGGTTTTCTTTACCAAAGTACTAGTAATTTGCTTAGTTTAAGTTTTGTGGTCACTTTTGACTCCCTTTATTGTAAAAATTTTGGAGAAATGTTTTATGTCAACCCAACTTTGAGTTGTTACCTGATCAGCCCATTTTACTACATTAGCAAGATGTTATTGAAGCATGTAAACATATATGAATGTTTCTTTTTATTGGCACATATACATATCTATTGTACTGAAAATCTTGTTCCTTTTGGTTTTTGCAGCCCAAATGGAACAATGCACTACTAGAAATGTTTAGAATCGACTACATTGGAACTTTGCCCTACATAAACTGTGTCCCATATCTTCACCATCACAAATTAGGCCAGAGAGACAGATTCTTGATACTATCCTCAGACGGGCTATATCAATACTTCACAAACGAGGAGGCTGTTTCTGAAGTTGAACTCTTCATCCAATGGTCACCCGAAGGCGACCCTGCTCAACATTTAGTAGAGGAAGTTTTGTTTCGTGCAGCCAAGAAAGCAGGTACTAGTCGATAACTCTTAAAAACAGTTTATGACTTTCAATGCCAAACCAATAGGCTGTTGACCCGAGTTTTTTTCTTGATTTGTAGGTATGGATTTTCATGAGTTGCTAGAAATACCACAAGGGGATCGAAGGCGTTATCATGATGATGTTTCAATTATCGTCATTTCACTTGAAGGGAGGATATGGAGATCCTGTGTGTAAATAAACGGTACATAATCATAATATTGAGGGCAAACTCCGATCGGGTGCTTGAATTTTTGATCTTTTTTCTTTCTTTTATTTTTTATTTAAAAAAAAAACTCCTTAGTTGTAAAGGTGTAAAAACCTTGGCCCATGTTGATCAGTACAAATATTTCATACAAAAATTGATTTATTTTTTAATTTTCCTGAAGATGACATTTTTGGTTCCAGAATATGGTGTATAAACAAACAGTGATTACAAGTTATACCTATCCTCCTTCCCTTTGAAATTGGCTTAGTGAAAAATTCCTACAGAAGAAAAGTCAAAGATTTGAAATATTAATTTTGACTTTCTTACACCAAATAAGTCAAAATTTTCATGTCTTTGCTTCAAAGGCGCACATTTTTCAAATATGTGAAATTGGTCAAGCAACAGTTTATTAACACTACTTATTAGCTATTTACGTACACATGATTATCATTGCAATAAATCTTTACGAAGATCTTAGTGTTACTAGTTTGACCAAACGGGTCGTAAGACCATGTGGCATGTGGGGTTCCAAAACTCCAAGTATTCGCTCAAATTTCGTGCGGGGTTCGCTCATAATCACACGTCGTTTTTGTTATCATCTTCATCTTCTTCTTCCAACTTCTAACCGATTAGTTGGATTTTAAGGTGGGGAAGTAAATGCAAAATGTAGGTGAGAGTTATTGATTTGAACCAACAACATTTTCAGGTACTCATTGGTGCAATCAAATGCAAGTTTCCTACACGTGTTTGGTGTCTCATTTAAAACCACAAACACTTCTTATATTCATCACTTGAAAAACGATAATTTAAGTGCGTCAATATATGTTTTTCACCCGTTTTTAAGAATCTGATGGCTAAAAAAGCTCTTACATTTTAAAACAAAACTTATAAGATATAAAATAATAAATATTACTAAAGAAAGTTAAGAATAATCATAAAAAGGTCAAAACATAAAATATATAATAGTTATTTGATATAATATAAAACTGATTATTGAGATTTGAAGTCATGAAAGGATTAAGTTTTATAGTGTTTGATTAGATAAAAAAAATTAAAAAATATTATACTGATCTCTATAATTATTGGTGAAATTAAAGTTTTATTTTTTATTCAAATTCAAATATTTGATCTTAATATTTAATGAAGGTGAAGTTATGATATTATTTAATGTGTTGGTCAACTTAAGGTTGTGGAATAAATAAAAGCACGTGGGGATGATATCATAGAGGCTAAAAGTCCAAACAAGCGTTCGGTAAAATATGGTGTCTATTTTATAACTTTCGAAACTTCGGTTCCTTCCTTTATATTAAATGAAATGATGATGATGAGGTTGAAAGTCGTTGGCTTTTTGGTCAAATTTGTGCCATTTCGATTTTAATTTCATGGTCCCCCAATAAGTAAATTTGATGTAATAAATAATAATAAACGCTATATATATAAATAGCAAGTGACTTACCTTGATAGAAAGGTAGCCATTAAATAATAAAAATGAGATTTTTAAAAACCAGATTTATTTGATTTTAAAGTTGACCTCGAGTTGGTTTTTTGGTCAAATTTGTGCCATTTATGTTTGATTGGGAGTGAGAAGATGAGTAGATGAACCTAATAAATTAGATGTACAATCCACTGCATATACTGTTTCTACAGTATTACTATATCATTAACATCACTCTCTTGTTGTATTGACATACTTTTAACACCCTTATCTACGCTAGTATAGTTGCTGTTTATCACCCTTTGTCTAGGATAATCGTTTACCATTTCACACGCTTTCTTATAGCCATTTAACCCTCACATATATAGTTATGGTACTCAAACACCTTTTTATAAATTAAGCTATGGCTACTTAACTCCTAACATTAACACATAACCGACAATTAATGAATTTAAACCAATACTTATAACTGAATTATTTTTAACTATATATTTTTAATATTAATTTTTGATTCATGAGATCACCATACTTATAACTGAATTAAGTCTAATTATATATTTTTAATATTAACTTTTGATTCATGATATCACCTAAATTCATGTTTTCAATAAATCAAGTTCAAGAGATTTCACAAACACTAAACAAATGAAAGAGTCAAAGAGTTGAAATTTATAAACATTGCATTCTAACTTAATTACATAATAATTGGAATTATGAAACATTACATACACATATATACATACATGTATATAATCAGCAACTTCATGATTCAGCCATGCGACAAAACTCTTCCAACAAACTGAAACACAAATAACTCAGAGTTAACAATTTAATTCTTAATTTCAAAGTGGCTCTCGCAAAGAATCTTCACAAACTCATATTATCTTCATCTCGCAAAGAATCTTCACAAACTCATATTAGCTATTTATGATTATTCTGCACAAAACTCATTATAACCTCCTCTTTATTCGTCGCCGCATTGCGCGAGTACTCCACTAGTATGAAATTAATAGTTTAATACCATTTTGGTTCATGCACTGTGGAATCAAACTTAACCAAACTCAAGCTTCAGTTGTTCAATGAAACTACATTCTTTTCTTGATTTGAACCAAAGTTTTGCGTACTTGTGAAAATAATTAAAATTTTGAATATTATGATTCAGTGTAAGATGGCTAGCCCGACATTGGTTAGGGTACATTAGTGCTTATATTATATCCATTGTACTTTACGAATAACAATCAATATAATACACGAGAGAGGTTGTATATCCTCCTATTTACCCTTTTACTTACAAGATCAATACAAGTGTCAAAATCAATGGTGGAGGTGAGGAGAGAGAATTAATGGATTCCACGTGTCATCTTGTGGCGGGTAGGAGGATGAAGTAATATGATATATCATTTTTCAATACACAATACATACCAAAGGGTCTTTGGCCTAGCGGTGCCAATACGAGTTTAAGGTGTTTCTCTCCTTTAACAGTTGAGGGTTCAAATCCTGCTAAAAACATAAAGTGTAGATTAGATGGGTGGGTGTTTGTTTGCTGTTTAAAAAAACACAATACCTATGTGGTATCAATGCGTGATTAAGATGCTCCCGTTTACTGTTTTACTCACAAAATCAAAACAAGTGTTAAAATTAAGAGAGAAACTGAAATAAGAGAACTAGCCATTTCTACAGTGTTTGCACAATGCATATCACATTTAATTGCAAATATAAAAAAAAGAACAATAAAATCTTTTACAACCGATGCTAAATGGAAAATGGTATATATCTTGTAATAATAAATATAAAAAAAAGCAAAAAATGCCATAGGAATTACGTCTATATATCAATCTACTAATAATACGAAAGATGATAATAGTTAAAAATAGACAAGGAACAACATAACACGTTAAAGACATGAATAAATACTAAATGACATAGGTACCTAACATGCCAAAGGCATGACTCTTAAATTCTCTATCACCTTATACATACCCACATTTTTATTATTCTACAAAATAAAATATTTTTAATTAATTTCCCAATTAAACTTTAAAATAATATGATCTATCTATTCTATGGTGTTAAAAAGATGCGCCAATAAGGCCCACTACATGTGTACAATATAATTAAATTTTGGTTTTAAATATTGGGTAGCTATAGCTAAGGTTAAGAATTTGGGCCTTTAGTTAGCTCTATGGGCCACATGGTTTGTAATCAGCCCACACACTACAAGATTCAATGAAAAAGTCATCAAGAAATTCATTTTCTTCTTGAGTTAAGTTGTCTTCGCTGGTTTGTAACTCAGAGCCCACATTCTTTCTTATGTACTATTTGTTTTTCAGAATTCGAAGAAATAAAATTGATTTTAATTTCATCCAGCTCATTTATGGAATGAACTTTCTGTTACTTGTATAGATGTAAATTTTTCAACCAATGAGGTGTTTCAACTATCATTCATCTTTTCACGACCACAATTTCAAACTTATGAGGTGTTTCAACTATCATTCATCTTTTCACGACCACAATTTCAAACTCATGAGGTGTTTCAACTATCATTCATCTTTTCACGAGTGATTAGTTTTTTTTAATTCCCCCATTAGGTTCATTTTCCATCCTTCCTTCTATGTGAGACAAGTTGTTACAAGCTCGTTTACTTAACCACCCGAGTTTATGTCAAACTGCACCAATATACACATAATCCTAACCTCAAGAGATGCACGTGTTCCGTACTCCCTACCAGTGGCGGATCCAGAAAAAAAACTTCACAAGGGGCACCAACCAATAAAGTAGTAATGCGGAAGGACTATGTAACGAGTCAAAACAAGTTCAAGTCATAATTGGTCGGATTGAAATTGTAAATATTACAAATTAATATCCTCAAGAATCAATCTTAAATTGTAAATATTACAATGGCTCAGATACCATATGTAATACCTATAGTCCAAAGTCATAGATTAGATCAATAACTTCTAACTCAACTTAAAACAATGATGAAAAATATTCGAATCCTACAACTTCCAAAATTATGAAGTGCTTCATTCATCTTTCAATTAGGATGAGTTTTTTTTTAATCAAAGCTAGCAATGCTTGCATTTTCTTGAATCAAAGAAATATACCAAAGACCTTATAAAAAATTGATTTTGAAAGCTACCTTCTAACAAAAATTCTCATGTCTACTGGTGTTAAGATTGATAAGGTCAAATAAAAAACCAGTATATATTACTGCTTTTGGAGGTATGATAGGATCCTAACATTACTTATCGTAGGTAAAATAATAAAAATTCAACTAGGTTGTGTGCTAGATATTAAGTTGATCATAAGAAATCTCACATTGTGAATATTAAGAGGATCTTTAGATATCTTAAAGATACTTCTAACCCAGGTATTTGATATCCAAATGACTCGTATTATAAGCTAACCAGATATACAAAGTCATGTGATGCAAGTTGTACCTTAGATAGGAAAAGAATTTATGATAGATGTTAGGTTTTTGGTAGAAGGATAGTCGGCTCATCAAGTAAGAAGTAGAGATATATATCCACTTCAAATGTTAAAGCTGAGTATATAATTGTTGGTAGTTGGTGCTCAATAGTCAATATCATACAAAGCCTGCTCCAAGATTACGGCTTTAAGCCAAACAAGACTTCAAACGCCATTCAGATTCACAGTACATCTAGTGTAACATTAAAAAACCAAGCACATTAAAATTAAATATCACATTCTAAGAGAGACTGTGTAAAAAGGCAAAGTTAAGATAAGGTTTTTTTTGACACTCTACAACTTGTAGACCTATTCACTAAACTTCTAGACAAACAAAGTTAAACTTTTATTATGGTGAACTAGAAATTCTTAATTCATAGGATGAATCTTAATTAATGTTGTAAATATCTTATAAACAATCGTATGAGCTAAATTTCAAATGTTATCATTGTGAAAAACTGACTACGTTAGTGTTTGGGTGTGTTCGGTAGAGCGTTTGTTGGAGCTTTTTCTAGCTTATAGCTTTTTATTTTGAAAAAAATAAGCTTCTAGCTACCAGCTAATTCTGTCAAACATATGTTTATAAGTTTTAGCTTTCTCCACATTTTCAACTTTTGTAATACGTGTTCACCTATTATACCTTTTCATCCCTTAAAACCGTTATCTATTAAGCCAAGAGTTATATCTTTCATTTTCCTTTCCGTTACCCAATGTCATGTCAGCGCCACATCATCCCTTCTTTCATTTCCTTTTCCTTACCCAAATCAAGTGTTTTACCTTTCCTTTTCTTACCCAAACTTTCCCCACTTTTTTTTATTTTTTTATATTATTGTGATTATTTAACTTAATTATCTTTTTAATTAATAACTAAAATATAAATTAAAAATTAAAAATAAAATTCTAGAAATTTAAAATTTAAAATTTAAAGAATAATAACTAAATTACATAAATTCTAAAAATTTAAAAATTACGTAAAAACAATAATAATAATAAAATCTAAAAAACTAGTTGTCTCCGTCGTCGGGACCTTGAATACTCTAATGTGTTCGACCAAATCAGACTGAAGGTTGTTATGAGTATCCCGGTCTTTTACTTCTCAAACGTTTGTTGTCCGTTGTTCCTCACTTATATTTACTTCTATATCATCCGCTACAACGTAATTTTCTTCGAAACTACAAATCGCATGGCCTTTGTCTTCGAGGATCATATTATATAATATTATGCAAGCGTACATAATGCTCCTCAATTTTGACACAGACCATGATCGTAGTGAAGAATATGCCAACGTTGTTTAAGCACACCAAAATCCCGTTCAACGTCTTTCCTTGTAAATTCTTGTGCGGACTTGAACCTTTTGTTGTCTTGTGGACACGTAAATGATTTGACGAAAGTTGCCCACTCCGGATATATCCCATCGACAAGATAATACCCGTGTTCGTTGGTCACTCCATTAACCTCAAATGGACACTCGGGTGCTTTGTCTTCATACACGTCGTTCAATAAGGAGACTGATTAAGAACATTGATGTCGTTGTTGGAACCGAAAACTCCGAAGAATGCATGTCAAAACCATAGATCATGAGATGCCACCGCCTCTAGTATTATTGTCGGTCGCTCATGATCACCTCTCATATATTGACCTCTCCATGCTACAGGGCAACTTGCCCAAGCCCAATGAGTACAATTTATGCTACCTAGCATGCCGGGAAAACCGTGTTTCAATTTATGCGCGTTGTACAATGTCTGAACATCATCATTAGTAGGCTTGCGTAAATATTTTCTTTTATAGAGATGAATAATACCTTTGTAGAAATTATGTATGCAATCCCGTGATGTCTTTTCCGACATCCTTAAGTACTCATCAAGAGAATCAGCAGCAGACTCGTACGCCAATTGTCGGATAGCAGAAGTACACTTTTGTATCGGAGAAAACCCCTTCCGACCTCTAGCATCCCATGCCCACTTGAAAAATTCATACTCTTCCTCAAGATCATGAACTATACGCCAGTATAGTCCTTTGCTCATACGGAACCGTCGCCTAAACATATCATCGTCATATACAAGGTTCTTGCTAAAGTAGTAGTGAACGAGCATCTCGTGTCCAGCTAGTCTATTTCTATTTCTCTCCGGCCTTCTCGTTTGTCGGCTTGATGTTTCTTCGTTGTCATAAAAAATTAGTTGCACCGCTTCTCTCGCAATTGCAAACATAATCTTCTTATTTCTCTCGTAATAACCGCTACTCGTAGTTGATGATGATCCATTTGGTGAATTCATAAAAAATTATGTAAATATGTTTTTTTAAAAAGTAGAGAGTAAATAATAGAAAGAGTAGAAGATAGAAATGTGAAATTTAAGTATGAAATGGTTATGTATATATAGGTGAAAAATAATTAATTAAAAAAGAAAAAAATAATGGTTTTATTTGTTTAAAAATAGACGTTAGGAGGGGGGTGGGGGTGGGGGGGGGGGTTGGGAATTTACTCGAGCTAGAAGGAATACCCGGAGCCTTACTCAATTGGCCTACCCGAGCACCACGCTTTGGTGTTCCCAATGGGCACTCGATGGTACCCGGTTGCTTCAAGTCATGCATAACGAACGGTCTTAACCGTTGATATAATTTACCCTATCCGTAAAGAGCTTCAATAAGAATGGCAAAAGAAGCACAGGGTTTCTTGGCCTAAAAATAGCAGACAGAGAAAGGTGAATGATAATTTTTGGTGTTGGTAAAACTTCCTAAAATAGTTACTATTATTCTATTAACCTTATAATAATTGCAGGAAATATGATTATATTAGAATTCTAACAACTATAAAAATCATCTATTAATCAATGGTTAAATAGACATCACAAATTTACTAAAAAGAAACATTTATCTTATGTAATCATGTTTAAGTTGTTTTATGACACATGTACCCATTTTTTAATAATCTTGTTTTTTTTAAAAACTATTTTTGTAATTACTGTAATGTTATAAAATATGATCTGTTTAATTATTTTAATCTTGTCTTTTTTAAATATGATTTATTTTATTATCCAGTCTTGTCTTTTTTAACATGATTTGTTTTATTATTATAAAAGGGTAAACTGCTTCAAAATACAGTAAACTTTAGCTAAACTACTATTGTATACAATCAATTTTAAAATTTTAAAAATAATACAACAAACTTACTTACTCATCCCATTGTATACAAAATATAACCTAAATATCAGGTTACCGGTAATTTTACTTTAATATTCTATTTTTTCTATTTTTTATTTAGTTGTTCTTGATGATTATGAGTTCTATCTTCTTGGTGTCTTTAACTCCAGAAATTCAACTTGATAATTACGAAGAAAAATGTATAATTAAACCAGATGAATTAACAACTCATGAAATCGAAACTAACTTAAACTACAAATCAAACTTAAACCCAGATGATGAAGAACAATAAAGAAACCCTAAATTATGGACTTGTAGATCTGAGAATGAAAGCCCTAAATAATGAACAAGATGAAGAAAATGAAAGCCCTAAATATTTAACAAGATCGTCGGCTGGTGGTTTGAACAAGATGATGGTTTGCTTGTACACAAATCGAATCTTAAATCGAGATCTAAAAAACAAACACATCCAGATGGTGGTTTGTTTGAACAAGATGGTGAATGAAAACCCTATATCGAGATCTAAAAACGAACAAGATGAAGAATGAAAACCTAAAAGCGATGGTGGTTTGCTTGAACAGAAATCGAACCTTCAAGGGCTTCAAATCGCACATTCATGGAAAGAATCGTGGTGGTGGCGATGGCTTCAAATCGAACCTTGAAGGCGGCGGCGACCACAACGACAACCGTGGTGGTGGGTTGATGACGATGGGCTGGTGGCTATGGTAACAAAGATGGAGAGAATCATAAAAATAAGGAGGTAGAAGATGAAGATCTGGGAAGGCAAAGATAGTTGTACCAATTTTGAATCAAAATTTCATATTTTTCTTGTTTTAAGAATTAAAAGATAAACAATGAAAAAGAAAAATCAAGTAACCGGTTGTTTACCGGTTTTAAGAGGTAAGTTTGTATATAATGGATGAATAAATAGGTTTGTTGTATTATTTTTAAAATTTTAAAGTTGATTGTATACAATGGTAGTTTAGCTAAAGTTCACTGGATTTTGAAGCAGTTTACCTATTATAAAATGCCATAGATATAAAAACTATAGCATAGGGTTGACAGTTCTTGACACGACCCGAAATCTGACACAAACCTAAACCGAAGTGGGTTAGCACGAACCACACATAAAAATAAGTTTGGTCAATAATAGGTCAACACGAAATGTTTTTAGTCAGATTTAGGTGAACCTAATAAACCCGAAGTTGAACCATTTAACCTGTTTATTTTAATAATTAATACTCCATCCGTCTCATAATTATTGTGAGATAAAAAACACTTAGTATAAGAAAACTATAATTCATACTATCTTTATTCTGTAAAATAACACTTTTACCCCTTTAAAAATATTTTCTTTTTTTAAACTCATAGAATTTAACAACTCTACATATATTCCGTACTTGATAAAATTTTTCCAAAATTTTTTACCACTATCTTTTAGATTTTATTTTCATTCTTACCAATAACATGAAGCCAAAATTACCACCATAAATGTTTTTTTTGCTGCCAGAAAATGGAAAGCATGGTTATTACTAATGCTAATAATGATATGTCAGTTTTATAAATAATATCGAAAAAATTGTGGTTGAAGTAGAATTGTAATTATAAAATATAATGGTGTCATGGTTTTTACTTTTTTTTAAAATTTTTTTCCTATTTTATATGATTTTAGATTATTTTTGAACAAAATAAATGTTGAATTTTTGTTGATATTTAAACCACGATGGTTGGCCCAAACATTTTCTTAATCTCATGATGTAATATAAAAAATTTAAACATCATCTTGGTGATCCAATGGATAGTTCACCTGCTCTCATAGAGGAGGTCAAGAGATCAAATCTTGAGGGTTTCAATAAAGGGTTGGCCAGGTGGTTGTTTCCGGAAAAGATCATGAGTAATACCAATTAGACAACGTACATCAGAGTCAAAGGTTCACACCCTTGGGAAAACCTTAACAAGAAAAATCCCTTTTAATAAATAATATAAACAAATTAATAAAAAATAATATTACTAATGAATAGATTTTGTTTCCTATATTCCGATCATATGTCTAAGTTTTCATTTTTGTTACAAAAATAATGGAGCCAATTTTTGTTGTTTTCTATTTATTTTATATACTTAAGAAATTTCAGCTACTATAAATGCACCAATCACATATTCAAGTTTACTTCTTTTCTACAACTAAACTTTTAAAAATTGTATTCATCATATTCCATCAAATTTGTCTCAAATAATATTCTCCACCATTGTCAACACTTTTAATTTTCATGTGGAGCATATCACAAATTTAGTCACTAAAAAGAACACTATTTAGTCACTTTTAATTTCCATAAATAATTTAGTTTCCCTACTCTCAAGAACTGAATATGAAAGTTTCAAACCAAAAACGCGAATGAATCAAATTTTGGATTATCCGTCTAAATCCAAACTAATAACCAAAAATGGAATATCGATTGATCGAAACCCGATCAAATTATTCGGGAACAAATCTTTTTCAACGAGCTTAACAAAAGTGGATGATGCGTTAATTTTGTGAAAAAATGGGTCAACCTAAGACACGATCCTAACCTAACATGAAAAAGAGTGACACGAACTAAACCCAACACGAAATTAAATTGAGTGAAAAATGGGTCAACACGAAAATGACATGACCTGTTAACTCGAACCAACACGACCTGTTAACTCGAACTAAACTTTGTTGGTATTAATACATTAAAGTTGTCATGATGTAACATTTAATGTAATATTTTTTTTATTTTGACCTACAATCACAGGTTTGCAGATCACCTTTAATTTCTTGTTATTTTATTTTATTCTATTATTTTATTTATTTCTACTACTAAATCTTGTGAATATTACACCCTTCATCCCACTGACTGCTAACCACCACCATCACCACCACCCTCACACCGCCTCCTCAACCACCACTACCATCTTTAGAGTATAAGACTGCCACTGTCACCAGAAAATAAGACCAAACATGCGACCACTCCTCTTTCTCGGTCGCACAGAATCACCACCACCACCACCATCATAATCCCTCAATTGATTTCTGGGTTTCTTACCAAACTTCATCCCTCAACCATTGCCTGATGTGTGATCTCCGGCCACCATAAGGGTTGGGTTAAGGATCAAGCTACTCCTGATTTGGTAAGCAAAGGTGAGAAAACCCTAAATCTACAAATCAACTCTAAGAACTCATTAATCCTAAATTTGGATTTCATTTCTTCTTAGCTCACCTTCTTCAAGAATGGAACTCAAACCTTAACCATCTCCATAATATAAAAGTCGATCTCAAATCAGATCTACTTCAAACCAATGGAGGTGGTGACAGTGGTGGACAAAGCAGGTGGTGGCCGTGGTGGATGGCGCAACTTATGGATCGATTTAAGTCTGATATTGAATATGTTTATATACACAGTTCATTTGAAGTCTATGATTTGATGTTTGTGATTGGTGATGGCGGCGGCGAGAGGGCAGTGGGAAGAGTAACGCTACAAACCCTTGGAACATGTGGCCGTCGGTGGTGGGAGGATGGTGGTGATGGTGGCTTTAATATTTAAACCAAAGGGGCTTGCCCCGGTGGTAAGGGAGTTTTCCCAGTGAAGGAGAGGTCTTGGGTTCAAGTCTCTATTGAGGGTTTCTTCCTAGGAGTAGCTGAGGGTCACTCCCTCGTTGGTGAAAGCAGTCCTACCGAATTAATTAGGGGGGTGTAGTTGGAGTGGTTCAAAACCGGGGCCCGGATTAGATCAACCGGTTTCGAGCCTGTGCCACTACCGCTGAGGCAAAGCTGTTAAAAAAAACAAATAATAAAACAGAAGGGTAAAATAAATAAAGGGGTAGTAAAATAATAAAACAAAGGGGTACATAAATAAATGAAAAGGTAATAAAGTAATAACATAATTTTTTAAAAATCAAGGTACCAGGGTAACTTGTAATCATAGGTCATGTTGCATTCAATAAAATATTCAGATAGTTAATTGTATTAATACCAACAAAATATAGTTCCTTACATAAATAATTAAAATAGGGATATTTCATTATAGGGGAGAGTTCAAACGAGAACTGTTTTTCATACGAGAACTGTGAGAACTGCGAGAACCAATCTTGACCGTTCATTTTGGATGATGGAATTCATGGATGAAGAGCATGGGAGAATTGAGTGTGGCAAGGTGCATGTAAGGAATTCATGGGTGGGCAATCCAATTGAAGGAGGAGGAATTGGATGGCTAAGATTGGTTCTCACGGTTCTCGTATGAAAAACAGTTCTCGTTTGAACTTTTGTCTTTCATTATATTTCTATGCACATAACCCATATTTATTTTGTTTATATCATGGAGCAACCATTGTTCTAGGGGTTTTACATGTTCCCTCGAGCTCCTAATATACAGATATCTTCACGAAGTGGCTTCTTTGTCACTTCTTTACCGACTTTTAATCCAATTTTAATTAGGGATGACAAAAAACCCCGCATTCGATGGGGAACCCGATCTCCAACCCCGATTTGACCGGAGAATCCTCGAGTTGACCGGGGATGGGGACGGAGACGGGAACGGGGATTCCCCAAACTTAGAAATGGGGATGGGGATACCCCTCAGTTCTCCGAACCCGTACACACACACACACACATATATATATATATAATTTTAAAGTCAAATTTCTTATACAAATATACATTTGTATGCAACTTAACTTTCCTACATTAATATGGATGTTATTAAGATTGTTTTTTGTTTGAACATACATAATCGTCTTATATGATTTATTAAACAAAGAGAACGGAAAAACTTATATGATAAAATGACTAATATATTTTTTATAGAATCAACTATTAAAGTATTATAAGTGTCTTTTATGGACATATATCTTAGAGAAATCATATATTTGATTGATAATGTTATGTGTAGTATAAAACGATTTAGTAAATATATTATGTCTTTTATCAAGAATATTTTATATCTTATGAAAATATTACAATTGATTGATTACATTTTGATGTGAACCAGTTGTAAAAGTTAAAGCTATATTTATAATTCTAGTTTTATATTAAAATTGTCATGTATATCTATTTAGAAAAATCAATTTTCTAGACAAAGAAAAATCCCCGATTCCTTGCGAGGATCCCCGATACCCGACGGGGATGGGATGGGGATGCAAGTCAATTCCCCGGTGGGGACGGGGACGGGGATGGGGTCTGAGGTGGGGAACGTGGATGGAGATGGAAAGAGCGATCCCCGATACCCTTGACCCCGTTGCCATCCCTAGTTTCAATGCTTGCTAGTTGTCACATTCCAAAACTCCAAACTTCAAGGTGTATTAGCCAATATACGTTTGTGTTCTAGGCCCATGTATGCATAGCTCGACCTTATTGGCTTATTGTAATTTGTATCTATTATTGAATCTCAATTATAGAAATCATTTTCATAGGAATTGAATAATTGATAAGATATAAGCATTCTTCTATTGATTTTCCATAATATATTAGATAAATTCACATACCAATCATCTATTTCTTAAAAAGATAAGTAATATGAAGTTGAAAAAAAATTTAGAGTTAGACCAATGGCATCCAAAGTCTTCTACGCGTGCATAGGCTTAGGAAGACGCTTTAAGGTTTTGCGTCGAAGTCTTCCGTACATGGAAGGAGCTCGGACCTTGAACGAGAACACACCACAAGAAGGGAGCTTGGTCCGTTTATGTGGGTTTGTGTAATATAATATAAAAATAAAGAAAAATATAAGTAAAAAGGTTGTAGCTTTAGAGTGATAAGAGAGTGAAATTGATATGATTGCTAAGGTATAGTATGTGGTGAAAAAAAAATAATAAAGATGTGAATGGTTATCAACTATGGGGCTGATCACTGACGTGGTAAGTGTTAGAGGATCCAAGGCAATATATGACCCCATCATGGTTCACACAAACCATATATTTCTGTGTTGTAGTATCAACTATGAAGATATATTATATGAAATGACACTTTGTCTTTTTCACTTTCACTTTACCAGATTCAATCAATTTTCGTAACAAGACCTAAATAGCATCACTCTCTCTGATTCCCATGTGTGTGTTTTTGGGTGTTTCTGTGTGTTCCTTCCTACTTGACTTGACTGATTTCACCACACACCAGTCGCAGTGTGGGTGCCATTTCTGCCCTGCAACACCCTTCAAAATTGTACCAACACACCACCATCATACTCACACTTTCCTTGTTATGTCTCTTTCCAATTTAAGTTTTTGAGCTTGAGTTTATGTGTGTTTTTTAGATTCTATTTAGACCTTTTTAATAATCTAAATTGACCATTGTGATGTGATATACGTGAGGGTATGACCTATATTGAAAACTGTAATTAATTGATGTGACATGTGAATGAGATACAAATAGTAAAACCCATAAATCATCGAACACTTTGATATAAGTGGAACTTTAAACTTTAAAGTTGATCATGATGAACAGATGATGATGATGATGGAGATGAGTCTATGCTCCTCTGCCTCCCTCCTTTTTCCCCATTTAAGAAGAGGGATTATTACCCACTGTAAAAGTATAAATTCACATTCCAAAAATATTGAAATACTTTTGTTTTTACTAATCATAGTAATTATTAGGTAAATTATTGTATATATCTTACTACAGCTGATTAAATTAACACGAAAGTATGATATTTATATGTTAATTTTGAAAGTATATTTAAAAGAAGAGGGATTGTTAACTATAGTAAAAGTATACATTTACACTCCAAAAAAATTAGACATTTTTTTACCAATTATAATAATTATTAAATAAAATATTGGTCAAGGAAAAGTATCTTACCATAGTTTTGTTTTGAAAGAAAAATGATATGTATAACAAAGAGCTTTGGTATTGTCATCATCTTTTTCATATGATCTAAATTTTTATTTAAAGATACTTGCTATAACCAAGAGTACATAAAGGCAAAAATACAATCCAAGATACCAAAGTAAGTGGTATCAATACAAACCAACTAAGCTACCAAAACATAAATTTAACTCAAGGTACTTGACTTAATTAGCCATGGACAGGTATAGCCTCCTTTGAGGAACGAATCCAACCCTGAATATGAAGCTTCACCTTCTTAAATCTAGCAGCAAACCATTGACCAAAAATACGTTGTATACTTGAAAATATGTCCTCCATCCTTATCTTGTCTTGTTCCGTTTCCATAACATGAATAATACGATTTCTCCAATGCCAAATCGCCCAGATGCAGACGATACATAAAGCTTCAAAAACCTTATTAGATAACACGATATAAGAAGGAACACACTGCCTTGATGTGAAAACCGCAAGAGAAGAATACGAGGGGAAGATATATTCCACCAACTCCATATTTTATGTCAAATAGTCTTCATTTTACTACATAAGAAGAAGCAATGGTCTATGGATTCGTCATGGTTACACAAAAAACACACTTTGAGCAACCAATCACTACACCCCTTTTAGCAAGAGCCAATTTTGTAGGAATACCATCATTGCAAACCTGCCAGAAAAATATATTAACTTTAGATGGAACAAGACGATTCCGTAGGACTTTTGAAACTGCAATAGGGTTCGGGGACGAACTTTCTTTTGGATCAGTTTTGACATCTTACCAACAGTAAATACACCTTTGGGATCCCATGTCCATCGACATTTATCTTACTATAGTTTATTAAGAAAAACTTAAAAGTATGTTATTATTAATGATTTTTTTAAAGATATGAAAATCTAAAAAGATAATACCGAACTACAAAAACTTCAAATGACATAAGCATTATGATTGCCACTTGGGTTGTAGCTTAAGTAGTAAGCACTTGATGTTTTAGTATAGTGATTACCCATAGACCAAAGGTTATAAATTTAATGTCATGTCATAAACAAATTAGAATAGATTTAAGAGTCATTAAAAATGACATAAGCATTATGCTTGGCCCACACCCCCCTCATATTTCTCCTCTCATATTTCATATCACACTGAATTACTGATACAACATCACTCTCCTTTATCTTTCAACCAACAAAATAATACAGATTTTTCTACTCCTCATTTTCCTTACTTTTTTTATATTGAACATTTTGTATGTGTGAGAAAGAGAAATAAAGTGTGTGTATGTGAGAGGGGGGAAACCGCATCGGAGTGGTGAGGCTGTAAAGGAGATTCGCTATAGGGTAGGGGAAGCGAAAGGCGATATTCACCGCGGTGCCGATTTAACCAAGCGGACAAGGCGCGGGTGTTTTGCACCATACCGGATGCTCTAACCCAACTTTCAAGTTTGATCTAATCTTATGTCAGATTCATTATACATGAAGGAGGGGAAATGCCCTTACCAAAATCTTGCCAAATATAACTTGAATATTATTGGGATGCATATATGATAGACCAACATTCATGATCTCTAGAGTCATTAAAAAAATAAGGTGAGGTTCTTTTAAATTTATAAAGAAGACGTCCAAGATTTGACATCATACAATGCTACACTCCGTACTCAATCAACCAACAAAATTACAAACGGTGGGGTCCAATTTACCACACACCATTTCTTCTTTTGAGGAATTGAGGTGGGTAATGCAAACCCTTTTTACCAAATTCATATTGTACAACTCTTGCTGCATGGGGTACAATACTTTGAGACTTGTAATCAGGGAAAAGGGTTGCCTAATATACGTAATAACGAACAATCTTTACGCATGTAGAAGATCATTGATAGATTTTCTAACCTTCAAAAAGAAAGAGAGGGGGGGGGGGGGGGGGGGGAGGATACCTTTTTTAAGAGACATGCTGCGTCTTGAAGGTGAAGTAATTTATAGAAAGATTACAAAAAAGAAAATCCCAAATCTGCAAAAAAAATCACATTTTGCTTTTCTTATTCCTTCTGAGATCTTGATAAAGAGTAGAAAGAAGACATTTTTCCATAAATGCACAACCGGGCCTACACTTTCTTCAGCCAATTCCTTGCTTCCCACATGTTGGATTTCGTAATTTTTACCTTTTTATGGTTTGTCGATGCATTCGTTATCTGCAGATATCCTCCCAGAGCCACGACCCACCATTTTCCCGAATGATGGTACACCCGATAGACCCTTGAAGCTGCTGCTACCCTCACTAAAGTTCCTAGCTTTTCTCAATTTAGGCAGTTTTGTAGAGGAACTGAGGTCAGGGTCAAGATCAGCAGCGGTGACTTTGACTTTCGCAACCACCAATTGGGCAATGTTGCTTCGGCAAAATGGGCAGACTGGTGCGGTAAGTGATGTGGTTGTTGGGTTGGGCTTGTTGTGGCAGCACAAGGCTAGGGTGCATTGAGCACACATTTGGTGACCACAATCTTGGACCTCAATTGTGCATACTTGGTCGAAACAAATACAACATAACTCTGTTTCACTTTCCTGCAAATAAATGACACTTTTGTTGTTCAATTGGACAACCCATGATCAAATTGTCTAATACCACCAAAGAGAACCCAACAAAGAACAAAAATCAAGCATCTTTCTCAATTAAGGGAACAAAGATGTCTGAATTCTGAAGCTATAGTCAAAAGTCATCAACTTTGACCATTTCAAAACCAACCTTTTTGAATAGTTCTGTTTCATAGTCCCATGTTCTTGATTTTCTTATCATAGAATTAAGTAAATAAAAATAATTTTAAATTACCTCGGAGATATTATCATCGGCTGCTCCAGTATCTGAATGTGACGGAGATGGAGGCGAATAACCTGTACCCTTTAATATTGTTTTCTCCCTCTCCCTATTAGCTTCCATTAAAGCTTGCTCGAGTAACACTTTTGCATCTTGATTAAGTTCACTAATGAATTTCAATGGTGATGGCCACACCAAAGGCTCTGCGGATGATGGATTTAATAAAGCTGCACACGCTTCGTTCTTATGCTTTAAAGCAACCAAATATGGAATTCTCCTGCAATATTTTACAAAAACGGTTGGAAAATGGCGAAAAGAAGCCACAAATTCACTGAACGGGGGATCCAAGAAATATGTTTCAAGGGATGCATCTTAACAATATTTTTATTCTACTCTAAAAAGTGTTTCTGAACACCAAGGACTAATCTCGATGTATTACACTAATCAATAAATTGATGTTTCACTAGAATATCGCATTAAGATTGGCCTAATTTGGAAACGAAATTTACCCAGATGCATCTCTGTGAAGCCGATCTGCACCCCATGCCAATAATTCGCGAATGCAATCTATTGAACCCCCTCTTGCAGCCAAATGAAGTGGCGTGCTACCCGGGAAGCTGTAAATGGTGACAAATTCAAACACACATAAACACAGACACTAAGAATACTAGAGTTGGCAAAATGGACGGATCATATGGGTTGGGTCACGGGGCAAAACGGGTGAGTTTTAGTATGGTTTTAAACTAGTCAAGATTGTCCGATTGACACGAAACACTTGTTGTCCATTTTCTTTTATAATTACCGTGTTAAATGTGATTACTAAAACAATAGTATTACAATACTGCTATACTTTTTTGCTTTCAACCCATTTGACACCGTTTCAATTGTTCCCATTTGACCCGCTTGATCTATAACATAACCACCCGAGTCAATTCATTTGTAAATGAATGTGTGATTATGTGTTGAAAGAGTCATTTCTAAATAAAGTTTTTGCCATGAATTCAGAATTCGTACCCGTAGCCACCGGTGGAAGCACAAACAAGAGCCCCACTGTCTAGTAGTATATGAACACATTGCGGACGTCTTTGACGGGCAGCCAAATGCAAAGGTGTTGCACCTTTACCATCTCTAATATTCACAAATCTTGAAAATCCCCTGAAACCCCAGATTCATACATAATTTTAGTCTTTGTTCATACGAAAAGGTCCTATGTTATTAGATTAATTGATTGAATCTAGTGAAGATTCATAAAAAGAGACCCACCAAGAAGCAGCAACATGGGAGGTCCTAGCAGAGGAGAGAATGGTTTCAAGACAATCAGAATGGCCATAGTAAGCAGCATAGTGCAAGCATGTTCTTCCATTTAGTGAATCAAACATCAAAATCTACAAATTTTCAGATAATATCATCAGCAATTGGGCTTGAAACAGGAAATAAAGTGTAAAACGAAAGAATTTGACATACATTAGCCCTAGCTTCAATGAGCTTTTCAACACAATTAATCTTCCCATGCATTGCAGCCAACATCAATGGAGTCTATCAAGTAAGACCCAATTTTCAAAAGTAAACAAAATTAGTCAAACCATTGAAAGGTGTGAAAAATAAAGTTTACAAAAAGCACCAACTTCCACAAGACTATGAACAGTAATCGCATTTTGATATTTTATTCAACCAAAACATGAAATCAAGACAAAATAAATCACACCTGCTTATGACGATTCAAACAATCAGGATTGACTGATCGATTATCCAGAAGCATAGAAACGATCTGACAGAAACCCGTAAAGAATACGTCAAGAAACCCATCAATTATTACGAAAAACTCGATGATTAACCAAACTGTGAATCAAGAATTCAAGAAATCATGGACTACCCACCTCGATCTGGCCATTGGCAGCAGCTATGTGAAGAGCAGAATGACGATCATAAACAGTGGTTTGATGAACGAGAGATGGATCTTTGTCCAGAAGACTCTTCACAAGTTCAAAATCCCCAAATTGAACGGCTGTGAACAAACCATGTTCATCTTGCACTCTGCAGCTAAGCCCCTGTCCCATGTTTTAAATCTTTCCGATTTGCTAGGGAGGAGAATGGTGGAGGTCCGCCGGAATCATCCACTACCACCCAGAGGGGAGGGATAGGTGGTGGTGGGGGTGGTGGTGACGGAGGCAGTGGAGATAGAAAGTGGTAAAGCTTTCACATTTTAAGCAGAGTAGAGAGAGGCAGAGGGGGTGTTCGGGCAGCTCAAAGGGGCTGGGCAACGGGCAGATTGGAGGGACCTAATCTGACAGCGGGAAGTAGTCAGATATTTTACGGGCAGTTTTGTGGATTTTCTAATCTCAAGTCTTAAAGATAAATAATAAACTAGCTCGTTATATAAATAAGAAGATTATTAATGGAAATTTTAAAAATTTATAGTCTGAATAATTAAACATATAATAATTTTATATGTTGATAATAAATTATTTTTGAAAATCAGAAGGCAAAGAAAGAAAATTGATATATTTATAGATTTGTGTTGATAATTACTAGTGAAATTAGAAATTAACATGATATGCGAAATTTGCTAGTTAAAAGTACCCAATAAATTTGGGAAAATAGTTGAACAAAAATTAAGCTTTCGTTGAAGAATGCTTTTAAATTACATGGAATGTGATTAAGAAGACATGTGCTAATTAAGATCTGTGTCAAACTCAAAGTTTACGACTTAAGATTTTTGACCAAAAAAATTCTTCATTCGTAACGGTGATTTGAAAATAAAAAGTTAGAAAAAAATTCTAAAAAGAAAAAGATGACATTATAAATTTGTTGAACGGTAATGTTTGACCGTTTTCATTAATTTCAACACAATTTTTAAAAAAAGAGTGCGTAACGGTGAATTGAAAACCGAAACATTTTACTACTAAATATAAGCTGTAGGAAAATAAGCTAACTAATAAAAAAATGAGTGTTTAAAAGATGAGCATTTATTTCGTGATTACAGAGTCTTTGGTGTTACAGCAAATATGGTGTTTTTTTTTTTTTTGGGGGGGGGGGGGGGCAGGGCGGGGCGGGGCGGCGGGGGGTTACAACTTACAAGGGGTAGAATAAATCCATCTTTATGAAAGAGTGAATTGGTTTGTTTGTTTGTATGGTTTTGATCTATAATTTTTTATTTTTACGGTTTGAGTCCTTAATCGACTAAATCTCTTACAAATTTGATCATTGAATAAAATTAAATGACCAAATTACCCCTTGCCCCTATTTTTTAAAATCATTTTCTATCTTTTATTCATGTTTAAATTTGTTTTAAAAATTAAAAATAAAAGTAAAGAGAGACACACTCTCCCCCTCTCTCTCTTTGTCTTCATAAATATCTCTCTTCCTCTCTCTACCCTCTCTTAGCCATACAATACTGGTTGTTATGTTGTGACATGAGACAAAATATTTTGGTTGTCATCATTGGGAGGTTATCAATGATTTTGGGGGACAGGCGACACGAGATAGACGTTGGTTATTGCCCGAGAGTGAGGTAGAGAAAGGAGGAATATATAGAGAGAGAGGGGCGGGCGTGAGTGGTGGTGTGACCGGAGTTGGTGTAGGTCTTGGTGGGTGACGGTGGTGTGCTGGCAGTGGTGTATGGCAAGAGAGGGTAGAGATAGTGTAACGCCGGGTTTTCTCGAAAATCGTTATTAACTTTTTTTATAAATTTATCCAAAATAATTTTAGCGGAATACAAATTAATGTCATCATGTCCGTAACACCACTTTTTCAGTTTTAACTTAAAACATTATCTTACGAGTTAACACCCAAAAGATATCAGAGTTTTATAAAAATACAGTTCTAAGAACACACGTGCTAACATTTACAAAAGTAGTGTCAAAAGTTTGATTCTCAAAACCAGGAGCTATTGTAACATCCTCAAAATGGGCCTACACGTGTACGACTTTGGTACATTCAAATCTTGAATTTAATTAAATAAAATTCCATTATGAGAATGTTACAAATCTACCCCTTAAAAGGATTCCGTCCTCGGAATCTGCTCTTCTAAAAACAAATGGGGATATCGGGCCTTCATATCTTCCTTCGTCTCCTATGTCAAGTTTGATCCGAGGTTGTGCTTTCATTTAACTAAGACCAACTGATTGTCTTCTTTCTCAAGCATTTGGCCTTTGTATTCAGGCTTTCAATAAGTTCCCCCACTAGTCGTGTAGCAAAATCCACCTTCAGATCTTGCTGAGGTAGAATCTGATCTTCCTCAACCTTACACTTGCGTAGATAGCACACATTAAAGGTGTTGTGGATAATAGAGAGTTCCGGTGGTAATTCAAGAGATACAGTTTGTTCGTCGACCTTCTAGATGATTCTGAAAGAACCAATGTACCATGGGCTCAACTTGCCCTTTTTGCCAAATCGAATTACTCCTTTCCACGGAGAAACCTTCAAGAATACTCGATCACCTATATCAAAGGTAACGGGTTCATGCTTCAAAGAAACATACATCTTTTGTCTGTCACAGGCTGCTTTTAACTTTTCATGCGCGAACTTGACTTTGTCATCCTGCATACTGTTTCTCTCCCGGTTCAAGCCAGCAGGTAGGGGTACGACAATGCCTACCATAAAGCATCTCATACAGTGGCATACCAGTACTAGAATGATACTAATTATTATAAGCAAATTTGATCGGAGGCAAATCATGAAGCTCACCTTCGCATGGTTCTTGATATTCTTATGCGAGAACACTTATATGCCAAATTTTCTAAGTACGTGTGAATTTTGGCTTAAAGAGGTACACTTCCTTGGTCATGTTATAAGCAAGGATGGTGTGATAGACTGATGGTCGACCAACTAAGGTCGAGGCGGTGATGAACTGGGTGATTCCTAAGACCCCATCTGAGATCAGGAGCTTCTTAGGACTTGCTGGTTATTATCGGTGGTTCATCCAGGATTTCTCCAAGATAGCAAGTCCTTTAACCAAGCTTACACGAACGGACATTTCTTATGCATGGTCTGATGATCAAGATAAGGCATTTCAAACCTTGAAGCAACTATTATGTCAAGCTCCAATTCTAACTTTACCCGACGGGTCGGAAGATTTTATTGTTTATTGTGATGTCTCTTATGCAGTTTTGGGAAGTGTCCTAATGTAGATGGACAAGGTGATTGCTTATTGTAACATCCTTGAAACGGGCCTAGCCATATGTAATAGATACATGTGTGTAATTTAAGTAAATTAATAAAATATGTATATTCTAGTTGATTAAATGAAATTATAAAATTTGTAGTATTATAAATGAAATAAATAAATTAGTGAACGATTTTGAATAAGGATTACGAAAATATTTCTGTTAGTTGAAATGGGTAAACGAGGGTCAAGTTATAAGTTAAAAAGGGAACAAAATACCCCTTATAGATATACTTGAACCTCAAAGGCGGTTCTTCATGTTAATATACACAGACACACGCATAAACACTTTCACACACACCTTGTTGAGTTCTTATGTTTTGAAGAAGAAGAGATTAAGAACAAGTCATTGAATTCAAGAGTTTATATCAACTTATGATTCCATCTTCATCTTCTCTATCCTCCAAGTAAGTTCAAGTTCTTCATGTTCTTATGTTTTAAGTATTGAGATCAAAAAGAGTTAAGTATAAATTGACATCAAGAACTGGAATTTTGAATTAAGGGGGTTTGGGTTTGTGTTTTTGATTCTCTCTCTTTCTCTCTCTTGGTTGAAATAAGGGTAGCCCCCTTCTCCCATGTTTTTTTATCTCCAATATGAAATTGTTATTTAGGTTACAATGTTTCTATTCTAGTTCTCTTTATTCAGATTGTGCATCTCTTAGGCCCTTTTGCTATTTTTTTTATTTTTAACTAACCCTCTAGTTGCTTAATCATATTATTGATCTTTTACCAACCAATTTAACCTTTAATCCATCTTATTAAAGCCTTAACATAAATTATCACACATAAAATTTAAACCTTCTATGATGTTATAGCTAACATTAAAGCCCTTAAACTCCACTTTGAAACTATTAATTACCATAACACCTCAAGCTTAATTTCATTATAATTATAATTAGAAAATAATAATAAACACCTATTGAAATGTTTGAATTTAGGGTGTTATCAATCACATTAACCCTTATAATCAATTCTCAAAATAAAAGTACTATTCATTTCAAATATTCAATTTCAACCACCCTCAATTTTTTTTCATTATTTATTCTTAAATTTATATAAGTTACATTTGATCCAATAAAATTACTTACTATTATTTACAAATAAAATGATTTTTGGCCTAACGGTAACAACGTTTATTAAAATCATTAACCAAATAAAATAAAATATGGGAATTTTGGATAGTTACAAAGTGGAAGAGAAATTTATGAAGAGAGGGGGAGAGAGAACAGAGAAGGAGAGTGTGTATGTGTGTGTTTGGAGAGAGACTTTGAGAGAAGAGAAGGAGAGAGAGAGAGTTCTCTTTACTTTTGTTTTTAATTTTTAAAACAAATTTAAAAATAGAATAAAAATTAGAAAATGAATTTAAAAAAGGAGGTATGGGTAGTTTGGTCATTTAACTTTAGTCAGGGACCACATTTGTTAAAAGTTTGTTTGTTTAGGGATCGAAACGGTAAAAATAAATGTTATGGACCAAAATGATAAAAACAACCAAATTACATAGATCTAAAATGTAATTAACTCTTATAGGAACATTGTTCACTTACTTCTAGTGCATATGGAAACAAAGAAATAACAATGCATTCAATGATGGATTCATGAGTGTAGGTGACAATTTTTATCCTCAAAGTTTTTTCTATTTTTGGTTTAAACTAGGGGTGAGCACAAAAACCGATTAACCGAACCATAACCGATTTAACCGATAAAACCGACCCAAAGTAACTGAACCATTTCAAAAACCGACGGTTCGGTTTCTAAATTTTGGTTAACCGATAAGGGCGGTTTGGTTACGTTTAATCACAAAAACTGCCCCATTATTAACCGAACCGTCTCAATAAAATATTTTATAATTTTTGTATTATGTATCTATACTAATATGAAAGCTTATTAAGGACCGTTGTATAAAAAATTCTTGAAAAAGTACTTTTAGTGTGTCGTGTTTTAGAGTTTTTGTTATTATTTTTAAGCTTTATAATCGTTTTCTATTATATATCTTCTATATGATGTCTCGTATTTATGTTTTTTCATTTCACATAAAGTCTTCTTATTTATTTTTATGCCAAGTTTTGTTCATTTCTTATACAAATTCTAGTTTATTTTGTCCAAATTTCTTAACCGATAACCGCCCCATTTAACCGATAACCGCCCCATTAACCGATTAACCGCCCCGTTACGAAACCGAAACCGATGGGTTTGAATTAAACATAACCGAAATTATCGGTTATGGTTCGGTTTTAGGTCCTAACCGACCTAAACCGATTCATGCTCAGCCCTAGTTTAAACATAGAGGGCGTTATATATTTTGGGGTTTAAATTGGATTGTATGATGTTGTATACCGTTGTTTTTTGTAATTTGTTCTTTGTTGTACTTGTAATCATCTTGCTAGCAATTTTATGAAATATCTTATGCCGTTAAAAAAAAGAGTAATGTTAAATGTATTAAGTTATGAATCGAGTATACCAATTAGAAATTTTAGAAGAGAAAAAAAGCTTGAATATTATTAGGAAACAAAAATCTATAGCTTATTTTTGCTTAATACAAAAATGTATTAAGTTCTGTCTTATTTTTGCTTATTTTGAAAAGCTAAAATCTATAGCTTTTTTTCGCAGACCTTCTCAATCTTAAGACCTTCCAAACCACATCTTCTCCTGAAGACATGAAATAAGACATAAGACATTTATGTCTAGCACCATGCTCACCCCAGTTGAGATATATATTGCCATAATGGGAAAAGAAATAAAAGTCGCATAAAAAACTACAATAAAGACCATAGACGTGTTGAATAATGTCACACATCGAAAGGAAAATGACTTTGTAATTTTCTTAATAAGGGTTATGGCTACTTCTCTCGTAACCAATTGATTTTAATTTGGAACACCACAAATAGCAAATGGGTTTTTGAAGTCATAATTCAACTGTGAGGAATCCTTAATGTTCCTCTCAACAGCTTGCATAACTGAACGAGCTCTTTTTGCTTGGTCTTCAACACTTGGGTTGGTCTCTAACAGTTGCCTAGCAAAGTTGGATGTTGTCACGAGATTACCCACCTTGTAGCACACAGCCATACAGATGAGACAGTTGAAGGTTACGACGAGTGAAGTAAGTCACCAATTCTTGTTGGCGAGCAGGGTTATCCTTCAATTCTCTCCTTTTAAGTTCCAATTGTAAACCCAGAACATATTCCTTTAACTTCATCCACCTCTCAACGTGACTCGACAACAATTAATGCAATGGTATGGAGAATACCCACAAAAAGCCTTAAAGCTTCCGTAAACTTGCCTGTAGTTATGACTATGTAACCAACCTTATTAAAGGAGTAGTCCAAGACCCTTATTAAACAGATTGCAAAGTTAATTTCCGTCCGATATGGGACATTACTCAACAAGATATGTATGATTAAATTTACAAGAGTTGCTTGTGTTCTTCGCTTACCTCTAACATACACCATTACCTCTCTCTTAGATGGAAAAGAATATCATTAGCTTTTCTATTATAAAGAGATGGATCATGCATCAGTATGGAAGAGATCACTACTTACAAATCGATCTTTCTCAAATAGTAGTAGATCGAGATCACCTCAATAACTTCTCCTCTTAACAAGGTTTGAAATAATCACTTACAACTCATTGTTACGTATAACAGGAATGAAGAACAGAATTACGCATGCATACAAGATTTTACATCAAATATTGAATACACGCTTCTTTTACTTTATAATAATCTATCTAATCTATCTATATATGATAAGATACTTAAGACTAAATCACTTGATAAATATTTAAATATTTGTATTTTCAAAACGAAATTTTGAATGAAGGACTATGTACCAATTAGGGATGGCAATGGACCGGATATCGATTGAGTGATCATGATGCCATATCCATATTTATATCCATTCAATTTTTCATCATCGATATCTATTTAAAATAATTTTATCCGTTCGTATCTAAATCCATCAAATTAAACGGGTAAATGGATATCCATTTAATGTTAAAAAACCTTTTCCCCCCAAGAAATACCATATTTTATGACCTTTATTGATATAAATACATATTTTCTTCTAAAAAAAAATATAAGAATCAAAACATAACTACATTTAACTACAATTAGGAAAATAAAGCATAGTCTCTCTCACTTTGACTCTTACATATAAATAATCAATAAAACTGTATAAAAATATTATAGAAATGAGTCTGAATTAACCAACTTAGTTATAGATATATTTAATAATATATTTAAAATTAGTTTTAAAATTAAAATACATATATGAAATTATACTTAATTATAATTACATCAAATTTCATTCGGGTTAATGGATTCATCAATGGATAAAAAATCATTATCCATACCCGCTCCATTAAACATCCATGTTCACTTCATATCCGATATTCACCAATTTAACTTTGTTTATATCCATCACAGATGGATCGGATCAGGTGACAATTGTTATCCCTGGTATCAATCTATACTACTATATAAATCATTTAACATTCTCTCCCCTTTTTAATTTTAAAAGATCTTAAAATTCAATTAAGACAAAATCTTGACCTTTCATTTTATCTAAATTAATCTCATCCATTCAATCTTTAACCATTTCATTCCCTCTCCTAATTTACTTTAAGTTTTTATTCATTTAAAATATACTCTCCCATAATAACACACTCTCTTACACAAACATTATTATCCAACCATGTCAATATAATTTCTAAAATTTTATTAACTTCTCTCTCCTTATTTCATAAATATAAATCTTTTTCTTATTTTAATTTCTTTTAAAATTAATAAAATAGTTGATGCAAATAATTTTTTTTGAAAAAAACAGACATGTTATTCAAAACTTTTTTGTGACATTGAATCGCGTGAACAACATATTATTACATTTTAATCAAGGGTTAGCGTTATATAATATATATATATGGGAGGTTTCGTTTTAGAACCATTTTTATTGCGAGTACTGTGAAAACAGTTGTGACTATTGATCATAATTAATCAAAAGTTAATATTAACTGTGGCAAATATGTAATTGATTAAAAACATAGCTATCATTTTCACTTTCCTAATATCCTGAAGGAGTATTTTAGGCAACTTGTTTAAATATATCAGGAGATCACTTACACTTACTTTTTTAAAACTAAAATATCTACCAAACGCATAGGTATTAAAATACGAAAATTATACAAATTAACGAGAAAATTATGCTCTTTAATATGACATCAATATTATTATATTTTTTTACAAAAATTATTTTTGTTGGGTTTCTTAGAGCTCAAATGTGTGCACATATGCACATAACACTCCCTTTTTTTCAAGCACATATGCACCACCTAATTATACTAATGGGGTTTGTTCCCGCACAAGTGCATCCGGATGCATATTGTAATACCCCTTCCTAGATCAATATTAAAGTGTGATATTATTATTATTATTATTATTATTATTATTATTATTATATCTGGAACTTATTGAACTTACACATTTATAGGTATTAATGTAATTGGGCTTTATGAGTATTAACTTTACTGAAAGAGTGTTTATTGGGCTTGAGGTGGATTTATTTGAGTTGGGCTTGAGGTCTAAGAGAAGAGTATAAATACATCATTAGGGCACAATCCCCAAGGGTTTTTGATTCACTGTTGCTGCTTGAACTTTGGTGTGCTTGGGAGTGAAGCTAGAGAGAGAGAGAGAACAGAAGATTTGAAGTCGATTTCTTCACCAATACTCATAAAATCATGTGATGATTTTACAAAATCATATGTGATTATATACTGAATCACCTGTGATTGAATATTAATATTTTAGAGTTTTTTACATGGACTTTATCGAACAAAACTCATAAAACATAATAATAAGAAAATACAAATATATAATCTATATTTTGTGTAGGAGAGACAAGGAAAAAACAAAAAAGATGTATGGTCCAATAGTAGAAAGGAGCCGCGCACCTGTAAGTATAATAAATTACTTTTAAATTCTTTCTATTTAAAATAAACAAAAAAATTATCAAAATAAATGATTGGTACATAATTATCGTGTTACTGGTATTAAATTTGGTTCTAAATAAACTTATATATATATATATATACATATATATAAATTAAAAATTCCGTTTATTAATTAGCATACTAATGTTATATGCTAAATATCAATGACAATTTAGAAAAATATTCGAATATCAAGGATTTAAAATTTATTATTTTAGATTTTTTTTATTGAAAATATATTTGTAATTACATTAACGCCAAAACGGCGTTTAACGAAACTAATGAAAGTGATTATAATTTATATGGATAAAACATGTTTCTTTGGGCTGTGAAATTATATATATAAACATTTAGGCTAACGCAAATGCATTCAATATACTTATTTATCACAACAGTAATATATATTTTTTACTTTGACTACAATGCAAATTAATTAGCTACCGAAATGAAAATTGAAAAATTATTTATTTATTTAATATTTGTTTTCATAGCTAGCAAGTTAATTAGCTACGAAAATTAATTTGATTATTTATCTATAATATAGCAAATCAGAAACAAATTAATTAGCTATAGATATGATCGCACTGCACAAGTGCAGGATTTGCAAGCTGCAAATTACAACCAGCTGTGCCCAAAAAAAAACAAAAAACAAAAAACAAAAACAAAAACAAAAACCAATGAGTGATATTTGGGAAAACGAAGATAACTCCAACTTCCAACTTCTGGTCAAATGACTCGAGTTAGAAACTGTCAACCCGTTTAACCAAATCTTAATTTGCCTTGTATTATCAACCATGCCCCATAGTACGAAGAAGATAATGCTAGGGTATCAACCATGTCCCATATCCATATGATTAGAAGTCACACCTTTTAGAAATGAGAGCTAATTTATATACAATAAGTTTTTATCATGCATAATAATATTAATTTTTATACAAGGCAAATTAAGTTTTGGAAATGGTTTAGAGGCGGAGGGTGTAGAATGACAAAACTTAGTAATAGATATAGTGAAATAGATAAGAGTCCTTGTACAGGTAATATAGGTATGGGTGTAAGTTGTGTGGTCCTAGATTTCTAGCTAGCAAGCACTCATCTGCTTATATTGGTAGACCTAACTATCACATCCTTCGTACTTTTGGTACAATTACTACCCCAAATCGGTAAACTGCACATCTCTTTATTAATTTGAATATTATAATGAGATGCGTATGGAGTGACTTGAATTTAATTGGGTTTCTTTAGGCTTCTTTAGGTAGGTCCGCTTGACCCCTATGTCACATCCCTTTAGATTAGGGGGTCGGTTCCCTACATCTGATTTATCCGAGTCATTTCCTATTTTTTGGCCGTGTAAAAGAGAATAATTGGAGGAAAAAAATTGGGTTAGTTGAGTTAGACATTCCTTTTAACATTTTACTTAAAATTTGCGTTTAGTTGTATTTTCATAAGTATATGGTATATTCAGTAAATACCCTTTGGGTATATAAACAATGTATTTTGACGTAATTTTTTTAAGCATTTCATTACTATCATTTTTTGTGTGTATGTTCTTAGTTTTGCTTTCATGTTCATACTAAGATCAATATAATCATTATGGATTTACTTCAATATAATTGCATCCAACAATTGATATTAGAGCCACGGTGAATCAAAAGATGAGTAATCTGAGTTTAAACTCACCATTTACTAGGCTTTTTCATGTTCTTACTATTCTTCGTGATCTGTTCTTCACAACTCAACATCAATTTATTTTGTTCTACTGAAATTGAGGGTTGAATCACGGGCTACTGGTGATTTCGAGCATTCTATGATCAAATAACATCAAAATAAATTTCATTAGATAGTTTCAGATCCAGTCGATTTGAATTGTGTTCGTATAGAAATCTTCAATTAGATCTGATTTTGTGGGATTGAAAATTGATTTGTAATTGTGTAGTGTCTCTAAGGTATTTGGAATCACTATTAGAATATACCCTATTTCCGACGGAAAAATTTCGTCAGAAAATTTTAGATGGATTACCAAAGTGTTCCGTCGTATTAGCGACAAATTTCCAATCAATTTTGTGATGGGTGACCGGTCATTGGAAATCCGTCGGAAATGGTAATTGTTACTGACGGATTTGTGAGGAAACGTCGTAAAAAATCTGTGACAAATTTGTCGCAACACGAATACATCGGAAATCCGTAGGAAATTTTCTGATGGAGTTTCTAATTTTTGCTTATATGAAGTATTTTCACCATAATTTTGTATAAATTTGTAGGTGAAACGAAAATAAAAGTGTATTTACATATAAATGTCCATTTACAAGGATTGATACATATAGTCGTATACGTATCCGTGTATACTTGTATATAAATATAAGTTTACATATAAAGACATATAATATGTGCGTATCTACGTACGGGTGTATGACACGAAATCTTGTATATATTTCAAGGGCAATACGCAGAGGGTTGTATACGTGTGTTAACGCGTGAAAAAATGCGTTAAAAACTATTAAAACAAATTATATTATGAAAAGTCGGTCAGAATCCGTCGGAAATTTCCGGCAAAATTTCCTATTTTTTTCATATATTACGTGTATTGATTTTATATATATTTCTAGGTAAAGTCAAAATAGAAGGTTTTTACGTATAAGTATCTATTTACAAGGATTGATACATGTAGTTGTAAATGTATCCGTGCATACTTGTATATAAACATAAGTTTACATATAGAGAAATATACATATGTGCATATGTACGAGTGTCGACACGAAAGATCTTTGGTATATATTTCAAGGGAAATACATATATATATATATATATATATATATATAGGGGTGTATATTTGAGTTAGAGTGTGAGAAAATGCATCGAAAACTATTAAAATAAACAATATTATGGAAAGTCCGTCGGATTGATACATCATACATGTAGTCCTATATGTATCCGTGTATACTTGTATATAAATATTAGTTTACGTATAAAGACATATAATATGTGCGAATGTACGAGCTTACGACACTAAAGGTCTTGTATAAATTTCAAGGGCAATACACAGACTTATATTCACTCATATCGTTTGGACTACATGTGATCACTAATAACATAAAATTAAGAAGATTTTTGATTTTGATGTTTTCTTTTACAAACTTATATTCACCCGTATCATTTGGACTACATGTTATATGCACACTTCTTAGTTGTATTATAATGTTAGAACATAAAATGAGTTGATGATGTATGATCTAATATGTAAATTTTCATTGCAAATATCAACAGATAGTGACATGTTAAAATCTTTCATTGCTGAGTAGTCTATTGATGCTATCATAGAGAAAGGGTCTAGGTTACCAATCTTAACTTGTAATTGTTATAAACTTTTGAATTCGAATATTTTAAATTATTTGTATGCTATTTTTGAATATCTTGATTACCGTATGTATTGGTATTTTTTGATTGTTGATATATTATTCAAAATATTTTTAGATATTGTGTATTGTTTTTATTTTACAAATATATAAATTTTATAAGAATATATTATAAAATTTTATAAGAAAAGAATATATAATAAAATATTTGTAGTGTAACATGTATGATATTATATTGGTTTCTTTCTTTTAAAGCATTAGTTTCTTTATTTTAGAGCATTAGTTTCTTTATTTTTTTAACCTTTTTTTAATCCATCATATATCGATCCGTCGTAATTCTGTACGAAATAGGTCCGTCAGAATTCCGTTTGATAATAGGTCCCTCGGAAATCCGTTTGAATTAGTTCCGTCGGAAATCCGTCTGAATTAGGTCCGTTGAAAATTCGTTTGAAAATAGGTCAGTCGTAAGCAACACCATTAATTGAAATCCTCGATTTTTCTCACATCCAGACATCAATCAAAAACAAAAAATCGAAAATGCTCAAATCAAAAACCCTAATATTGAATGAAAAACTGACCTAAGAATCTTCAATCGAAAAGTCTCTATTTGATCTTCAATTATAGTCTTCTTCTATAGCTACTTCAAATAAGAAATGATATGTGACTTCTACTACAGCTACTTCAAATTGAAAATGATATATGTTGAATAGTAAGCTTCTCAAATGAATCGTAAATCCTTTCCCTTTGGTTCAAATCGAAAACCCAGGAGTGGTAAAAAGGTTCAAGAAATTGGGTAGTAGGCCGATTTGGAAGAGAAGCCAAGAAGAAAAAAATTTTGGTCTCAATTTGAGCAAGTCAATCTCATCGTTACTGTGCCAGATCTTTAATCATTATTGTGCCATTTAATTTTTTGGGCCACTTATGCTCTATTATCATCACTCAGCCAATTTTTTAAACATCATTTAACCATTTATATATTTCTTTACGAACACTAGCTTCAACCATCATCCATTAACCATTCTTGAAACTTCAACCATTATCCTTTTTTTTTCTCATTTTAGTCACCTTTTACTTTTCCCTTAAAGATTCATTATCAAGTATCAATCATGTTTGGTATCAACATATAATCCAGGGTTGGTGTCAAACAAGAAGAAATTAATTAATTATAGATGAAATCGGTAAAAATCTCTATCTTTATGTAGCTTTTGAACAACAACAGAAAAAAAAGCAAATGAATTAGAAAAAGAAAACGCCAAACTTGTTTTGAAATTTTCTGACTTGACTGAAAAACTCCATATTTCAGACAAGAAGTATCATGATTTTGAGATTGAAGACGATGCCAAAATAAGAAATCTTAAGCAACAAGCCAACAATTGTTAAAGGAAACTCAAATAACCAGGGATATTCAAAATAAGATGAGATCAGGAGAGAATTTTGAAATTGAAAGGAAGTAGTTTATCTAAATTTCAAAAATTAGAAAAAAACTTACAAAATTGTGGGCACCACATATTCTGATTCTAAAAAAAATTCAAAATGTAAGTCTTTTAAAGGAAAAGAAATCAACGTGGTTTCTATAACAGTCTATGCAGGTAAATCATTACTCATTTTAAGGATAATCATACTACATTCAAATCTTACGCTTTGAAATTCATAAAAAGGGTCAAGTTTCAAAGAAAACTTAAGAATGCGAGTAAGGATACTTTTGAAGGAACGAAGCAACAAACTACAAAACAATTGTGGTTATGTTTCTCGTGCTACTCCTCATCGTGTTGCTCGTCCATTTGTGTGAAGACCATTCCCGAATGCTAACATAAATGCACGTATTCCCACCTTGCCTGAGCTATCCTGAGCCAGGATCGAACTCTCCATGAGATTCATATTTGCATTACTTATAGCTTCCTCGTTTGTAGACAAAGCGGATTCGGAATTGTCTTTCATTCTAATCCATTAGTGTTTTGTTCTGTCAAACATCTCTTAAGACTTTCTAAATAGAAGATTTGTTTAAAACCACATCACTTTTCACCATCTGTGTACCATAAGAAGATATATGTTTGAAAAACTGAGGGGGAGGAAAGCAATGAAAAAGTTTCAAGTCATTGTTGAAGATCAGGAGCTATGTTCGAGAGGGAGTATTAATAGTTACAAGGATACCAAAACTGAGATTCCCTCAACAATTTTTCTGTGATTATGCTCAAGATCAATTGTTCTATCGAATTAGTATTTGTGTTTCCATGTTTATTGGAGTCGTTTATTCTTAAAAAATGAAGTTCCTTTTCGTGCTGACAAGAACACGAATTAGTATGTCGTGAAGAACCGAGTTTGATCGTTCAAAGGGCCGATCATTGAAATCTAAACAAATGATTACTTTCAAGCCACTGTACTTGTATTTCTTTGCAAATATGCAGTAATGGTGAATTAGTAATATGGTATTTCTTTGCAAGCATGCTAGTAATGGTAAATTAGTAATATGGTAATATGGTTTTGGTGATGATGATGATATTGAGAGAAATTTCTCGCAGGGCCGTCTTAAGGGCTGGGCTACCCGGGCAACCGTCCAGGGCCCATGGCTAGTAGCGGCCCACGGTTAGTATAGTGTTATTTATATGTATATATAATCAAGTTTATTAAGCTCGAATGTACATAGAGGTATGGAAAAAGGCTCAATTTCTTAGTCACACAATCTAAAACATAAACTTAGAAATTGAAATAACAATCGCCTTGAAAATCTTGGACCCATAGCAATCGTATATGGGGAAAAAGAAAAGAGAACTCAATGTCGGCGCAAACTATATGGCTATGAATCAGAAGTCGAGGGCTAGGGAGAGAGTAGAGACGATTGGTCTCATCATTTGTGATTGGTTCTCCTTTTGCCCTTATTGATTATTAGTTAATTAATTTGTTTTAGAAAATTGAAATAACTTACTTACTTGAGTCACTTGTTAATTGGTTACTTTAAATCACTTGAAATATAATCACTTGATTTCAACTATCAAGTTTGTTTGTGTCACTTATTTGAAATCTTGAAACACTTGAAAATTAGTCAAATAGTCTTGATAATCGGTTTATTTTTAGTAGTTATTTAGATTATTAGTTAAATTGGTTATTGAATCATTTGATACCAAGTTAATTGATATGTTTACTTGAATAGTTAAATCACTTGATATTAAGTTAATCGGTTTGTTTACTTGAATACTTGAATCATTTTATAGTTAATTAATAAATCATGTTTACCAAAGTACATTTATTCTATAGTCAAAAAAGATGAACGAACAGAGAAGAATTTGAAAACCTAAAACCATGAACGAACCGAACGTTCATAAACCATTAGTGAAATGGTTCGGCAGAAAGTTCGTTTATGTTTGTTTCTGTAATAAATGAAGGAACATGAACAAGATTTTCTGTTCGTTTAAATGAATAGAGCTCTTGTTCGTTTACTTATGTTTGTGAAATTCGGTTATTTATTCGTTTATATATATACACACACATATGTGCGTATGTTTGTGTGTTTATATATTGTGTTTTAACAATATTGGATTTGGCATTATAGTGTGCATTTTTTCGTTTACGTTTGTTTATCAATTAAATGAGTGAACAAAAATGTTCACAAACTAACCAGTCTTTTAAATAGTTAAACATGAAAGCTCGTTCGTGTTCATTCGGCTCGTTTACAACCCTACCTAAAATGATATCAGATAGGATCGATTGATTAGTTTATAAAAAATTTGAAAACCTAAATAATTTAAGTTTATTATTCAACGTTTTTATATATTTAGTTTGTGTTTGTATATTTTAGTATTTTTAGGGGTCCATTGTTTAGTTTTGCCCCAGACCCCAAAAATATTTAAGATGGCCTTGATTTCGCGACAAGTCAGCAAGAACAAGGATGTATAAGTCGGCCATGAAAACTGAAATTTCTTTTTGAGTTGATCATTTTGTTTTGATTAGATAGAGGAGCAACATAAAAAAGCCTTAGTGGAGGATCCATAGTGTTCGACTATGATGGTGTATATGATGAAATGAAGGAGAAAGCCATTCGTCTCAGGATAGACAGGAAAGAAGGTATTATATTTATTTTCACATGCTTTTTAAGTATTTTTGTGAATCATCTCTAATAAAAACCTTCATAATTTATAGGTGATTTAGTTATATATATCCGAATTGAATCATTTACATTCTAGAAATGAAAATTCAACCAATAATCATGTTGGACTGATAAAGATATACATATATTGTATATTTGAAGCCTTTATATATTATTGCTAGCCAATGTAGGTGCCCATGTAACTTATAGTTAATTGTAACTGTTTAACATATATATTAAGGTGTGTGTATATATATATATCACTACAACACAAACAGGCTATTGCGACGGAAAAAATCCGTCGAAAAAATAGCAAAGTTGCGACAACTTTGCAACGGATTTGCGATAGCCTCCAAGGAATAAACCATACCAAGCTCATGATTAAACTTGTGACGGAATAGCTACAGACTAGCAGCGGAATGATTTGCGACAGAACAGTCGGACGCAAATCCGACGCAAAATTATAAAAAAGAAATTTAAAAAGTAAATTATATAGTTACCCGTCGCAAATCCGACGCAAAAAGCAATTAAAAAAAATAATATATTAATAGTGACCGTCGCAAACTCGACGCAAATGTACCAACAAACACGTTTACTAAACTTGAAATATAGTTTATTTTAAAACACATACGAGTCATCTAATTTCTTATACGTGTTATCAATTTGGTGAAATAAGAGCTTTTATATGTATTTCTATAGTCATGCTTGTATACATTTTTATACATTTACTAAACGTGAAATATCGTTTATCATGTAACGAAATATGCGATGTAGGGGTATAATATTTTATTAATTGTATATACGTTGTTATAGTCATATATTAGTTTGTTAAAGAGTTTATGAGTGAAAAATCAATTCAAAAATAAAATGACAAGTTTAGTTCTGTCACAAATCTTATACGTTTGCGACGGATTTGTGACGACCTTTAATTTGTATTTTTAGAATAAAAAGTGGTAAAAATGCACCAACAAACACGAATCATCTCATTTCTTATACATATTATCTATTTGGTGAAGTAAGAGGTTCTATATGTATGTCTATAGACACGCTCGTGTGCGTTTTAATAAGTTTACTAAACTTGAAATATCATTTATCATGCAATGACATGTGTGATATAGGTTTACAAATGGTTTACAGATTTAACATAAATTCTTATTAATTAAATTAGTAGCAAATGAGTATTTAACATCTTTTCTTACAATGGTTTACAGATTTAACATAAATTCTTGATGTTAAGTGATTAAAAAGCTAAAATGAGGTGGAGTAACATACAATTTTTTTGTTGTTTGTAAAATCTAAGGAACAACCAATGACTGCTGTTGTACTCTATAATTCACGTAACACTGGTATAAAGCTATATTTTAGTTTTATAGACACATACACTTTAAGATAAATAGTTATGGCCTAAAATTTTGGAATTATTTTTATCATTTTACATCATTTGTATTCTCATTTTTATTATTGTTTTGTATTTGAAAAAATTGTTTTAGTTGCTACAAAATTATCAAATATTTGAAAAAATGGAAACTCATTTTTTTGAATAGAAATAATTGCCACGACCAAGACAGTGCACCAAAGGACTAAACCAGACTACAAACTAAAACAAATGTCAAACAACAAAATTTACACCCAAATGAATAACAAAAACAACTTCTGTCCAATTATAACAGGTGCACCTACTTTCTTAGTTAGTTAGCCTGAATATACTGAAAAAAACAATTTCTCATGGTTTGTACACCATGCACCTATTCTTAATTATGAATAGGTTTTATGTTTTCTTAATTAAAAAGTTATTCAAGATGCACACTACCTATATATTCATAATCAAATATTTGAGTAATTCATCATTCAATGACGTAATCCGGCTCCAAAACAATACAAAGAGATTTTTAAAAAATTATATCATGTATGGAGAATTGTTTTAACTATTTATTAAAAGCATATATCTTAAAAAAATAATTATGATGATCAGGACAAGTTTGTGACTGGTGCTATAAAATGATAAAATTTTCATTTAAACTTCATTACAAATAAGTTTTTAACTCGAGTTTTTTTGCGACAGACTATTTGAGACGACGTATCACCTCAAAAGGCCATTTTTTTGTAGTGAATGTATAAGTATGTGATCAATTCTATACCTGAATATATCAAATTAATTTGTCCTTGGTCCTAGAGGTGGAAGTTTAAACCCATTTATTCATGAACAACTTGAGTTCAGTGTTTTATGTGTCAAATAGGTCAAGTCAAAAGGATTAGCTTAAAATCGCATTAAGGTTATTTGTATGCATACAACCTTCTAAATCGTACTATTTTCGTAATATAGTTTTGAATTCATATTTATCCTTTAGTTGTCTCTAAAAGGACAAAAGGTCTCATGTCAGCCCACCATAGGCATCGTTACTGCTGAGGTTACCAGTTTTGACTTGTTACGTACCCAAGGCACGATGAATCGATCGAGAATGTGGAACATGCTATTAATTATCTCATGCCCTGGCGTGAAACAAGTTTGGGCTGAAGTTCTTCATTGGTGGCAGATTGACACGACAACAAATTAACTTAGAAGGTTTATGGTCTTCAATCAATAGTACTAGAGCCTCAAAGAAGATCAAGGCAAGATGGGAAGCAACGGTTAGCAGCTTTGTATACCTAATCTGGAAAATTAGAAACAAACTAGTGTTCGATCGAGACGAAAGAAAAGTACTTGAAGTTGATGAATGTTTTTGAAATTTTCAAGTAAAAACCTTCAAGCGGCTGTACAACCGATCTCAACATGACAAGTTAGAGTGGGTAAGTTGGGTATTAATTAAACCCTTATACAAAAATCATATTTTGTAAATTGTTCTTTTTCTAATAAATTAAATGCTTTGTTGCTGTGTGTGTGTGTGTGTGTGAGAGAGAGAGAGAGAGAGAGAGAGAGAGAGAGAGAGAGAGAGAGAGAGAGAGAGAGAGAGAGAAAAGCCATTGTCATATGCCATCTATCTTGTGAGTTTGTTCCCGTCTACCATTTTCAAATCTTCAATACACGGAAATCACATGATCACTACACCACCAATAACTTTTTAAATAGTTTTTTGGTCCAAAAAAATATATATTTTTTTAATGTTAATAAGTTCTAACTTAAAATATTTAGAAAGTCCAAGTACATGAAACTTCGCTTATATTACCAAATGAATAATCATGATGCAAAACATGTAATGAGGGGATGGTACTCAATATAACAACCTATACACGTTAAGTTTTGTTTTTATTATACAAGTGGCTAAAGTTGAATACGTAGATGTTTAATTATCGGTGTGTTTATTCTTCAATCATTTAAGCAATGAAATAACTTTTCTAGTTTTTTTTAATAACATTAATCCTCAAGAGATTATATTTTAATTAAAAAATCTAAATATTTTTGGTAGATTTTATTTTTTACTAATACTAGCTTATAAATATTTTCTACTGACTAACATTAATTCAAATAACCTATGAGCCGGATTTATAAACATTACAGGACCACAGATCTGTTTCTCCAAAAAAGAAAGTAATAAAAAAGACTTGAAGATCGATCAGAAAATTAATATATTAATGGCGCCATTAGCAAGTGGAAAATATCTTGGTCGAGTGATGTATTCCCTAACAAACAAAGTTAGATTAAGACCCTTTATGATTTTATTTTATTAGAAAAGGACCCAATGATTATATATATATAATCCTGAAATTTTAATAATCCTGAAATTTTTATATTCAATCACAGTTGATTCAATATACAATCACATGTGATTTGTAAAAGCATCAGATTTGAATTACGAAAATGTCACTCCGCCCAAATTCTTAAAATCTAATCTGGACCATTGATAACTGATTCAAAGGCTAAAATTAGTCTCTTAAGACTAGGAATTAATTATGTACTATATTGAACATTCTAATATATATATATATATATATATATATATATATATATTATAGGGAAATGTTCATTTGAGAACCGATCTTATTGTAAGTACCGCGAGAACCAATCTTATTCGTTCATTTAGTAAGTGGAATTCATGGATGGAGAGCGTGGCGTGATTGAGTGTGACAAGGTGCATGAGATGAATTCATGGGTGAGTCATAACATTAAAGAAAGAGGAATTTAACGGCTCATATTGGTTCTCACAATATTCGCAATAAAAACTGTTCGCAGATAATATTTCACTATATCTATATATAACCGATATTTTTTATGTAAAATTAGGTTTCTATATCTATAATACAATTAATCTTTTTTATGCATAAGTAGTATTTTAAAAACATCTTATCATATAAAACCTAGAATATTAAGTTTGTGGGGTTCTAATTTAAAACTAATTGATTATAAGCGTAGTAGACTATGACCCTTATTAAACAGATTACAAAGCCACTTTTCGTCAGATGTGATTTATTATTGTTGGATATTGGTTGTCAATATCACCGCTAAAGCTACCCCGTAAAAATTGAACCAAAAGACGGCTAGGCTATTCAATATATAAGAAAGAGATATCACCTTAATCACCAGGAATTCCTTTTGACCTAATGGTAAGCGTCTTAATCCTAACAATTGGTATTAAAGCAGGCAATGTGTTCAACCCCTGCCATGTGCGTAAATTGCTAGGTATGGGCTAAAAACATTTGTGGCATATGTTTTTTTTTGCGGGGGGTGGGGGGGGGATTGTTGGATATTGGATTGCTAACATAACCATTAAAGCTACCCCGTAAAAAAAGAGCACATGGGTAGCTAGGCTACTCAATATATAAGAAAGAGGTAGCACCTTGATCATCAGGAATTCCTTTTGGCCTAATTAATGGAAAGCGTCTTAATCCTAACAATTGTCAACATGCCCCCTCGCATATGGCGTTCTTTTTTGTTCGCGCCTAACAGGTGTATACTTATAGGTTACGTGGTGTCGGTGTGACCTTTGACCAACTACGGGTGAAACTTGTTATGATTCATGTTAGTTTGTGGGGTTTTACTCGTAACCAATTAATTATAAGTGAAATAGCCCAAGATCTTAATTAAATATATTACATAGTCACCTTTTTATCTGATGTGTTGAATAATGTCTCACATTAAATGAAAATTGATTTGTAATCTACTTAATTAAAGTCTTAAGATACTCCACTTAATAGTCAATTAATTTTAAATGGAAACTTCACAAACTTAAAGAATAAATTAATAAATATTGCTAGTTTTTGACATAATAATTTGAACAAATACTACAACATACTCTAATAGGTTAAAACCATGCTGTTTCGCTCTAGTATAGTTCATTATGTTATCATTTTCCTTGATTAATTAATTAGTTACATTCCAAAACTAGCTTAAGCTTGTTTCAACTTAAACGGCAACCTTCGTTTAAGCTTGACTTGACTATAAACATGAATGATGATTTGAACACTAAATCAAGTATATATTTGTAGTAATGATCGAACAAAATGTCTCATAAGAAAACATGTTTTCTAAGTTTCTAATCATATATATATATATATAGTGAGCAACCAACAAAGAGACCGGTACGTCCCCAACCTTAATTCTTGTATACACTCGATATATCCATCTTTTAAAGGCAACAAGCTTTTAGTATATTTAATTATATATGGATCTTATGCTAAATGATTTTATTATTCTAAAAAATAACATTTAATAAATTAATTCAAAAAATGATTATTTTCGATCTGTTGACCAGTGGGAATTGCATGTCGTAAAGAAGCTTTAATTTGTATTTGTACAAACATGGATGTGATCATAAGCTTATTGCAAGCTACCAAAAAGCTTATATCCCAGCGATATCTAGTCTTGTAGATTAGTGTTCCTTCTCAAAAGGTTATGGGTTCAGTCCCGTTATGTGTGCAAGTCCCGTTATGAATAATAAAGTAGATTGTCATTAAAAAAAAAGCTTATTGCAAGCTCTTTTCGTCTTTTCGGCTATAGCGATTCTGCTTTACACTATTTATTATATCTGCAGTCATTATTATATTTTAATATTATTTTCTGGAATAAAAAATAACCATAATTTAGGCATTTAGCTCATTCATTGTCACTACAACAAATTTGTGTTTTCCTCGCGCTTTACCAAAAGCGTATAGAATTTTAAAAAATACACATTTAAAAGTGTGTAGAATAGTTTAATAAAATGTGGGAACAACAAAAATATTTCACACTTTTAAATGTATAATATGGATTTTAAAAAGTTCACACTTTTAAATGTGTAAAAATAGTAATTAATAGAAATGTGAAAACTTTTATTATTTGTTCACACAAATAAATATGATACTTTAACTATATTTATCACATTTTTATATGTGAACTTTACAAAAAATTTGTTACGCCATATTTTTTCCCACTTATTTATAATTCTTTACATTTCAAAGTGTGAAAATATTACTAAAAAAATATGAAAATTCTAACATGTTATACTTATAACTATTATAGTTATTTCAATATTTATTCATTCGTTACTTCTCATATACACTTATGTTATCTGAAGTCATTAATGGTTATGTTTAAAGATTTTGTTAAGCAAGTGATTTTCTTCAAACTTATCATGTATTGGTGAATGTAGTTGTGTTATTCAATTGATTGGATTTATTATTATTTTGTTAGGTGAAATAGGTGTCCATCCATTAAGTCTGAGAAAATAATAATTATGCTTTTATATTATTATTTTAATTTAATGATTAAGTTTTTTTTGGCTCCATTAATCATTAGGTTTAAAATATATATGTACACATAATAAAGCACGAAAACATTTCTTCGTTCGTTCTTTTTATAATTCGAACAGCATATATTATGATATAAATTGCAAAAATAAAAAATTGATGCATAAAATAAATATTTTATTAGGAATTTAAATTTAATTGGCAGTTGGCCTTAGTACTAAAAGAATACCTACCATGAGTGAGGACATACCTCATGTCGGCTTGAAAAGACATTGGAATTAATACGGGCATATATTGTTCTAAATAACATAAGACATTGTAGAGCATTATTATAGAGGTTTAAAATTTTAATTTTTATAATCTCTATCTCTTTAGTTTCATTTGGATGTTAAAATTTTAAGATAATTATTAAAAACATATATAATATCTCATAATTTCTATAAAAGTCTTTCTAAGTAGCTTATGGATGGGGCTTAGGATTACCAATTAATCGGTCTCAGCCTCAGCTACAACTTTAGCTTCAACTAGTATCGGCGAACACACCCTTAAGCCAGCACTCTTGTATATATTTTATAATTATATATATTCAATTTATGATTATTAATATACAAATTACACAAAGTTGTACAAATGAGGAGCAAAGTAACATATACAAATTTATAAAAGTTCAATACATGCGATCGCAAAAAGTATACAAAAAAGTCCATTTAAAAAAAAGATTTTTTGCGCGCCACGCCTTAAAAAACTCGTCATTTGGCGCATAAAGGCGTGCCTTGGCAAGCCTCGGTGTGCACCACGCCTAACATTCACGCCTAGGGTTATTTCTTAACAGCGAAGCCACGTATCATGCTTTGAAGACACTATGGCGCGCCTTTTAGAACACTTAATATGAGACACCTACAATATAATAAGATTAGAGTTAAGTATCATATGACCCGATTAAGTTATATAGATGGATCGGGGCTTATTATAGTTTTGTATTATAGTTTTTGTTATATTTCTTTATACTCTATCAATAGTTTTCAATTAATATAGTATAAAATACCTACGAGATTCCATAAAGTAGTCACAGGGGATAATATTCAAGAAAATATTGAGATTCACCTTGGACATAGAGAAGTTAAATTGAACCACCAGCTGTCAAAATATTGTTATTTATTTTGCTGAATTGTTGTTAATTATGTTGTTGAAATCCGGTGTTGAATCATCAATGACATTGAAAGGTTAGCACTGTTGAAGATAGTTTGCTCCGGACAGAGTAAAGAAAGTTGTGACATCATGGACTCATGGCCCGAACCAAAAGTAAATATTAGGTCAACATTGTTTGTAACTAGATCTCCTAGCATCTTTATAACCCTAATCTAAACCAAGAGGTAGAAAGCCTGTGTATTCTATGAGACTACGATTCGGTAAAATCTTTCTAGTTCTATCATGAATGTAGTACAATTATTCTGATTATGTGAAACCTGTAATTAAAGCCAATGTTTTTATTATTTTACATACATTTCTAATCCGTTGTTTATCATTTTTATGTTGGTGATTTTAGTGTCATCAAGCCTATGATTGAGATTTATTTGAGACAAGCCGGAATTAGATTTGGCCATAATGTGATCCTGGATATACGAAGTGTACGCTTAGATAAGCTAAATTGATTTTGAGAAGGAAGGACCCGAGGCAAAGCCTCCAATGGGCATCTCCCATGGAATGGTCCAAGGGGCAGACCTTTAGTGGTGGTGTGTTAGGAACAGACATGACTACCTTCCAAAATTAACTGACTTTAACGGTCGATGTCTATATAAGGTAGAATTCGATGATTGCAATATCACCAGCTTCTTCTAGAATGTTATTTTGTAGGAATTCTATCTTCAAGAACATAAACAACCAAGCTATTACGTGTTTGCAATCATGTAATTTGCCTAAACCCAGATTCCTAGCTCTTGTCCCAAATCTAGTTTCGTGATACCTAAGGCTATAAGGTCAAGATAACAGATTTAAAAAAGTGCTTATGTACACGATCCTTGAATTGTCCAAATGTTACTTGATATTATGTTCTTGATATTTAACATTTTATACCTAACACATACAATAAATATGAAATTCAATAAGAAATATCAACCAACCCATATATTTTTAAACGAGATTGGGTAGTGTAACACTGTGATTTCCAAAAATACAAGTTAACAAAAGTTTTAAATATTAATCAACTATAAACAACGGAAGTCTAAAACCATATGTGATCTAAATGCAAACCGATAAAAATCACAATGTCACACCGTGAAACCGTTACAGTTTTCAAACAATAAATGAAATAATAAATGTTTATTAGTGTAGAACTAGAAGGGGGAGTTGAATAGTTTCTATGTCCACTTTTTAAAAAAATTTAACTTATATCTTGCACAATAATAAATAATGAATAATAATATGCAAAATATATAAAAGCAAGAATATAAATGAATATATATATAGATATATATATAAATATAAGTATTTATAGTAGTATAGGGATGAGATCAAATAAAAAGGAAATTAAAGTAAAAAGTGTAATAGGGATGATTAATGATAACTTTTTAGTATATGCATCAACTAATAATTGTTAGTTTGTTATCTTTATTAATTAAAACTAGTTATTCATCGATTTTTTTTATGAATCCAACATATTCATCACTTTTTAGATAAAAGCATTTTGTTCATCAACAAATTATTCCAAAATTTTGGTTTCAAAATCTGTATTTGAAAATCTCTTTTCTCTGTAAAAAGTGATGAATATGTTGGATTCATAAAAAATAAATAGATAAAAAACTAGTTTTAATCAATAAAAAGGATTTTTATTGTTGCCTCTTACCTTTTTTATCATAAAATCCTTTTTACTTGATCTCTACCCTTATAATATATATATATATATATATATATATATATATATATATATATTAATGCATATAAATATAAATGTATATATATATATATGTAATGTATATATAAATAATGTAATTACTTGAAATGTAAAGACAAGAATATTAAAGTGATAATGTAAATGCAAGGATAAAGGATAGTAAGGGTTAGAGAGATGACACAAAGATTTATAGTGGTTCGGTTGAACTCCAACCTACGTCCACTCCTTGACCTCCGTCAAAAGTTTCACTAGCACAACATGTAAAGGTCTCCTAGATCGAAGGAGACCACCGAGTACAATCACCTTTGTACGGTAGGTGACAACCAATCCAAGCTCTAATCCAAGAGCTCAAATGTGTTCTTCACCAAGAACACCAATATTCTTCAACAAAAAGATATGAGCAAGTTTTTCCCCAAGAACTTGAAGAAGAAACATAAGTGGGGAATAGTCAAACCTACCAACAGTCAAAGTTGTTCTTCCCACAAGAACAACCATACAAATCTCACAAACCACCAACAATGGTGTATACAATAGTCACTCACAAACAATGAGAGGTAAATATAAGAAGATGAACACGAAGATCTCCTTCTCTTTCTCTTGACTCCTCTTGCAAGATCTTAAGTTGTTGTTTGATAAATCAAAGAATATAACAACTTCAAGAATCACACATATAAATATAAAAGTAAAAGATCACAAGTGTGTGCTAGAATGTTTAGAGAATTTCAGTTGCAAAAGGGTGAGAAGTTATGAACAAATGGTTGTGTATATATAGAGATTGAAGAGAGAGAATGGTGAGCTGTCAAGTGACCAGAAGGCCGCAGCCCACGGTCGACCGTGGCTCAATTGCACAGCTTTTTGAGCCGGTTTAAAATCTAATAATTATGTTTCGGCTTTCTCTTTTAAACCTGTATTTTGGCTGTTAAATATCCAGAATTAAATGTTGTTATACTGTGTACATTGGTTGGCTTAAAGATTAATAAAATGTTCATCCAAGATATATGGCTAATATTGTGCCACCTATGTACTTTTTGGTGACATAATAGCCAATGCAAGATATCAATATGATATCATTTCACCAAAAACAATATATAAAATTGCGTCATCAAAAACAATATATAAATATTTAATCTTGATTGCACCAACAATCTCCCCCTTTTTTACGATGACAATTTTATATAATCCAAGTTAATAATTCTATAATATGTTAAGAAAAAATAATTTATGTGATTTCAAGAAATTGACCTTTTTTGGCGTGTCCGATTCTTCGTTTATTTGAGTCTTTATTTGATAGTTTTTTGCGACATTTTGAATCACTTTATTCTTCAAGTCTTGATCTTTGACTTTTGTTGACTTTTTCTTCTTCCGTAGTTTATCCCCTTCTTTTGGTGTATCTTGGATTTCTTCTCCCCCTTTGGCATCATCAAAAAAGTGTGTTCCCCTTTTTGGCATCATCTGGATTTCTTTTTCTCCATCCTTTGCATTTTTCAAATTTCCTCTCCTTCTTTGGATTCATCATAAGGCCAAATTTCTTTTTTTCGACAATCAATTGAGTCTTCAAACTTGATTTGACTTTTGTTGACCTTCTCCCCCTTTGGCATACTTATACCCTTCACTTGGATACTTTTTACATTTTCTCCAACCTCTAAACTTGGATTTCTCTCCATTAATTTTGTTAAAAAGGATCACATTTCCTTTTCTTATTGTGCTAGTCTCCTTATTTCTCCCCCTCAAGGAATGACTCCCCCTCAAAGTATTACTCCCCTCAAAATATTGATCCCCCTCGGAATATCTCTTGGCTTCAAGTTTTGATTTTTGCCATTTGATTAGATATTCCCTACACTTCTTAAAAAAATTCTCCAATCTTAGGGAATTGGGGGTTAGTAGCACCACAATAATCATCATTATTCAACAAGGTATAATATATATATATATATATATATATATATATATATAGCACTCACTTATGCATGACCATATAATTTTCAAGAGTTAACCTTTTTATCGTTGTTGTGTCGGCATAACGATTGAGCTTGAATTAATTGGCCGCATACAACTTGAATTATTAATCACATCTTCTCATTATGTCAACTTGCCATGTCTCTTACTTTCTTGGTGTGACCGTATATAATAGTTGGCATTGAGAATGAAACTGCATATATAGTTGATATTTCTATCTTTGTGTAGCTTGGCTTTTACATTGACTTGAATCATAATTTGCCTTTGATTAACTAATTCATGTGGTAGAATTTGCACTTCCCACAAACTCTTCATAATCAAGAGTTAAGTATTCTCATTTGCTTTCATAATAACTCTTTCTCAGTATTAAACATCGTATGAAATATTCTTGGTAAATTGATGACTTTCGATTGTTATACTCTCTTTATTCTAGCTCCCTCTCAAATTAGTATCTTTTCTTCAAAGAGTAATTTCTTTTAGTTGTGCAACTCGCCATTAAGTAGTGCGAGTTTGAAATGATACTGTCAAGTGGCGAAAACAACAAAATTCTTTCCAATCTAGAGGATTGGGGTTAGCCAAGTGTAGTATATAAATCTCATTTAAGATTATGCAAATTGACTTTCTATAGATTTTATGTAAACAACATAAAGTGTTTTAAAGTCATCAATCCAAGATCAATCAAGACATCAACTATGAGCATTACACACTGTTAAAGCAAGAGGACCGGCCAAAGGCTTCAGCACGTGTTACTAAGGGACGTCCGGATCAAGGGGTAAGTTTGGACCAACACCACACTAGAGATTCCTGCAAAACAGACAAGGGTTAGCCTCGTCACGAGGGGGGTTGGCCTCGTGACCAAGCTCCGGCGCAAGAGTAAGTGTAATGTGTTAAGAGAGGCAAATGTAAGTTAAGTTATGGAAGTAGAAGGAGAGTGAGTTCTGGGTGGTAAGACATGCCTTATGCCGTTCCTTATGGTCTTATTTATAGGTAAATGGGTGAGGGATGTATCTCCCTTTTATCCAATAGTCTTTGAGAGGACCTTCTGACTTGGTCAGACCAGAGAGTCCCAAGTCCTGCAGGTGATGTGACCTCTCATAGAGGTTGACCTTTTGCTTGGCTATCTTTGGTGTGATCTGATGCATCCTTTTTAGTGTTCCTAACCTTAATCACCCTTTTAGTAACCTTTGCCACAAGAGGTTAAGCAGTGCCTTTAGTTGTGCTTGTCTACCTTTCTTCATTTGTTGGTTGTATTACCAATGGTTGCAGTGTGCTTGGTCCCGAGGAGCTTGGTGAGCAAGGTTCCAGACTTCCCTTAGAAGCTGAAGGCCCGGCTGAAGCTTAGGAGATGAAGCTTCGGACGTCCATCGGATAGCCTAGGTCCAGCTAAGGTTTTGGGGGGTGGAGGTCCGGACATACTTCATCACACACGTTGATTAATTATACCATCATTACTCACAATTAAATATACATCTAAGTAGTCACCAAGCACGTGTAGTTCAATCATATCAAGTACAAGATCTCCTAAAGCATGCAAAAATATACTTGGCCAAAGTAGCATTCATCAAAATAGTTCAAATAAGATTGCTCATAATGAGTAACCACACACAAATCCCTTAAGGGCATAATTATCCATGTTCTTGTTCAACCCTGGGATAATAAGATCTAGCATACATATCTATCTTATGCAAACATGAACATGCAATATCATATTAATAAAATTAACATGCATGAGACTTCTCAAGATTTGACTCCTAATGAACTAACATTCATGTTTTTGTCCAACCATGAAATTTGCTATAACTATGTCTTCATGAATTTCAAGGCCATGGTTTATGTCAAAAGATCTTTGCAGTTGGCTAGAGCTCTTGCCGGAGTTAGCTCCAATTGTTCTAAGATCTTTGTGATATGAATTCTTAGAATACCAAGGATTGCTTTTCTTTTTTATAAGAAGAAGCATGAGAAAGCTTGATTGCACCAACAATTGGTATTAACTGACTATTACTATCTACCCATCAGTGCACCCTAGCTCACCAAGCTAAGCTCTAAGCTACCTACACGAGTACAAGACACATTTCAAAAAAATAAGTGTCAGCTTACGCCTTGTAAGTCAATAGGGTTAGAATAACAAAATCCATAAAAGTATTAAAGATGTAACATTAACACATTTATCATATAACCATACGCAACCCATATGTATATCTGACCCGTACCGTGAATCTCGCATAACATACAATGTATATGGGTAAAATATTGTATCAGTTAACATAACATATCAATACCATTCACATACAACATACCATGGTTCGTATATCTACCCGCTAAGTTTTCCTTAGCCATTGGGCCCCGGCCAGCTAGGTAACCTATTCACTACTTACACGCTAAACAACCCGTGCATTGATTTGGTAGCTACTCCCAATCCATGCATGAGTGTACATTAGACGATGCTTTTTCTACTCCAACTGTGCAAGTGCAAGTACAACTACTGCGTTGTCATTCAAGTGTAAGTACAAACGGGGAAACCTCTATCAACACCTCCTGACACTTATGTGATGCCATCGATATGATTACACCTGCTGTCATATATCACCCCAGTATTCGAGCACTCAGTTGTACTCTCGTACCATGTGTTGCAAAGGTTATCTAGAAACCCCGCAACTTCGTATGTGGCTTGCACTCATACCTAGAAGGTTATTAAAACCTAATAGGTTTCTATATGGTAAGTGACCATGCAAGGTTACTACTGCCCAACAAGCCATGTACATGTATATAAATTAAGAGATCAATCGTATAAGCCGTAAATAACCGTAGCATGCAATAACAACCTTGTAAGAATACATAGATCATATAATTGCAAGTGATAATCTTAACACATTAAACCTTTTAATACATATCCATTTTAATCTTTAAAAATAGAGTATGTTGTTGTACTCTATTTTTTAACTACTAAACTCACTTGGAGTCTGAGTGTCGAAACCGAAAGAATCACCGGAAGGGTTTACCAAGCAACCTAAAGATAAACGAACCCTAATAAGCAACCAAGTTAAGAGGAAGTGGAAATAGAGATTGCATAAAAAAAGAGATCTCAAAGTCCTATTTTTAGCAAATGTGAACTCGTAATTCACACAAGAATCCTAATTCAACAACATAATATAATCGTAATTCTCCATTGGAAACCGAATCGCAATTCATAGCTATGTTGACCAACATGCCATCCAATCCTCGCCATCTTCCACCTTCAAAACTCATGCTGTCCTCACATCAATTTATTATATATATAGTTGACAGAGCATAGAGAAAAAATGTCACGTAAATGATGACATGTAAATTGTGATTGGTAGAGTGTATTAGAACGTGGAGAACCGTACAATTCAATTAAATTTTAAATTGGTTAGGAGGGGGTTAGAATGAAAATTGTGAGGGAGTTTTATAAAACATGGGGTTAGATGAAAATTTTGAGGGGGTTTTATAAAATTTGTATAATAATATAATTAATTATAGGTTTTTTATAAATTATGTTTAATAACTTATGATATATTTTGTTTAGAGAAAAAATAAATATATATCTACGATTGTCTTATTTTTATCAACGTTTTGGTATAAGTTTTATCGTAAAATGAAATTTTTAAAAAAAATTAGTATATTTTTAATTTTTTGTTTTCCATCAATAGCGATGAGTAAGTAATTCTTGGAACAATTTAAAAGTTAAAAGTTAAAAATTCTTATCATACTAGAACCCAATCCAAATAATGAACACCAATCAATATAAAAAGTAAAAGAATCATATGTATGTATGTAAGGATTAATAAAAAATCTCTCTTAGATAAGGAACTTAAGTAACCATTATGAACATCAGATTTATCCATCAAGGACTTAGATTAATATGTATGTATGTGATTGATAATTAGTGTGCACCCATATACATAAAGGACATTTTTGGAATAACTAAAATTCACTACCATGATATTTCTCATTTACGCATTCTAACGTGATAATGATGGGTTTTCATTTATCTGTTGCATAAATATTACTTTTATTAACAACAGTGAAAACGAGACGGATTAATATTACACTATAAACTTTCAGAAGTGAAATATAATTTAATATTTTTTTAGAGAGTATGTATAAAAAGTATTAAATATAAAAATTTTATTTACGTACTGAAGCACTGCACGGGTGTAGCACTAGTTGTAATTGGCGCAAAAGGTTGATTGAAATTCATTAAATCTTCAATAGTAATTCAATACCATTAGGCCAGTCGTAATTCAGTCAATAGCATTCAATCAGAATCGCAATTCGATGGTGCACACACACAATCGTAATTCAGCTTCATAACATAATTGTAATTCGATGAGCACCCCAAGCAATCGTAATTCATGGCTAATTAAACACCTTTGAACCATAAGAACCAGTCGACACAATCTCGATTCTTAACTAAAAATCATGATCTCAAGTTACATAATAGTTAATCCCATTAATCAAACCCTTAACATCAATTTAGAGATTAAATACAAAAATCAAGTCAATTTCCGTTCTTTTTATATGAAACCTTTGAACTCAATGAAACCTCCTGTTCGATTGTTTCATCAATAATCAACCACAATTATCCATTACAATCCTATAATAAATCATATAGAATGCATAGTTAAGGATTAAAGATGCTTACTCAATCAACTATCTTCACAAGCACCACGATTCCTTGATCTTCTTCCTAAGCCGATCGAGGGAACAAGAAAACGAAAGAACTGCTGTATGTGCACTATGGGGCTGCCAAAAGAGGTTATTAACCCTAATTAAACTTTAATCCTTTAATCCCCTCTTATTCTTTGTTTCCTCTTTTATCCCTTTTTAGTTCTTACTCTTTTATTAAATAACTAGTTTATTGATCCGTACACGTACGAGTATTACAAAAGTAAACTTCGATTAAAACAAAAATGAAATAGTTGTTTACAACGAAATGGAACAGTTTGCAATAAATGAAGATAAAGCAACGTCATTAAAAGGAATTAAATTTTTTGAAGCACTTCTTTGTACACAACATTTGTGGTTTTGTTTGTAACATTACCACTGTTGTCACAAATTAATACTTTCAAGCCTTTTTTTTGTTTTCACACGTGAAACGGCAACGTATAGTTGTCCATGTGTAAAAACAGGTTTCCTGAGGAATAAACCAAATTCTGAAAGCGACTGTCCTTGACTTTTGTTGATTGTCATGGCAAAACACAACATAAGAGGAAATTGTCTTCTTTGGAATTTAACCGGAAGTTTTGCATCTGATGGAATCATTTTCATTCTAGAAATATGTGTAATCTCACCAATATTTTTTCTAGAAATGATTTTTGCTTCAATAACATGTGCCCCAAGACGAACAATTTGTAGCCTTGTTCCATTACATAAACCCTTAGATTGGTCTAGGTTCCTAAGTAACATAACAGGAACACCAATCTTTAAAGACAGTTTGTGATGAGGAAATCCAGAAACTTTTAATGAATTGAGAATCTCAGGAGAGTATAAAGATTCATCAAATGAACTTGACAATTCTTCAGCACACACAAAATCAGAACTCAAATAAGTTGTTTCCTCATTCTGAATTTTGGATACCACGTATTCATTTATATACTCAACATCGTCATTTGTTGGCACCAATATTGCTCTATCCTGAAAGTAATTTTCAGTATAAAGATGATCATTGATAGAAGGATATATAGATTCTGTGATTGAATGAACATGATCACCGTCCGTAGAAATTAAAACATCATCAGGAAATTCTATTTCAACTTCTCCATCATTTGGTCCACCAATATTCTCTTCTCCAATGTCCAAGATCCAATCTGCAAATTGTTTTGTTTCTTCATCATTTTCACCGTTAGAACCTGTCTTTAGTCGCATATTAACAGACAAGGAAGTACTGTGCAATACTTCCAGATATAAGACGAATTAAATGAAGCATTGACTATATCTTCTCTTCGTCCCTTTTGTATTACAGGTAAGATCTGTCGAAAGTCTCCTCCAAAAACAATAACCTTTCCACCAAAAGGTATAGAGTTGTATCGTTGATCAACTTTATCTCGTAATGTCCTATCAAGAGCTTCAAACCAATGTTTATGCAACATTGGAGCTTCATCCCATATGATAAGATCTGTTTTCCTCAACAAATCTGCCAAATGACTATCAGAAGAAACTGAACAAAAAGAATCTTCGTTTACATTAATAGGAATAGCACACCTTGAATGCGCAGTTCTACCTCCCGTAAGTAATAGCGAAGCAATTCCACTTGAAGCAACATTTATTACAATTCTACCATCTGATCGAAGTCCAGCTGATAGAGTTTTCCACAAAAACGTTTTACCCGTACCACCGTATCCATAGACAAAGAAAACACCACCTTCACCTTTGATGACAGAATTCGTTATTTTATCATGTATAACTTTTTGTTCACTGGTCATCTTAGAATAAAGAAGATAATGTTCTTGCTTCAATGAATCTCTGCCATATGACAATTCCTCTTGTATCAACATGTTGCAAGAATCTTCAATAATCTCGAAATCAGGATATGGCATTGAAGGTAAATTTTTCAAAGTCATACCATAAACTTTCAGCATATCTTCAATGTTGGCTAAAGAAATATTTTTTATAACACTCTCATCAAGCTCAAGATCTGAACATAATATTTATTAAAAAAGGAAATAACGAAAATATGTTAATTATTATTAATGTAATAATATAAGTTTCTTCAGTAAAGTTAAAGAAGTTACCTCGAAGATGCAGCTCCTTACGACGATTATGAAGAATATCATCACAAAGAAATTGCCAGGTATTTTCCCAAACATAATCGGGTCTTGACAAAGTATCTGAAGTAATTAAAATAACAAATAATGATCTGCAATATGAACCATTTGCCCAGCGTGATGTTTCCTCAATACATTCTATATATTCTTTGTCATCAACAAGAAGACCAAGAGCATTGCAAGCATCTCTAAATGTATCATAAGTAACATTGTTAACTTTTTTGATATCATCGTAAGATGTAGGACCTTTGACCTTGTTCAATAAAACTCTCAGATAAAATGCCTCACCGGCTCTAGGAGAAACATAATTAATTCTTCCAAGAGCAAAACCCCTTTTTCATTCAGTCCACTTTCTATCTTTTTGATTCTAAACAAAATATGCGGGAAACTCAACATATGTCAACTCTCTGACACGTTCATTTGTTTTGTTACACTCCATCCACTGAAGGAATTGAGATTTGCATATTGACAATTTACCTAAAATATCATTGATATGATTGGTAGGCTCGTAAACAACAGGTTCCTCACCGTGAAGATGAAATGAGAGCCTCTCTACATGAGGCGTTTGATGATATATCTCAAATCCAAAAAGACGCCATGATGCCTCGCATGCAGAGACATATCGAGCATCAAAGTAATTCTTGACTTCATTCTCACCGTTTGGGTTATCATCATTTGAATCTGGAACATTTTTATTGATGTTTGAAAACCCAACCGTAATCCTATCCGGGCCCTTATTTATATAGTTAAACAGGTATTTGATGGATCCAAGTTTGTTACACCATTCTATATTGATATGCGACTGAAATCTTCTAAGAAGAACATGGTTATATCCAACAACATACCTAATAAGAAAAAAAATTAACAATTTTTTTAAATAACTAATCTATATATTTTCAGTCTTATAAATTTGATAGTATAAAAACTATTTTATAGTTATAGTATATATGAATGTATAGAAGTGAAGAATAAAAACTGTCTTTTGTATATATGTGTGTATATATATACACACACACTTTGATTATCTATACATATATAACTATAACTATAATATTAGATGGAAAAGTGAATCCTCGTTATCTCTCTGTTGCAATCTGTATGCAAACCACTCTCTCATGGACAAATTTGTTCTGCCACGTTCATCAGAACTTTGTACATCTCGGAGGAATATATCAGTTCTATACCCATCATCACCAAAAGGAAAAAGTAAAGGATACTGAAGTGCAAGGTAAGAAGGGTGCAACTCACTAATTCTTTTTAACTGTCCTGATTTTCGCTCCAAGATAATGTCTCTTTTATCAAACGATCCATCGATATCACCAATAATCAAAGCTGCCACTTCATTTGCCATAGGAAGATTATACATCCGACCATCTTTATCTCTTCTACCAATAAGCTTTAATTGTACTTGTTCATCTCCTTTCATAGAAAAACAATCTCTAACCATTCTAAATTTCTTCACTAATGGATTAATGTCATCCAAAAGGCTTCTTATCTCGAATACAGTGACAATTTTCATTGAATTGTCATCAGAATTGTTATCACCGTTAGAAGATCTGAAAAAAACATGTTATATTATTCAAGATATATATTATATATAAATATATATATATATACAATAACATAATTAAAAATATCATAGATTAAAAAATATGACTCCTGTAAGCATTGAATCTATTTGAAGTCTCATGATCAGTATCATATATATATAGTTGGCAGAATCGTGGAATCTGATCATCTTCAGGAAGCAAAGTACCAATACAATGATAATTCTCTCCGTGCATTCTAAAACTATAAGGTCCGCCACTTCGATTATATCTATTATCAATCTTTCCACAAAGAGATGTGAAACTAAACATATTGTTGTATTTCCTAATGTTTTTAAGAAAATCTTTACTTTGCTCATTTGCTCCTGTAAAAAGTCTTTTCAACGTGTAAGGAGGATTAGGTAATTTGGGTAGAACAACTTTTCCTCGCATACAACATAGAGAGTAAATCTTTGAGTTCAGTTTTTGATTTCCTCTATCAGCCTCATTCTTCCACAATTTAGCTTTACATCCTTGACATGTCTTATCAAAATTTCCCATATCAACGTAATCTAATAAAATTTGGTTCATAATTTCTAATCAGATTATCTTTTTAATATTCTATTTCATGAAATGATAACTTAACATAAACAACAAAATATAATATTTTAAATTGCATAACTTTAGAGATTCCAACAAATTTTGGATTAAGTGGTGTTGTGTCTTCTTCTTCTTCACAAGCTATAACCATAGAAGGCACATTAAGAGAAACTTGATTTCTGCCTCTTTTGAAAGTAGCATTGTTCGTACTTGTGTTTTTTTTTAACGAACTACCAATGTCAAAAGTATTAAGATGTTGATTTTTCTTCAACATTGACGATTTTCTACTGCAATCTGTAAACATACCATATTTAAAGTAATTAACTGATAAACATAAATATGCCATTGAAGGAGTTTAACAAATTAGAGCTATTAATATTGTTTGTTCTAGAATATACAGTTAATCTTTTTAATTATTTATTTCGTAAAACTTACCTGAAACATCCAAAATTCGAGAGGATACATTTGAATTGTTTAGATTAGAATGGCACAAACTTGAGATCAAATAAGATTTTTCAGTTTGAGTAGATACACCTGTTGAGCAAAAAGAAGAAAACAAATATAATTAACTTATAAAGTGATATAGAATTTAAGGAATCTTTAAATGCTGGAAATTGTTGTGTAACAATAAATGATGGATGGCTTTACCTGAAACCGAAGTATTATCCCTTGAATTTTAAAATTTAATACAATCTTTATTAACTTGTACGGACATATCAGAACTTCCACACGTCGAAATAGCCACTTCATAAAGATTGTCTAAATGAATTTTTGGAACTTATAAATTAGTACTAAAAAATAATCTTTTATAAAAGTTGACAAAGCATGTATGATAACTTTATAATAAATATACCTGATAGGAAATGTTTATCCATGAAAGGTTGAAACTGGATAGACTCTTTATCACTTTGCGCACGGGTATCACGTGTTACACACGTCGATATAGGCTCTTCATAAGGATTGACTAAATGAATATTAGAGGCCGGACTTCATTAGTACAATCAATAATTGCATTTTGCAAGATTCATTAAATTAATAAACTCATGTAAAATTAATATGAAAATACAAACCATTTGAAATATCTTGTAGAACAACACCTGAATTTCTGACATGATTTGATTTTTGACGGTAAGAATTAATGTCCTTCGAATGTTGAATCAACATGTTATACTCTTTGGATGTTGAAACAGGCACATCATAAACAACTACAATAAGGTTAAGAGAACAAAAAAAGATAAAAATATATGATTAATATCAAAGCATCAACTATTTATGTATCTGGAGAATTAAACACAACTGCTTGAGGTACTTTGTCTCTTTTGTTAATAAGCTATCAAAATTCAAAGTTAAATTAGAATATTACCTCTTGACATGTCTTTTGGAGCAATAATTGGACTTCTTTGGACATGATTTGATTTTTGAAAAAAAGAATTAATGTCCTTTGAACGTTGGATGAACATGGTATATTCTTTAGATGTTGAAATAGGCACTTCATAAACAACTAAAATAAAATTTAAAGAACAAAAATCAGAAAATAGGAAGATTAATATAAAAGCATAAACATATCTCTTTCACCGGAGAATTTAACTACATATATAAGGTACCTTGCCTATTTTGTTAATAAACTAACGAATTTCATTTCTCAGAAGGATTATTACCTCTTGAGTGGCCTTTTGGAGTAATCATTGAATTTCTTTGTTGATGTGTATTGTCAATAATAGAGTTCAAGTTTTCTTTTGAACACTCATTCATCAATACTTCTTTTACCGAATTACTTCTTTTTGGAATAGCTATGAGTAATAAACAAATGAAAATGATATAATAATCCATTTATTAAAACAAAAGTGTATACAGAATATCTAAACTACAATAAAAAAAATACATAAGGTTCTCATACCATTAGAGATGTCATCTAATGCGATCCTTTTATTTGTAGAATCACCAAGAAGCTCAGAAGGTCTTTTATTCATATTTGATGAACATGATTTTCGTGAATTTTGATTAGAAGTTGAAGAAATGTTCAACTTTTTCTCCATTTCATTAACTCCTTTAGAAGAATAAGTACAAAAAAACGTGTATATACTTTCTTTCTAAAGTGTTAGAAAGGAGAAAATAAGAATATAATATTAAGGATTAATATTAAAAATTAGATTTTAAAACCCTTGAAAATAGTCCAGCAAATTTTTGTTTTTGGCGTATTTGAAATTTTCGGCATTGATTTCAGATGGAAGATTAGCCGTGAACAGCAACAGATTTAATTTGTTTAGGCTTATTAGTTATGTGTATAATAAAATTATTATTATCTCAAGTAATAAGATAAATTTAAGGAACAAAAAATGAGGAAAGTTAGTTATCCTACATAGGTTCAATCGATTATAGCATCTATATAACTTAAACTAACAGGACAAAAACTCTAAATTCAGATCATCAATTGTGACTAATATGTAAATCATGAGCTTCGTATTAAAGACTTACCATAATTTTTTTGTTTAAGTTGAATGCATATCTTCCAAGTTCAACCTTTAAGTTGAAATCTGGCAAAACAATCAAAATATAAAATATATCATTAAAGGTACTGTATAAACTTAAATTACAGAACAAAAAGGATTTATAAGGTATTTGATTTTTATTATCGAAGTTTAAACAATAATACAATACTACGGAGATATTTACCTGTTAATATTTTGAGAACAAGATAGATATTAAAATCAAATAGTATGAGACATAAATCAATCGATTCAACCAAAAAAAACATTCCATAAATATAAAACCACAAATAATTATTCAATAACCAAAACCATAGTATCATTACAATGGAAAAAAAAATCCTAAAATCTTGTCCAGCCATAAAGAGACTCATGAAAAAAAACAAACTGGAAATTTATTTATAAATGATAGCTATAAAAAAACAAAGACAATTCTCTCAATCCTTCTCTACTTTAGGCTGCTTCAGCTTGTTTGAAAATGACAAACTCTTTGAGGTTGAAGACTGAACTTGTGTGTCGTTTTCAAGAACTTCAGATTTGTGTTTTTGTCCGGGACTTGATGCGGTGCTTGAAACAATCTCCAACGGTGTCCCATTATCTCCGGTTATAGAAATGGCATCCTAAACAAAATATTTTAACACGATTAGTATTAATTTAAAAACTGTTATTCTTAACATTAATACCAGTAATTTGCATGAAAAATAAATTTTACAAACCAACATAAGATAACTTACCTTTGATTCACTGTAATCCTGGGAAACATTCATTATAGTGAGTGGAGCATCAACTTGTGACAAGTTATTCTAAAATAATAATAACGTATTAAATAATAGCAGTTACTCGCAGATCAAAATTTAAATAATGTAATTTATAATTTATAAAAAAAATTATATTAGATGGAATATTTAACACCTTCGTATGTGATGAGCTCTTAAGTTGGGCTTCAATAATATCTTCTTTATCAGTTAATCGATTAACCGTGAGAGAGTAGTACTTTTGATTGATGTTAAAGTCTGAAATCTGAATCTTGAACACATATCTCTTGTTTAAAAGAACCTTCAATTCATCCGGATATGCAACAAACTTTGACATCTGATAGATAATAATATATAAACATCATCTAACTAAAAGTAAAAAGGTGAAAATATGAAACAATTACAAAAAGGTAACATACCTTTTTCATTCTACCAAACAGAATTTTAGCTGATGTTTTTACAATCTTCAATACATCATTCTGAAACATTGTTAAAGAAACAGTTCCTGTGTTATCTTGAACTCTAACACATATTTTTATCCTACAAAATTAGAGACAATACAAATCACAACTTAGTATATATAGATTTAAGAAAAAATGTACATCGAAAATAAGATAGAAACTTACTTATGATAAACATCAGTAACATCACCACAATTGACACATTTGAACATATTAGTTGAATCTTCTGTATAAAAAAAGTAAAATGATTAATTGATCACTCGAGTTATTTTTCAATAAAGATGTTCTTCAAGAATAAACTGGACAATATTAATTAGTAATGAAGATACTTTTTATGAATAATGTAAAATATTGATCTACGTGTCAAAAAATGTAGACATTTTACATGAATAATGACATACCATCCTCATTTTTCACGATACCGGAACAAATGACACATTTAGAATAATACCAACCCTGCTCATGCTCGATCTTGATAACTTTTCCAACAATAATACAACCCATAGGCAAAATATAAAGAAGTCAGACATGGCGAAATTAAGCAAATATGATTATATAATAAAATATACAGAAGCAGTAAAACAGATATGATAAACAAAAAATATAATGAATGTACCTCAGAGATATCAAACAACTCATCGATATGCTTGAATTCAAAGCTGTTATAAAAATCTACCTCATTTGTTACTACGGTGTCACTTGACAACTGAACAACAACATCTAAAGCTGATGAATCTTTATCAATCTTATTCAAGCTACATATAAAAAAAACTTATTAAAATAAACTTCAATAAAAGACAGAAGCACGTGAAATAAGAAATGATTTATCATTACACACCTTTCCCTGAACTTGCAGATTGGAGGGATATCATCATTAACAAACAATCTTGAACCATAAAGAGAATTGGAAACTTGTGGAACACCTTTATTTCAAAATATAAAGATATATATATATATAAAAGACGAAAAATATATATTTTTAATCTAATAGAAAGATACAATAAATAACATACCATCATATAGGTAAAACTTAGCAAGTTGCAGGAGGATCACAACTTGATTGTCTTTGTTACTACCTGACTTGATAAAATTATGCATCTTCTGTGCATACTCACCCCAAAGAGCACAACCAATTCTTTCACCATTGTAGATCACAAGAACATTAGGATATATATTAAATTTGTATTTTATAAATCTTATAAAGAGGTAAACTGATTATAGTATATAAGTGTGTTTGTAAAAAACTACCTTAAATCTTGTAATTGCAAATTGATAACACATTTTTGTTGACCCGATGAATGGAAAACTTTCATAGCACCTGATGAGATCAAACGACCAATGACATCTACATGTTTTTAAAAAAAAATTAAAATTAGCAGCTGATGAACAAATCAAATATTGAAATAAAAAGTTATTAATGGAAAAACTAACCAAAAGTGATTGTTTTGTCAACTTTTCTCTGTGTGATGTCTTGAAAGTCTACAAAACGATAGACACTCTGCATAGATTTAAAATCACTTGCTGGATGAACAAATGTTGCACGATAAAAGTTGATCTTCGATTTATGATCAACAACCCTATAATCAGTACTGTTTGAAGCCACCGCAAAGTTTGAAATAAAATACGAATCACCTTCCTTCAATTGGTGGTCGAAGATCTTTATAAGACTTCTTTTAACAGTGGCATATATCCTATCACCCAATAAAATTTTTGATTCGGTACATCAAACCAAAAATAATTCTTATAAATGAAATCTTCATGCTTAAACAAAATTCATATGCTTCAAACAAAATAAGACATACCTTTTCATCCTGTAAAATGAAGTCCATACTTGATTCAACACTAGGAGTGTTGTTATAGAATGATTTCCACTTCAGAATTACCATCACCTTTATGGTATTGCCATCAATTTCTTCAACAAATGTTATCTTCTCACATGAAAGTTTTGTACCCTCCATCGACATTGTTTCACTCAAACTCATGAACCACAAGAAGATGATTTTCGTAAGTAAAAGGGAAGGGTTTTAATCATGACCATAAATATAAAAGGTTATGTATAACAACCTAATAGAGATTTAAGGATATAAGTTTCAAGATTATCATGAAGTTAGTTGACAAATCTGTTTTAAATAAACAGATTAAATTTTAGTTAGTAGATATATTCAAAATTTTATTTAAATAAAAAGGTTTATTTAAATGTATGGGTAATTTTTAAAATTGATAGCCATAAAAATCGAAAAAAAAGTTGTATTAAGAACCAAATATTCTAAGTATTATATATTCGTGGATAAAAAAATAGTTCAACAAAATTAGTCATGTAAAAATCTTTTATATATATATATATATATATATATATATATATATATATATATATATATATATATATATGGTTAAGTTGGCTAATGAAACCTGCTCATATACATTAAGGTTCATTGACTAAGTTCCGTCTTTGTTTCGTAGGATTGGTGTTGGATGAGTGTGTTGTTTGCTTATATTATATTTACAGTTTTGCTTCCTCACAAATAAAAATGAAAATATGTAAAACATGTTTTCTGATTTTTACTTTTGTAACACGTTATTTAAATGCTTAATAAACAATGAGTATAATACATTTTAACTAATGAAGAACATTTATCAAATCCTTTGAATTTGTGTTGATGGTAAGAATTTTGTTAGCATGCAAATATACATCACGGAGTATAGGTCATCAAAAAATTCCTTAATTCTATAGTGTTAAACTTCTACATTTTGATACCAAACCTCTACCAAATATTTAACACTGATTGTCAGTGTTTCCAAACATTGAAACTGGTGTGTGACATTGCAACATGTTTACTATAACTCCCCCATTTACCCCTGATGCATATGCAGCTTTTTAAGTAACGATAAATACAACTTTACCGTCTACCAAATCTGCCGGGTCAAAACTAAAATGCAACATGTCACCAGTGTTGTAATTGCTTTGTGTTTTGAACTCAACTCAATCACCTCATATATATACATGATTACTTCGTAATTGGTTTGTGTTGTAAATTTATCGAGAATACAAAATTCCTCCAAGTTATATAAATTTATCAAGTTTAAAATTTTATCGAAACTAATAAAATTTAAAATATGAAGAAGTGGTATCAAATCCTTTTGTTTTGTGTTGTTGGTAGGGATTTTGTTAGCAGGCAAATTAACACCACCTATAATTTACATTCCTAATATATTATGATTCATCATACTAATACGTGTTTTTCCAAAAACACAAAACAGTATTTCATCATCTTGGAGAGGTCACCAGAAACTACCTTAGATCTATAGTTCTAAATTTCCACAAAATGAACACAAACCTCCTAACAACTATTTAACCCTGAGTGTTAGTGTTTTCAAAAGGTAACTAAAGCTGGTGACATTGAAACATGTTTACTCAAACTCCCCCGATTAACCCTGAAGCATATGCAGTTTATTACGTAACGGTAAATAAAACTTTACCGTCTACCAAATCTGCCCGGTCCAAACTAAAGTGCAACATGTCACCAGTGTTGGAATTGGTTTTTGTTTTGAAGTCAATCCAATCACCAACAATGCATACATGATTACTTTGTTTGGACCTCTTCCTCCTAGAATCTTGATAAATTTTCAGCTTCATCTCTGCAGTATATCCTCCACAAACCATAACCGCAGCTTGGTATTGATAAATCCGGTGCTCAGAAACAAACTTTCCGGGAATGAGCTGCAGATTGAAGGCTATTTATTATACTCTTAAATAAGAAATAAAAAGAATAAAATATTCAAATCTAGAAAAAAATTGAAAATTACCAAGCTTCTTTTGGTTAGGACATTGTTATCAAGTTGTTTCTCAAAAGTTGGATTTACGAGAGTTGGTTCCACAGGTGGATGAGTTTGAGCTGGTTCCACAGGTTGTTGAGATTGAGCTGGTTCCACAGGTTGTTGAGCCTGAGCTGGTTCGACATGTTGAGTTTGAGACAACGGACTTCTCTTATAATTATTCACTGATGATACAAAAAAAAGTAGGGAACATAATATTAGGTTAGTTCAAAACACCCTCTCAAATATTAATATATAAATTGTGTAAAATATATGTAGGGACATATTGTATACCTAAGATGGGTAGTCTTAGCTTTCTTGATATCAGATGTTGTACAAATGGAGTCTGCTCAGGTGGTATATAGGGAGACCCTGATGATACAAAGATACCAAACATTAAGATATGTAAGAGTCCATACATATAACACCATAAGTTATAGATACTTTCTTTATAATAACAATATTTAAAAAATCATTACCTGGTTTTACTTTGTCGAATACAAAGGAAAAAAGAACATCATAATAGAAGACATGTTCTTCACGGCCCATAAATTCAACTGATTGAAATATAAGATTTCAAATCACATTACATCATTCACAAATATTTTTGGTATAAAATATAATCACAAAAACATACCTATCTCATCAGTAAACAAGATATATCGGTGGTAGACCAAAAATTCACGGTCTGGAGTCTGATATTCAATTGGCATACCATCAGCGGTGTATACTCTCATCTCAAAAACACAAGGTCCAAAGTAATTCTGAATCACCAACAAACAGCCTTCAAACACTCCAATCTTCTTGTAACATTCTTCCCACTCCTTACCTCTAAAGCCTACATCATCTCCAATTTCCAGCAAATTGACATAGTAGTTTCAGCTTTTGTGAGAAGAACACACTTATCGACATCTTGTTGGATAAAAGACTTTGGAATAACCTGTTTTAACATAAACATCTTAGTTTAAAACATATCAATCTTAAAAATACAAATTCTAAGAAACATACTTTCGAATGGGGAACAAACCGATATAAAAAATATTCAACATAATTTATGTTTTCGTATGAATCCATTATCCATAACACACATAACAGATATGCCAAATTGTACATGTAATGATTTGTTCATCAACCACAAAATCAAATTAAAACTCTGTGTTCTAGATATAATGATTTTTACTCTTAAATTGTACATAGATTTTCTTAATTCAAAATTAACCATCCAATTACAGACCAAGAAAATACAAATATGCCAACTGTACATATAATGATATATCTCAAACCAAACAACAAATTAAACTTTCAATTCTACATAAGTTGTGTTTTTCATCAACCAAAAATCACAGGTCAAAAAAATTAGTGTTCTAAGTATTTTTTGATTTTGAAGTTTCAGATGCAAGAGTCTTTAAACATACAATCAAAGGAATTACATGGTTGATAATAAAAAGTAACATATAACAATCAAATAAATTTGTAATCACCAACCTGATGGTGTACCGAAGAAGCAAGTGTCCGAACAAAGCACCTGGGACGTGTACCTCCCTTCTTTAAGTCGAAACTAAGTTCTTTTGAAATTCCAAGACTGTTGAAATCCGTAAGGAAGATACTTTCCATCCAATTAGCATGTGGAAAATATGTCCAAACTCGACTTCTTTAGCCTTAAAGAACTCCAACAGTGTTTTTCCATAAAACTGAAGGCAGCCAGTACTCTTAGGATCCGTCCTCACCTCCAGTGCCCACATCGAGTCAGCATTATGGATTACAATCCTTTCAGGAACACTTGGAGATAAAGCCCTTTTGAAAGTAGCAGGAAGATTCTACAAAGTAATAGAAGGATTTAAATATAATAAGATTTATTCAATAAAACAACTAAAGTATCATGAAGATCAAACAAAGAAATCTTTGGAGTTAAATATACGGTTATTAATGATGGTAAAACAACTATTTTTGGTAATAATATTACTTACCAAGAATTCGTAGTGTCTTTGGTTGAAAGGGATGCAAAAATCCATCACCTGTATAATAATAACATGTTCTATATACTTGATCTCAGAATCCATAGTTGCCTGCCAAAAATAAAACAAACACATTATGATCGCTACATAGGGTTAGATATGCTTTCACATATGATGTAATGAACTTTTAATGAGATTGTACATATAAAAATAATTCAAACACATTAAACTGTAAATATGATGACTTGTTCATCAAATACTAAATCCAAGATTTAGTATTCTAAGCTGATATATTAATAGATTCTTAGGTAAAAACGCTATAGAACACAAAACAGTATTTCATCATCTTGGAGAGGTCACCAGAAACTACCTTAAATCTATAGTTTTAAATTTCCACAAAATGAACCCAAACCTCCTAACAACTATTTAACCCTGAGTGTTAGTGTTTTCAAAAGGTAACAAAATCAAAGATTTAGTATTCTAAGCTGATATATTAATAGATTCTTAGGTAAAATTAGTTGAAATAACCCTAAAATTAGTCAAATATTGGAGAAAATCCCTAAACAGTTGAATATTGGAAAATTATAATGAACTTTTAATGAAATTGTACATATAAGAATAATTCAAAGTAACACATACAACTCTAAATATAATGACCTGTTCATCAAACCCAAAATCAAAGATTTAGTATCTATAACTTATGGTGTTATATGTCTGGACATGAACAAATCTTAATATTTCGTATGGATCCATTATCTAATATTCCACTGTTTTTACCTAATTATTTGAAAAACCCTAAAATTAGTTGAATATTGGAGAAACCCCTACACAGTTGAATATTGGAAAGATTAACAGTGTATATATTTGAAAACTCCCATATTAAAACTCCAAATCGACAAACCTAAATCATACCAATTCAGATATGGGATTTTGAACAAAACCCTTAATCAACATAAGAAGATGAAGAAGACTCAAAGATTTTGATACAATAACCTAAATCAAAATTGAAGAACAAATAAAGTAACAAAGCACGGAAAATCACCGACAAATCAAGTAATAACTTGAATAACAAAGTTTTTACAATACTGTTTTTACCTAAACAGTTGAAATAACCCTAAAAATAGTTGAATATTGGAGAAAACCCCTAAATAGTTGAATATTGGAAAGATTAGCAGTGTATATATTTGAAAAATCCCATATCAAATAACAGAGATATAATGATTTGTCCATACCTTCGCGTATACAGCTTTTCCCAAATCGAAGAATCAGAATAAACCCTAAACAGTTGAAAACCCCCTAAAATTATTTATGTATATGTATGAAAACATAAGTTGAAAAAAACGTAATTAGATCATTAGATAAAAACTTCAAATCGTCGAACCTTGTATGAGCGGGATTAGGAAGCAACTTCTCGCAAATCACAGAATCAAGAAAAAACCCTAAACAGTTGAAAACCATAAAATTAGTTGTGTATATATATATATATGAAAACATACGAATCAAAAATTAGATAAAAACCTCAATTCGTCGAACCTTGTATGAGCGGGATTACGAAGCACCTTCTCGCAAATCACATAATCAAGAAAACCCCTAAACAGTTGAATATTCGAAAGATTATCAGTGTATATATATGAAAACTTAGGAATCAAAAAACAGTATAGATCAATAGATAAAAACTCCTCATCGTCGAACCTTGTAAACGCGAAAACACGAAGCAGTGGAGAGGAGGCTAGGGTAAAGATCGGTGTGAAGACGAATGGGATAGTGGAGAAATTAGTAACCGGGTTAAAAGAAAACCCGATGACCCGCGTGTTTATGATGTATGGATAGTTTCCAAAATTGTTTTCTAAATTGATTTGATTTTGGAATTGAAGGTTTTGATTGGTTGATAGGTTCTGATTTAATAGCTAAAAAAGGAAAAAAAGTAAGCCTTTTAATAATAGTTATAGATAACCCATCATTTACATCATTAAACACCCAAAACACACTATTAAACCATCAACCATTTCATTTACTACTATACCCAATTAAAATTAATGGAAAGTATAAAGCATTCCATAAATAATACCTCGAAACCCCGGTCGTTACAATCGATTGGGTGTGTTTCTTGTTGTAGTAAGTAATCAAACAAGCGATATACTAGTAGAGTATAAATTGTAACAAAAAAATGAATGACAAAAACTCTATAAACCCAGCTAAATAATCAGTAAGGACAAGTATAGATATACAAGACTATTTCAATTAAAAAGTTTTTTTAACCCATTATGATTGGTATCCATGAATTTCAAAAGGATTCAGCAAGTAAATGCCGAAGAGAGAGAGAGACGTGGTGTGTAGAGGCTCCAAAACGGTCATATGACCGTTTCAATTGATATTTTTTTAACCCACTATATATATAATACTACCATGTTTATACTAAATTTCTAAATAATCTGACAAATGTTTAGAATTCGAGGATCTCGAGATTGTTAAAAGGGCAAAATACGCGATATGAAAAAAAATATGGATTAAAAAAACAAGTCGTCATTGTTATTTTATTAGTTGTAATTTTTTCCTATTTAATCCTTTTTTATTTAATGAAAATTAGTTGTTAATCTTATTATTATTTTTTTTGCAATCTATAAAATTTATAATCTAATTTTATAAATTTTATTAAATTTCGTAATATTAAAAGTAAAATAAAAAATATATAATTAATTTAAAATTAAAAAAGTTTGAAGCGTGCAAAGTACTTATGTTTAAAAATGTTTGAAGCATTACGTATGTTATGCTGATCTAGCTTGAAACATCTCATTCTTTTTCATGGGTACACCCATGCTCTAATAAGAAAAGTACCACACATCTAGCATTCCTCCTCAACTTGTAACAATAAAGTTAGTCATGCACAAACTTGTTATAAATAAAAAAAGTTCTTCATATTACTTTTTTTCAAACAGCAAACACACACATACTCACTTAATTTATACAACCCTTAATCTCATAAATGAGAAAAGACCTTAAGCACCCTAGATACACCAAAAGCCCTTATGTTGTAAGATTACTTGCTAGTAGAGGTGAACAAATTCGGTGCTAAACTTTTTCGGGGTTGGTCCAGTCCTCGGCGGTCCTGTCCTCGCATAAGACCATTCGGTTTTTGGGGCGTCCGGTCTTTTTCGGACCAGTCGTCATCCGAACTGGTCGGACTACGGTCCAGACCTATCCGGTTTTCGTTCGGATATTTTTCTGTTTGGTTTGGTTTAGACATTTTCGGTTTTGTATTTTAAGTTTTGGTTAAGACATTTAAGGTTTTCAGTTTCCTTTTCATAAAAAAATTTTGACAATTAAATTGTAAAAAACCGTAAGTTATAAATATATATAATTGTTGAAAATATATGCTCATATTATTGAAAATTTCAATGATTGTGCACTTGTACGAAATAAAATTACATACTGTTGAAAATAATTAAAATGTTCTTTCAAATTAAACTACATTTTGTTCGAAATAAATAATGTGACAAAGTTGAGAGAATAATATAGAGAATATGTAGAAAGAAGTTTGGTGTAAAAAAATGGAAGAGATGGTGAGGTATTTATAGAGTATATGTAAAAAAAACTAGCCGTTGGGACCGGTCCGGACCTACTCATTTTTTAGAACCGGTTTAGACTCTTGGACTGGCTCGGTTCCGACCAACTTTCGGACCGGTTCGTGGGGGTCCTCTCCTCCGGACTGGTTTGAAACGTGGACCGTCACGACGATCTTGGACCTCTTGGTGGTCTTCGTCGGACGGTCGGACTAGTCCTATTTGTTCACTTCTACTTGCTAGCCAATGTATCTATTTTATAAATTATATTTCTTATTGATTGATCGCTCTAATATATAATTTAAAGAGTTGTGTTCAATAAAGTCTATGTAAAAAACATAGTCCTAAAATTTTAATATTCAATCATAGGTGATTCAGTATACAATCACATGTGATTTGTAAAAGCATCACATGTGAATTATAAAAATGTCACTCTGTTCAATTTTTTTAAATGTAATCTGGACCATTGATGTCATTTATCAAAGGTTAAAATTAGTCCCTTAGAATAATGAATTAAGTATGAACTAGGACCGAGCATAGGTCGGTTTGGTCGGTTTTGACCCCAAACCGAACCATAACCGTATATATCGGTTAAGTGTTTTTTCAAACCGATGGGTATCGGTTTCTAATGGGGCGGTTATCAGTTCGTGATAGCGGTTCGGTTTCTATTATCGGTTTTATTGGTTAACCATTATATTAAGTTGGGTCAAACTTAATAGGCTTCATTATTTCAGAATATGAGCTTGGGTTATATTTTTTATTGTTTTGCGGTAGTCACAAAATTAGGCCTAATAATTGATTATTTTCTATGACTTGTTAAGCTAATTATTTTTTATAACAAAAGTACAAAATGGTATCCTAGAGCAATAATTAATCCATAAATTTGAGCCTAATGCTACACACCTCTTGGCCTCCACAAATTCACAACTTGTGAATTCATTTTTAATATATTTAATAGTCTTATATGAAAGAAACAATCAAGTGTTAATGGTGGATAAACTCTAAATTTTAACTTTTCTATTTCCTTTTGTTTTGACTTTTTAATAGTTAAATATATAAAATAATTAAATAATAATCCTTATCGGTTCGGTTCGGTATTGGTTCGGTTACATGTACAAAACCGAAACCGACCCACTATTTATCGGTTAATAAAATTTTATAAACCGGACCGTCGGTTTTCATTTGGTTCGGTTTTAACGGTTTTATCGGTTGCGGTTCGATTTTTCGGTTAAGATGCTCACCCCTAGTATGAACCATATCGAACATTATTCATAATTTAAACCTCTTCGACATTACTCTGATATTATTTTGTACAGTCAAATTTTAATCTTATTTTTCCTATAAATTCTTTAAAAGAAAAAAATATACGCCCATGAAACTGGCGATAAACTAGTAAATTTGGAACTAAGTATGATACTTGATTTGATCAGAGTTATAACAGTTGTGAACACCCCATACTTGAATTGAAGAGGTAACCTTTCATTTGTAACTAAAAAATTCTTACCAAAATGTTAATGTGGAAGCCTATAAGGAATGCCTTAATGGGCCACCAAATTTACAAATAACTTTAAAGAGTGTTAGTTAGTGGTCTAGCTAGCCCAAGATCTATCTGCCTATGTGAAATTTTAATTTTAATTTTAATTTCCATTTACATATTTCTTTTTCCCATTCTTCTGCTATTAATTTCATTTTTCATATCTATTATCACAATTTCAACTGGCACTCCAATCTTTCTCCATTCTTCAATCTTCCCACTTTCATCTCAAACCATAATACTCGCTTCATAACCAACCTCAAAATGGATAAATCTAGAGAATACCAAACCAATGAAGAAAACACACACACACACAATATATATATATATATATATAAACGACCTCAAATAAATGTGTACTTTTCGATTAAACTAATGGTTTACCCCAAATTATATTCAAATATTCAATCCTTAACCGTGATTAGTACAGTATCCTCTCGTTTATCCTTGTGGTCAATCGTTATCCAAGTGACTAACTAACTACAACAAGTTTCGGCTTAATATAAGTTACAAGTCGGAGAAGGAAGAACAAGTCAACAAAAAGGGCAAAGCAAAAGCGTCTTGAAAACAAGTAAAACCTTAAGAAGAGATTATTTAGAAGACTAAAGAAGAAATTGTTTTGAGAAAAGGGTATATTGAGACATCCGAAGCCCCGCGTAGGAGAAATGTGTTCTTTTTTGGAAACGAGTTAGTTCAAATCTTCATTAGGAAATGGAAAAAGGAGTAGTATATATATCGTTTTACCTATTGTTTCTTACTTGAAATGATCGAGGTCCAATGAACCAAGATTTGACTAGGTTTCTCGGTATACTCAACAAATATGCGTCAAAATGTTCGAGTGACGAGTGGTCGGTTGATAAGGAAGCATTTACCCACACTTTTATCGAATACAAAACGACAATCAATCAGTAGAATTATAAATTATTTTTTTCATTTAATTGACAGTGTGAAATAACATCCAAAATGGAAGAATATCCGTCCCTTGGTTCAAGCAAAAGGTCGAAGACTACTTCATCGGATGCACGGCTATCAGGCGATCTCAATAATTATTCTGACTCAGATCTTCATGGACGGGAGCTCTTCATTTGAAAAAACAAAGTGGAGAAAATGGGTTCATCATATCGTCTACTTCATATTCAAGCAACTAGTGTTTACAAAAGATGGAACTTGACAAGTTTATGTAAAAGGTTGACTAATTTAAATCTTTATAACAAGAGGAGATCGACTTTAAGATAATAAAAACTTGATAACTTGTCAAGAGACTACTCCAAATTATTCAAGATTTACACGTAAAAGTGGTGAAAATTTATAATAATTTGCTAAATAAATAAGTTAATTACTTATTGTTATTTTTAGTTATTTAATGTAGTTATTAATTAATTGATGTGATATAATTTAATATATGAAATCTTTATTTTATATCAGTTATGAAATTTATTTTGATATAATATTTATACAATAAATAGAACTAAAAGTTGAAATAAAAAAGTGGTTTGAGATCACTATAAACCATTAGAGATGATTCATGATGTGGTAGATGGAAGGCGAAGAGCAATATGTCGAGGGAGTGACATTTAGATGGTCCTGGTTTGGATCCATGTCAAACAACCACCCTGACGGGGTGCCCTAAAAAATTCAAATAGGAGGCATGAGGATTCGATGATGATCTTTATTCCAGAGATTGGGGACAGGGATTAAATTTCTTATTTACAATTTTATTTTTATTGTGCTCTTTCTTACGTGCATCTTTTTATATAAACACATCAAAATACAAAAGTTTACAAAAAGGAATAAATTCAATAAAATTTTGAGATAACATATCATAATTTTAATTATAATTATTATATGTAAGAGACGCTTTAATTTCTTGTCACTATAACAAATATGTTGATATTTCACACTTTTCGGTAATATTTTCATATTTTAAAATGTAAAGAATTATAAACAAGTGTGAAAAAATATGATGTGACAAATTTTTTTGTAAAGTTCACATATAAAAATGTTATAAATATAATCAACGTATCACATTTATTAATGTGAATAAATAATTACAGTTTTTAAATTTTTAAGTATGAAAATATTAAAAACATCTTTATGTTATAAAAATTCATGCTTTTAAGAATGAACTTTTCTTTCCATTAATTACTATTTTACCACATTTAAGAGTGTTAACTTTTTAAAATCAATATTTTACATTAATTTAAAAGTGTGAGCCTTTTTTTATTGTTATTACCTACAATTATTCTACGCACTTTTAGGTGTGCATTTCTTTAAAATTCTACATGCTTTTAATAAAGCGTGAGAAAAAAAGCATATTTGTTGTAATGTGTAGATCTCTGATTACACTATATATTGTTGCCAATTAAGCGTAGTTATAAAATATGTAACTAATATATATACCGTTATTGTAACCATTTTGGTAAAGTTAATTATCTAATTGTGATATAGATTCTTAATGTTTAAATCATTACGACAAATACCCAAAGTAAAGGCTTTAGAGTGCTGACTCATGTGATGCAAGAATAATAAAAGAAGTAAATTATGTTATATATATATATATATATATATATATATATATATATATATATATATATTGAAAAGTTCATTTGAGAACCTTTTTTATTGCGAGAATAGCGAGAACCAATCTTAGCCGTCCAAGTCCTTCTCCTTCTATTGGATTGTCCACCCATGAATTCCTTACATGCACCCTGCCACACTCAATCCCCCCACGCTCTTCATCCATCAATTCCATTATCCAAAATGAACGGCTAATATTGATTCTCACAATAAAAACTGTTCTCAAATGAACCTTCACCTATATATATATATATATATATATATATATATATATAAAGCTAAGAAAACATTACTGTTTATAAGTAAGTATGATTTTAGTTAAAAGAATGAAAAAGTGTAAAAGCTGATTCGAATCTTTGTCCCTAATTAGCAAAAGTAGTCTGCATGGGTTCCATACGTACCCTTTGAATCACTACACGCATAAAACAACAGTGAGCTAGAGGATCATCTTTTTTAATTTTCCCCCGAGAACTTCTTACATATATAATCCAAATGTAACTATACTTACATGCATATATATGAAAATAGAACATTACGTGCTCCAAAAATTCTTGTATGAACCGATATTCTTTCATTGATAACAGGTAAAATTAAGCTAGAAAGATTATAAAAAAAACACAAAGATTAATTACACTAATTGGTTAATTAGAACGAAGATTACAACAAGTTTTACATTCTAAATCACAAGAACACAAATAAGAAGTTTTCTTAATTGTAAAATAGCTCTATATTAATTACCAAGTCCACACTTGATCAAAGGATAAAATAATTTTCTCTCATTTGAAAAATCCTTGTTGAACAAGTAGACTAATCCAAGTTCTATTTTATCTTTAAGTACAAAGTTACATTTAAACCAGTATTGCTAATATAATTAACAATCTCCACGGTGGTGTAGTCAGAAATTTGAGTTTCAGTGGGCCAAACAATTTTTAATACATCTAGAAGTAACAAGAAAGAATCAAAACAGGAAAAAATAGAAGAAATTATAATGAGTTTGTTAAAGTTGAGTTAATTAGAAAGTTTGAACAAAGATCATTTTCAGTGAAGAGAAATAAACTATGTATCAAAAATGAAATGAAGATGGATATATTTATTAGTAACTAATATATCATATGAGAAATTAGGAGTGATCACAAAAACCGATTAACCGAACCATAATCGATTTAACTGATAAAACCGACCCAAATTAACCGAACCATTTCAAAAACCGACGGTTTGGTTTCTAAATTTTGGTTAACCGATAAGGGTGGTTCGGTTACGGTTAATCACAAAAACCGCCCCATTATTAACCAAACCGCCCCAATAAAATATTTTGTAATTTTTGTATTATGTATCTATACTAATATGAAAGCTTATTAAGGACCGTTGTATGAAAAATTAATGAAAAAGTACTTTTAGTGTGTCGTGTTTTAGAGTTTTTATTATTTTTTTAAGCTTTATAATCGTTTTCTATTATATATCTTCTATATGATGTCTCGCATTTATGTTTTTTCATTTCATATGAAGTCTTCTTATTTATTTTTATGCCAATTTTTGTTCATTTCTTATACAAATTCTAGTTTATTTTATCCAAGTTTAATTTTAATGTCCAAATTTCTTATTGGTTAACCGCCCCGTTAAGAAACCGAAACCGAAACTGATGGGTTTGAATTAAACATAACCGAAATTATCGGTTATGGTTCGGTTTTAGGTCCTAACCAACCCAAACCGACTCATGCTCAGCCCTGTGAGAAATAATATATAACAACTTAGAAAATCAAACTGGTGAAGTGGTGATAAAATGCCGGATATAAGCTTTTCAATTGAGAATACTCCATAGAAGTTTTGCGACTTGCAATGTAGAGTCACTTATGTAAATTTCTTACCGAGAGAGCTTGCTTGTGATACTCAATTGCTAAATTCTTTTATTTTGTTGGCCAAAATCAATTTATGTTAATTAATCTACTTAGCTTGCATAAAATTTCAAGTTTTATACTTTTGGTTTTTAAACTTACACTAATAGTCCTTGTGGTTTAAGTTGTAACATTTTGGTCTTTTGACCGTTAAAAATAACATACGAGTTTTTTAGATAACTATTTTACCCTTATCACATATCATACTTTCAGTCCTTATGCTTTGGAAATTATTTCATAAATGGCCCTTTAGATAAATTTTAACAAAACTTATACCATCAATGTTTTAGTTCAGTTTCGATTTAACCATTAAAGTTTTTTTTTTAAATGGTTTTACCATAAAGTTTGAATTTGTTATGATTTAATCCTCAAAGTTACATCTTCTTTTAGGTTTAAACCTTAAAGTTTTTTTCCAAGTAATTTAACCCTTAAATTTTTGTTAGAAAATAATGTAAACCCTTAAGTTTTGTTAAGTTTCTAAAAAAACTAACCCATGTATAATGAAAGAAAGTGGGTAAAATCAAAAATCATACAAAACTTAAGGGATTAATCAATTTTTTTAAGAAAACTTCAATATTTAAATCATTTAAAAAACACTTTGAGGTTAAAATCATTACAAATTTAAAACTTTATGGTAAAATCGTTTAATAAAAAACTCTGATGATTAAATCGAAACTGAAATTAAACTTTGATGGTTAAATCATTATTGACTCACTTTTAAATAGTTAACTTTATTTTATTATTTTTAACTCTTATTAATATTATATTTCATGAAATAAATTAGTTAACTCATAATATTATATTTTGTGATTTTCATTTATCCAAATTTATATAAATATTTAAATATTTTAAATTCTTATTTTTATTATAAATGTATATTTGATTTTTTAATTATTATTATTGTTATCGTAATTAATATTATTATTTTTTAACATCGTATAAGCTATATTTTAATAATAGTAAAACAAGAAGATATTCGGGTAAAGTAGGGTATGGGTCATATAATTATTTTGTAAATGATATATTTAATATAAATTTATTTCATTTGATTTTTAATACTTCACCATCTGCGTCGTCACCTGCCAACGCCACCGACCACCACCAAACCACTACCTGTGACTACCACCTCCACCATCACCGCTGATTACTTTGAGGCTACGTTCATCACTGCACTTAATGTTGTGAGTTTTGACATTATAAGGTTTTATTTGCTATTTCAAAAAAAAACTAGAACTCTCAATACCATTTAGAATACATGTTTAACAACCTAAGAACACAAACATGTAAATCATATCGTTTTAATGATACCTTCATTTCAGACTAGACTTTTTAAAAACATCAAAAATTTATTACTAAAATGGATTATCTTCTTCGTATTTTAAGAAAAAAACACTTTCATTAATAGAAAATGTAAAATTTTGTGTAACGGCCCGATTTTGTGGATGTTATGTCGTTAATTATTTAAATAAATAAAGAATGATATTTATGAAGTTCATTTATTAAGAAGTATATATTTATGGACAATTATTGTAAAATCATTTAGACAAGTAATGAATATTATTTACGGAATTTATTATTAAGAAATTTATTTAAGAAGTACAATTATTATTTAGAAAAGAATTAAAAGTTGAAAACGAAAAATTTTGGCAGACCAAAGATCGCGACAAGAAGCGACACTTTCGGGCGGCAGAGCACGTGAAGGTTGCGTGTGTTAGGAGATGGCGTGTAGTAGAGATTGCGATGCGACGCGTCCATTATAGCCTATATGTATGTTAGCCATTTCAGCCATTTCTCACAATTTGTTCACATTAGTACAATTACTGTGCCCATTTTGAGAACGATTCTAAGGCTAGAGAGCATTTGTTAGTGTTTTGGAGCGTGTAGGACCAGGATTCGACGATCCGTGTGTGAAGCTCATCAAATCTAGTTCCGAGTTGATCTATTTGTCTGGTTTGAGGTGAGTTCAGTTATTTTACAAAACTGAGCACGAAGACAAAATCTATTTCAAAAGTATTAACGGTTTTTAAGATTATATATATATATATATATATATATATATAGGGAAGAGATCAAATAAAAAGAAAGTTAAAGTAAAAAGTGTAAAAAGGATGATTATTTGATCATTTTTCGGTATATATATCAACTGTAATCGTTAGTTCATCATCTTTATTGATTAAAACTAGTTTTCATCAATTTCTTTTTGATTTCAAATACAGATTTTGAAAACAAAATTTTAAAATAATTTGTTGATGAACAAAATGCTTTCATCTAAAAAGTGATGAATATGTTGGATTCATCAAAAAGAAATTGATGAAGAACTAGTTTTAATCAATAAAGATGATGAACTAACGATTATCAGTTGATATATATACCGAAAAATAATCAAATAATCATCGCTTTTACCCTTTTTACTTTAATTTTCTTTTTACTTGATCTCTACCATATATATATATATATATATGTATATATATATATATGAATGTTTATGATTGACTAACAATTGTTTGTAATGCATGCTACTTATTTATTGATGACATGCAATTGATCTAGGTGATGTTTGCGATGCATATATATATATATATAGATACATGAACTAATGATCATGATGGATTAATAAGATTATTTGGAAGGGTAAAGAACCGGAAGCGAACCGAAAATGTTTAATAAGGCAGAACAATTTCATAATTTAATAATCTAATACTAATCCATTTAAATTCAAAAAAATAAATCATAAAACGTGTTTTACTATGAATTATGTGTTATTTCCTGTTTTAATTTATTTTGTGGGTTGAACACTTGTTTTCATTCAAGTTTTAGCCACACATGATGTCATCATGTAACTTTCTACATCAACCATACTTTATAATATTCGAATAAGTACTACGAGGACTATTTTTGTTTAAATTCATTTGTCTCAAGGTATTAACTAGTTGTACAAATTGCATAAGAACATGTACCGGTTCTAACCGGGTATTTAACCAAAAAAGCGGCACTGGGATCGGAACCGGTTCCGGCACTGGTCCGGTTTTCGGTTCTCATTTTTTTGCCTAAACCGGGTCTGGGCCGGTTCTGACCGTTTGCTCACCCCTAACAATGATAATGATGTATAATGATAGACCCAAATAAGAAGGATGTATAAGATGATATTTAGTGATGAATAGCGATTCATGAGATGATAATGAAGTAAAAGATGAAAATGATGGTTTATGACTTCTTGATGCTTGCGATGATACTTGACAATGCGGTAATTTATGATAATTATACAGGGTGGTCAAGTTATGGGTTGGATTTATTACCCTAAACCTAAACATGTTTTATAAATGTTTTAATGTGATAATTTTGTGGTGATCACTAAGCTGACTCACGAAACGTAAGTTGACACTTGTTTCTTTGAAATGCGTCTTGTGCTCGTACAGGTTGCTTAAGCGCATGGTCTTGTGAGATGGGTGTCAATGGGTAGTTTATTTATGTTTATGATATTTAATGAAATCCACTTGTGGTTGTGTAATGAACAAGGTTTTAAACAATGATATCATTTTGACATAATAGTGGTTTTTATATTGATGGGTGGTTAAAACGGTTTCACTGTTTTAATAAATGTGATATTTTAAAGTCTTCATTTACGATGAATCTGATTGAGTAGAAATTTTTTTTTGTAAAGATCGATGATTTAGATTGTGTTACATTTTATAGGGATGAAAGTTATAAAGATCGATAATTTAGATTGTGTTTTTTACAATCAAATCATATTCATAATAGTTGAGTATTTTGAATGGTTATTGAAAAGTTACTTAATATAATATTTTTAAAATTTTTTACCCGTTTGTCTGTTTGAAAGAACAAATTGAAAAGCATAAAATTTTCGCTTAATATTTCATATTAACCACCTAATTAATATTTTAAATATTTGCTTCATAGTTAACTTTTATTATGGTAGCAAGCTAAGGTAGGTCATGGTGGTGGGTGGTGAGTGATTCTGGTTGATCGGTGGTGATGGCAGTGGTAGGTGATGAGTGGTGGCGATAACGAGGTAGTTGTTAATATAAAATATTAATTAGGTGGTTAATATTAAATATTTGAAATAGACCGATCTTAAATCGACTTACGTAATGATCCAATTAAATGGATTGACCTATTAGATCACTTATTGTGTCCATTGACACCCTTAACTCTAGTGATCATAAAACTCTCCTTTGACTTTGAAATCAAAATCTGATGACAACTTGTTGTAAGAGATAACATTGCATACAATGTAAGGTTTGAACATGTTTATTGTATTATTAGAGAGAAAAATAAAGATGATAGCATATAATGATAATTTAAGCAAATATAGTTGTATACAAGGAGTATTGGATTATTGTTGCAAGTTGCCCATTTTTAAAAATAACTAAAATAATAATTTGGACAAGTATGTTATTTTTAAAGGTTATAAAAATATAAATTTAAAACTAGGTTGAATATTTATGATATTTTGAAGTTAATAAAGATGTATATGAGATTCACCGTAGATGTTTTATATACAATCTTAATAATTAAATATTTTATAATAAAAAAATAGGATAAAATACGCGAAAATACAATAAATTATGTCAATATTGTCATTGTATGCAACCAACTTTATTTTGTATTTAAAAATATAAACAACTTACAATTTTGATTCATTGTATGCAATCTGTGACCTGATTACCAGGTTACCGATTGTATACAATGAACAAAATTTAAAAGTTGTTTGTATTTTTAGGTATTAAAGTTCTTTTATTTTTTGCTAAGTTACCTATTGTCATAGGTAACTTGTATACAATGAACCAAATTTATAAGTTGTGTGTATTTTTAGGTACAAAATAAAGTGGTTGTATACAATGACAATATTAACATAGTTTGTTGTATTTTCGTACAATTTACCCTAAAAATATATTTTAAATAAATCAAATCAATAATTTTTTTTAAAATAATAACAATGATAATAATAATAACTGAAAAAATAAAACTATTAAAGATAAATTTAAATTAAAAATAAGAATTCAAGAACTTTAAATATTTATATAAATTTAGATAAAACAAAATCACAAAATATATAATATTATCAATTAACTAATTTATTTATGAGTTACTTACATAAATGGTCCATTGTTATTGAATTTTACTTTTAGTTATTTAAGATTAAAAATTACAAAAATAGTCATTGTGGTTGTTATTTTGTTTCACTTTTAGTCCTTTACAATAACTGATGTTAACTTTAACCGTTAGTCAAAGGGTATTTTAGTCTTTAAAATTTTTTTCCTTGTTACCAAATATTATGTATGTATACATTACAATTGATATTCCGTATACAAATATTATGGTTATATGAATTATTTTTTGGATTGAATGCCTTTTTCTATTATATTTTAGTTTTGAATTGGGATATATGCGCTACAATATCGATATTTTAATTAAAATCGATTAAAAGAAAGTAAACCATAGGTAAATTTAAATGATAATAAAAGGTAAAAATCAAGTTTTGTACCAAAATCGACGGTGAATTATTGGTAAAAATAAAATTATAATAAATTGTAATAATATAAAAGCGTTGGTAAATCGTCGATAAATTGCTTTAGTAAATCGTTAGTAAAATTATGTTGGTAAATTGTCGAAAAAATTACGTCGGTACATAGTCGGTATAATTACGTTGGTAAATCATCGCTTATACTGTGTCTGTAAATCGTCAGTAAAATTGCACCGGCAATTCGTCGGTATAAATTGATATTTAAAAATTACAAAAATAAATGTCGTCGGTAATTCGACGGGAAAAATAATATAAACTTAAATTACAAAAAATAGGATTGGTTAGTATTTCGTCACCAATTCCGTCAGGAATACTATTTCCCGTAATTTTAATATATTAATAAGTATTATTATTTATTATTAGTAAATATTCTAATAATTTAGTTTCTGACGATATAACGACAATGGTTTCGTCGGAAAGATTTTAAAAAACGTCTATAAAAAATGTTGGAAAAATTAGCGACGGTGTTATTTCTAACCAAATTTTTTTGTCAAGGATTCGTTGGGACCACCCTTTAGTGACCATTTTCTAACGATTTTTCACATTGGTAATTAACAAATTTCATGTAGTGACTCTCCCCATCTCTCTCTAACCAATTTTGTAATGTTCCCTTCTCTTGGTTTGTGTACAATTACTTATGCTTGTGGTACGATGTTTGAAAGATTAAGAAAAAGTCCAGAACTATGATTAATTTTAGTTCACACAACCATCACTTTTATAACTTCTTTTTGTTCTTTGATTGATATCGAATCACATCCCGCTAAGATGCAATTGAATTTGGAGCTACCAATGATGATTGTGCTTGTTGATTCCGACCGGTCGACAGAGGGAGGACGGTGCAGCGATGGTAATGGTTGTGACACCAAGGGGTGGATGGCAGTTGAGGAGATATCGAGGGGAAGTATAACATACCAGATCTTGATTTTTTGATGTTTTTCACCTATCACACATGGCTGCCATCTGCCATCTCATATCTGATTTCAATCCTTGACCCTGTTCTGTGATACGAACTTTCAGATCTTCGTTTGTTTTTGTGATTTGAACATTTCCGATCTCGATTTGTTTTTGTGGATTTGGACACTTCCTATCTCAATCCTTGTTCTCTAAGCGATGGTGGTGTTCTCCGGTAGTGGTCATACGTTGGTGGAGGCTAGCCATGGGGTGGTGGTGTGGATCAGAGAAGGAGAGAGAGAGAGAGAGAAAGAAAGAAAGAAAGAAAGAAAGAAAGAGAGAGGGTGTGGTGGTGGTCTTGAAGAGAGAGGAAGGGGGTCATTACCAGTGGTCTTAAAGTGAGAAAAATGGTGGTGGCAGGCTGTTTTGAAGAAAGAAGAAGGAGTGGTGGTGGTGTGGTCGCGTGTTGGTGGCCCGCGAAGGCGTTGGTGGTGGTTAGCAGAGGGGGTGGTGGTGGTAGTGTGGAACGAAGAGAGAAAGGGATGTGTTTTTATGGAATGTTTGTGTACTTGTGTTAAGTTTAATATTAGGTGGAAGATAAATAGATATTTATTTGAAGAGAGATAGAGTGTGTTGGGAAAAATAGGCTTACAAATATATCCTCTTTTGTTGACACAAAAATATATAACTTGTTTATATAATTGTATGTACTAACATTAACATATGTGCACATATACATATATATATTCAATCAAATATATTCTCATCTATGATCTACAAAATAAGCTTCATCAAATGGCCAAGCTCCAATCGTCAAGATCCGAGTTCAAGTAGAAGCCGATGTCAAAGATTTTCTACAAATAAACGTTCAAAGTTTATGAGCTTACAAAATAAATAATTAAATGAGTTTAAGTTTTTATAAAATAATTTTTATAAAAACTTTTATAAAAATTGAGAAACTTTTTATAAAATCACAAGCTTGGTAGTCAAAGCAAATGAATTCCTATTTTGGCAAATACTAAACATAATCTTCTATTGAAATAAGCCAAAACCATATTTAGCAAAAGGAATCTCTCAAAGAGGTAAACTTCCAACATGCTTTGTGCATTTGGTTTCTAAACTACCGTGGACAGTCTGGACACTTTTTGAGCTTGCATCTTTTTCCTTATTTAAGGTAACTCAAGTCTTGTGTTTTACCAAGCTCTTGCAATCTGAAAAACACAGAACATATACAAAACCTTGTGAGCTCATATTCTTGATACAAATTCAACATCTCAAGATCAAGAATAAAGCAAGAGTGAAAGCCTTCAAAGTTCAAACACTACATTACCTTCTTGTTTATTTGTAATTGTGTGAGGATCATCTCTAGCCTTAGAATTAGAGAGAAGTGAGGATCATCTCTAACCTTAGAATTAGAGAGAAGTGAGGATCATCTCTAGCCTTAGAATTAGAGAGAAGTGAGGATCATCTGTAGCCTTAGAATTAGAAAGAAGTTGTAAAAGGTTTATCTCTACCTTCAAAGAGAGAAGTTAGTGGAGCAACTCTTGGTGGGTGAGGCCAAGGAGTGGATGTAGAGCAAGGTTGTTAACCCTTGCTTGAACCACTATAAATCATTGTGTCCAAACTACTCCATTGGTGATATCTTTCTTCCTTAAACTCTTTAATTACTTGCAAACATTGTTAAAAACTTCAAAAAGTGGGCATATAACCTATTCACCCCCCTCTAGGTTCTAATAGAGTGTTTGGAAACAAGAATAAATATCAACTTTACCAAAATACCCTCTGACTATGTAACACCCAGAATTTTATTATTAAGTTAATGCGAGAAATATACAGAGTGGTAAATGAGTTACAAATGGATATATGAGATAGTATGTGGTTATAAACTAGAGGGCTAAAACTGTCAAAACGGAACTTGGAAAGGTTGAGGGACTAATTGTGTAATTAGTCCATAGATATTTATATAAATAGCCACCTTTGACTTGAGTTGGTCAAAGTCTTCACTTTTGCAAAAACCAACTCACATATTCTATAGAACATCAAGTTTCTCCGAAGATTCTGATCAAGATCAGTGGAAGCAAGGTGAAACAACTGAAGCTAGTAATCATACAAGTTAAAGGTAAGAGTTCTTAATCAAGTTCTTGAAGTTAAATGGGTTTTTAGTTGATTCTATGGTGAATCAAAGATTTCAGCATGTTATTGTTGTTGTTTTTGG